>JAUMJM010000255.1:0-76803 GCA_033558235.1 Neomorphus geoffroyi | reverse complement strand
CTCCTATGTCCCCAGTCCCCTCCCAAGTCCCTGGCCCTCCCATGTCCCCAGTCCCCTCCCCACTACCTGCCCCTCCCAAGTCCCTGCCCCTCCCATGTCCCCAGTCCCCTCCCTAGTCCCTGCCCCTCCCATGTCCCCAGTCCCCTCCCAAGTCCCTGCACTCCCATGTCCCCAGTCCCCTCCCCAGTCCCTGCCCCTCCCAAGTCCCCAGTCTCCTAACCAGTCCCTGACCCTCCCATGTCCCCAGTCCCCACCCAAGTCCCTGCCCCTCCCAAGTCCCCAGTCCCTCCCCAGTTCCTGCCTCTCCCATTTCCCCAGTCCCCTCCCCAGTCCCCTCCCCTCCCAAGTCATTGCCCCTCCCATGTCCCCAGTCCCCTCCCCAGTCCCTGCCACTCCCAAGTCCCTGCCCCTCCCATGTCCCCAATCCCCTCCCTAGTCCCTGCCCCTCCCATTTCCACAGTCCCCTCCCAAGTCCCTGCCCCTCCCATTTCTCCAGTCCCCTCCCAAATCCCTGTCCCTCCCATGTCCCCAATCCCCTCCCTAGTCCCTGCCCCTCCCATTTCCACAGTCCCCTCCCAAATCCCTGCCCCTCCCATTTCCACAGTCCCCTCCCAAGTCCCTGCCCCTCCCATGTCCCCAATCCCCTCCCTAGTCCCTGCCCCTCCCAAGTCCCCAGTCCCCTCCCAAGTCCCTGCCCCTCCCATGTCCCCAGTCCCCTCCCCAGTCCCTGCCCCTCCCAAGTCCCTGCCCCTCCCATGTCCCCAGTCACCTCCAAAGTCCGTGCCCCTCCCATGTCCCCAGTCCCCTCCCAAGTCCCTGCCCCTCCCAAGTCCCTGCCCCTCCCATGTCCCCAGTCCCCTCCCCAGTCCCTGCCACTCCCAAGTCCCTGCCCCTCCCATGTCCCCAATCCACTCCCTAGTCCCTGCCCCTCCCATTTCCCCAGTCCCCTCCCAAGTCCGTGCCCCTCCCATGTCCCCAGTCCCCTCCCAAGTCCCCAGTCCCCTCCCAAGTCCCTGCCCCTCCCTTGTGCCCAGTCCCCTCCCCATTCCCTGCCCCTCCCATGTCCCCAGTCCCCACCCAAGTCCCCAGTCCCCTCCCAAGTCCCCAGTCCCCTCCCCAGTCCTTGCCCCTCCCATGTCCCCAGTCACCTCCCAAGTCCCTGCCCCTCCCATGTCCCCAGTCCCCTCCCATGTCCCTAGTCCCCTTCCCAGTCCCTGCCCCTCCCAAGTCCCTGCCCCTCCCATGTCCCCAGTCCCCTCCCAAGTCCTTGCCCCTCCCAAGTCCCTTCCCCTCCCATGTCCCCACTCCCCTACCCAGTTCCTGCACATCCCCAGTCCGTGCCCCTCCAATGTCCACAGTTCCCTCCCAAGTCCCTGCCACTCCCATGTACCCTGCCCCCTCCCAAGTCCCTGCCCCTCCCATGTCCCCAGTCCCCTCCCCAGTCCCTGCCCCTCCCAAGTCCCTGCCCCTCCCATGTCTCCAGTCCCCTCCCCAGTCCCTGCCCCTCCCAAGTCCCTGCCCCTCCCATGTCCCCAGTTCCCTCCTAAGTCCCTGCCCCTCCCAAGTCCCTGCCCCTCCCATGTCCCCAGTCCCCTCCCCTGTCCACACCACTCCCAACTCCCTGCCCCTCCCATGTCTCCAGTCCCCTCCCAAGTCCCTGCCCCTCCCAAGTCCCCTGTCCCCTCCCCAGTCCTGCCCCTCCCCAGTCCCTGCCACTCCCATGTCCCTGCCCCTCCCATGTCCCCAGTCCCCTCCCCATTCCCTGCCCCTCCCATGTCCCCAGTCCCCTCCCAAGTCCCCAGTCCCCTCCCCAGTCCTTGCCCCTCCCATGTCCCCAGTCACATCCCAAGTCCCTGCCCCTCCCATGTCCCCAGTCCCCTCCCCAGTCCCTGCCACTCCCATTTCCCCAATCCCCTACCAAGTCCCTGCTCCTCCCATGTCCCCATTCCCCGCCCAAGTCCCTGCCCCTCCCAAGTCCCCAGTCCCCTCCCCAGTCCTTGCCCCTCCCATGTCCCCAGTCACCTCCAAAGTCCGTGCACCTCCCATGTCCCCAGTCCCCTCCCAAGTCCCTGCCCCTCCCAAGTCCCTGCCCCTCCCATGTCCCCAGTCCCCTCCCCAGTCCCTGCCACTCCCAAGTCCCTGCCCCTCCAATGTCCCCAGTCCCCTCCCCAGTCCCTGCCTCTCCCATTTCCCCAGTCCCCTCCCCAGTCCCCTCCCCTCCCAAGTCCCTGCCCCTCCCATGTCCCCAGTCCCCTCCCCAGTCCCTGCCACTCCCATGTCCCTGCCCCTCCCATGTCCCCAGTCCACTCCCCAGTCCCTGCCCCTCCCATGTCCCCAGTCCCCACCCAAGTCCCTGCCCCTCCCAAGTCCCCAGTCCCCTCCCCAGTCCCTGCCCCTTCCATGTCCCCAGTCCCCTCCCAAGTCCCTGTCCCTCCCAAGCCTTGCCCCTCCCAATTCCCCAGTCCCTTCCCCAGTCCCTGCCACTCCCAAGTCACTGCCCCGCCCATTTCCCCATTCCCCTCCCAAGTCCCTGCCCCTCCCCTGTCCCTGCCCCTCCCAAGTCCCTGCCCCACCCATATCCCCAATCCCCTCCCAAGTCCCTGGCCCTCCCAAGTCCCCAGTCCCCTCCCATGTCCCTAGACCCCTTCCCAGTCCCTTCCCCTCCCAAGTCCCTGCCCCTCCCATGTCCCCAGTCCCCTCCCATGTCCCCCAGTCCCCTCCCAAGTCCTTGCCCCTCCCAAGTCCCTTCCCCTCCCATGTCCCCACTCCCCTACCCAGTTCCTGCACCTCCCCAGTCCCTGCCCCTCCAATGTCCACAGTTCCCTCCCAAGTCCCTGCCACTCCCATGTACCCTGCCCCCTCCCAAGTCCCTGCCCCTCCCATGTCCCCAGTCCCCTACCAAGTCCCTGCCCCTCCCAAGTCCCTGCCCCTCCCATGTCTCCAGTCCCCTCCCATGTCCCCGGACCCTTCCCAAGTCCCTGCCTCTCCCATGTCCCCAGTCCCTGCCCCTCCAAAGTCCCTAATCCCCTCCAAAGTCCCCAGTCCCCCTCCCAAGTCCCTGCCCCTCCCATTTCTCCAGTCCCCTCCCAAGTCCCTGCCCCTCCCATGTCCCCACTCCCCTCCCCAGTCCCTGCCCCTCCCATGTCCCCAGTCCCCTCCCAAATCCCTGCCCCTCCTATGTCCCCAGTCCCCCTCCCAAGTCCTGGCCCTCCCATGTCCCCAGTCCCCTCCCCAGTCCCTGCCCCTCCCCAGTCCCTGCCACTCCCATGTCCCTGCCCCTCCCATATCCCCAGTCCCCTCCCCATTCCCTGCCCCTCCCATGTCCCCAGTCCCCTCCCAAGTCCCCAGTCCCCTCCCCAGTCCTTGCCCCTCCCATGTCCCCAGTCACATCCCAAGTCCCTGCCCCTCCCATGTCCCCAGTCCCCTCCCCAGTCCCTGCCACTCCCATTTCCCCAATCCCCTACCAAGTCCCTGCTCCTCCCATGTCCCCATTCCCCGCCCAAGTCCCTGCCCCTCCCAAGTCCCCAGTCCCCTCCCCAGTCCTTGCCCCTCCCATGTCCCCAGTCACCTCCAAAGTCCGTGCACCTCCCATGTCCCCAGTCCCCTCCCAAGTCCCTGCCCCTCCCAAGTCCCTGCCCCTCCCATGTCCCCAGTCCCCTCCCCAGTCCCTGCCACTCCCAAGTCCCTGCCCCTCCAATGTCCCCAGTCCCCTCCCCAGTCCCTGCCTCTCCCATTTCCCCAGTCCCCTCCCCAGTCCCCTCCCCTCCCAAGTCCCTGCCCCTCCCATGTCCCCAGTCCCCTCCCCAGTCCCTGCCACTCCCATGTCCCTGCCCCTCCCATGTCCCCAGTCCACTCCCCAGTCCCTGCCCCTCCCATGTCCCCAGTCCCCACCCAAGTCCCTGCCCCTCCCAAGTCCCCAGTCCCCTCCCCAGTCCCTGCCCCTTCCATGTCCCCAATCCCCTCCCAAGTCCCTGGCCCTCCCAAGTCCCCAGTCCCCTCCCATGTCCCTAGACCCCTTCCCAGTCCCTTCCCCTCCCAAGTCCCTGCCCCTCCCATGTCCCCAGTCCCCTCCCATGTCCCCAGTCCCCTCCCAAGTCCTTGCCCCTCCCAAGTCCCTTCCCCTCCCATGTCCCCACTCCCCTACCCAGTTCCTGCACCTCCCCAGTCCCTGCCCCTCCAATGTCCACAGTTCCCTCCCAAGTCCCTGCCACTCCCATGTACCCTGCCCCCTCCCAAGTCCCTGCCCCTCCCATGTCCCCAGTCCCCTCCCAAGTCCCTGCCCCTCCCAAGTCCCTGCCCCTCCCATGTCTCCAGTCCCCTCCCATGTCCCCGGACCCTTCCCAAGTCCCTGCCTCTCCCATGTCCCCAGTCCCTGCCCCTCCAAAGTCCCTAATCCCCTCCAAAGTCCCCAATCCCCTCCCTAGTCCCTGCCCCTCCCATTTCTCCAGTCCCCTCCCAAGTCCCTGCCCCTCCCATGTCCCCCACTCCCCTCCCCAGTCCCTGCCCCTCCCATGTCCCCAGTCCCCTCCCAAATCCCTGCCCCTCCTATGTCCCCAGTCCCCTCCCAAGTCCCTGGCCCTCCCATGTCCCCAGTCCCCTCCCCACTACCTGCCCCTCCCAAGTCCCTGCCCCTCCCATGTCCCCAGTCCCCTCCCTAGTCCCTGCCCCTCCCATGTCCCCAGTCCCCTCCCAAGTCCCTGCACTCCCATGTCCCCAGTCCCCTCCCCAGTCCCTGCCCCTCCCAAGTCCCCAGTCTCCTAACCAGTCCCTGACCCTCCCATGTCCCCAGTCCCCACCCAAGTCCCTGCCCCTCCCAAGTCCCCAGTCCCTCCCCAGTTCCTGCCTCTCCCATTTCCCCAGTCCCCTCCCCAGTCCCTGCCCCTCCCATTTCTCCAGTCCCCTCCCAAATCCCTGTCCCTCCCATGTCCCCAATCCCCTCCCTAGTCCCTGCCCCTCCCATTTCCACAGTCCCCTCCCAAATCCCTGCCCCTCCCATTTCCACAGTCCCCTCCCAAGTCCCTGCCCCTCCCATGTCCCCAATCCCCTCCCTAGTCCCTGCCCCTCCCAAGTCCCCAGTCCCCTCCCAAGTCCCTGCCCCTCCCATGTCCCCAGTCCCCTCCCCAGTCCCTGCCCCTCCCAAGTCCCTGCCCCTCCCATGTCCCCAGTCACCTCCAAAGTCCGTGCCCCTCCCATGTCCCCAGTCCCCTCCCAAGTCCCTGCCCCCCAAGTCCCTGCCCCTCCCATGTCCCCAGTCCCCTCCCCAGTCCCTGCCACTCCCAAGTCCCTGCCCCTCCCATGTCCCCAATCCCCTCCCTAGTCCCTGCCCCTCCCATGTCCCCAGTCCCCTCCCAGTCCCTGCCCCTGGAAAGTCCCAATCCCCTCCCAAGTCCCTGAACCTCCCATGTCCCCAGTCCCCTCCCCAGTCCCTGCCCCTCCCATGTCCCTGAACCTCCCTTGTCCCCAGTCCCTTCCCCAGTCCCTGCCCCTCCCATGTCCCCAGTCCCCTCCCAAGTCCCTGCCCCTGGAAAGTCCCAATCCCCTCCCAAGTCCCTGCCCCTCCCATCTCTCCAGTTTCCTCCCCAGTCCCTGCCACTCCCAAGTCCCTGCCCCTCCCACGTCCCCAATCCACTCCCTAGTCCCTGCCCCTCCCATTTCCCCAGTCCCCTCCCAAGTCCGTGCCCCTCCCATGTCCCCAGTCCCCTCCCAAGTCCCCAGTCCCCTCCCAAGTCCCTGCCCCTCCCTTGTGCCCAGTCCCCTCCCCATTCCCTGCCCCTCCCATGTCCCCAGTCCCCACCCAAGTCCCCAGTCCCCTCCCAAGTCCCCAGTCCCCTCCCCAGTCCTTGCCCCTCCCATGTCCCCAGTCACCTCCCAAGTCCCTGCCCCTCCCATGTCCCCAGTCCCCTCCCATGTCCCTAGTCCCCTTCCCAGTCCCTGCCCCTCCCAAGTCCCTGCCCCTCCCATGTCCCCAGTCCCCTCCCAAGTCCTTGCCCCTCCCAAATCCCTTCCCCTCCCATGTCCCCACTCCCCTACCCAGTTCCTGCACATCCCCAGTCCGTGCCCCTCCAATGTCCACAGTTCCCTCCCAAGTCCCTGCCACTCCCATGTACCCTGCCCCCTCCCAAGTCCCTGCCCCTCCCATGTCCCCAGTCCCCTCCCCAGTCCCTGCCCCTCCCAAGTCCCTGCCCCTCCCATGTCTCCAGTCCCCTCCCCAGTCCCTGCCCCTCCCAAGTCCCTGCCCCTCCCATGTCCCCAGTTCCCTCCTAAGTCCCTGCCCCTCCCAAGTCCCTGCCCCTCCCATGTCCCCAGTCCCCTCCCCTGTCCACACCACTCCCAACTCCCTGCCCCTCCCATGTCTCCAGTCCCCTCCCAAGTCCCTGCCCCTCCGAAGTCCCCTGTCCCCTCCCCAGTCCCTGCCCCTCCCCAGTCCCTGCCACTCCCATGTCCCTGCCCCTCCCCTGTCCCCAGTCCCCTCCCCATTCCCTGCCCCTCCCATGTCCCCAGTCCCCTCCCAAGTCCCCAGTCCCCTCCCCAGTCCTTGCCCCTCCCATGTCCCCAGTCACATCCCAAGTCCCTGCCCCTCCCATGTCCCCAGTCCCCTCCCCAGTCCCTGCCACTCCATTTCCCCAATCCCCTACCAAGTCCCTGCTCCTCCCATGTCCCCATTCCCCGCCCAAGTCCCTGCCCCTCCCAAGTCCCCAGTCCCCTCCCCAGTCCTTGCCCCTCCCATGTCCCCAGTCACCTCCAAAGTCCGTGCACCTCCCATGTCCCCAGTCCCCTCCCAAGTCCCTGCCCCTCCCAAGTCCCTGCCCCTCCCATGTCCCCAGTCCCCTCCCCAGTCCCTGCCACTCCCAAGTCCCTGCCCCTCCAATGTCCCCAGTCCCCTCCCCAGTCCCTGCCTCTCCCATTTCCCCAGTCCCCTCCCCAGTCCCCTCCCCTCCCAAGTCCCTGCCCCTCCCATGTCCCCAGTCCCCTCCCCAGTCCCTGCCACTCCCATGTCCCTGCCCCTCCCATGTCCCCAGTCCACTCCCCAGTCCCTGCCCCTCCCATGTCCCCAGTCCCCACCCAAGTCCCTGCCCCTCCCAAGTCCCCAGTCCCCTCCCCAGTCCCTGCCCCTTCCATGTCCCCAGTCCCCTCCCAAGTCCCTGTCCCTCCCAAGCCTTGCCCCTCCCAATTCCCCAGTCCCTTCCCCAGTCCCTGCCACTCCCAAGTCACTGCCCCGCCCATTTCCCCATTCCCCTCCCAAGTCCCTGCCCCTCCCCTGTCCCTGCCCCTCCCAAGTCCCTGCCCCACCCATGTCCCCAATCCCCTCCCAAGTCCCTGGCCCTCCCAAGTCCCCAGTCCCCTCCCATGTCCCTAGACCCCTTCCCAGTCCCTTCCCCTCCCAAGTCCCTGCCCCTCCCATGTCCCCAGTCCCCTCCCATGTCCCCAGTCCCCTCCCAAGTCCTTGCCCCTCCCAAGTCCCTTCCCCTCCCATGTCCCCACTCCCCTACCCAGTTCCTGCACCTCCCCAGTCCCTGCCCCTCCAATGTCCACAGTTCCCTCCCAAGTCCCTGCCACTCCCATGTACCCTGCCCCCTCCCAAGTCCCTGCCCCTCCCATGTCCCCAGTCCCCTCCCAAGTCCCTGCCCCTCCCAAGTCCCTGCCCCTCCCATGTCTCCAGTCCCCTCCCATGTCCCCGGACCCTTCCCAAGTCCCTGCCTCTCCCATGTCCCCAGTCCCTGCCCCTCCAAAGTCCCTAATCCCCTCCAAAGTCCCCAGTCCCCTCCCAAGTCCCTGTCCCTCCCAAGTCCTTGCCCCTCCCAAGTCCCCAGTCCCCTCCCCAGTCCCTGCCTCTCCTAAGTCCCCAGTCCCCTCCCCAGTCCCTGCCCCTCCCATGTCCCCAGTCCCCTCCTAAGTCCCTGCCCCTCCCAAGTCCCTGCCCCTCCCATGTCCCCAGTCCCCTCCCCAGTCCCTACCACTCCCAACTCCCTGCCCCTCCCATGTCTCCAGTCCCCTCCCAAGTCCCTGCCCCTCCCAAGTCCCCAGTCCCCTCCCAAGTCCCTGCCACTCCCATGTCCCCATTCCCCACCCAAATCCCTGCCCCTCCCTAGTCCCCTCCCCAGTCCCTGCCCCTCCCCAGTCCCTGCCACTCCCATGTCTCCAGTCCCCACCCAAGTCCCTGCCCCTCCCAACTCCCCAGTCCCCTCCCAAGTCCCTGCCCCTGGAAAGTCCCAATCCCCTCCCAAGTCCCTGCCCCTCCCATGTCCCCAGTCCCCTCCCAAGTCCCCAATCCCCTCCCATGTCCCCAGTCCCCTCCCAAGTCCCTGCCCCTCCCATGTCCCCAGTCCCCTCCTAAGTCCCTGCCTCTCCCAAGTCCCCAGTCCCCTCCCCAGTCCCTGCCCCTCCCATCTCCCCAGTCCCCTCCTAAGTCCCTGCCCCTCCCAAGTCCCTGCCCCTCCCATGTCCCCAGACCCCTCCCCAGTCCCTGCCACTCCCAACTCCCTGGCCCTCCCATGTCTCCCGTCCCCTCCCAATTCCCTGCCCCTACCATTTCCCCAATCCCCTACCAAGTCCCTGCTCCTCCCATGTCCCCATTCCCCGCCAAAGTCCCTGCCCCTCCCAAGTCCCAAGTCCCCTCCCCAGTCCCTGCCCCTCCCATGTCCCCAGTCCCCTCCCCAGTCCCTGCCCCTCCCAACTCCCTGCCCCACCCATGTCCCCAGTCCCCTCCCAAGTCCCTGCCCCTCCCAAGTCCCTGCCCCTCCAATGTCCCCAGTCCCCTCCCCAGTTCCTGCCTCTCCTATTTCCCCAGTCCCCTCCCCTACCAAGTCCCTGCCCCTCCCATGTCCCCAGTCCCCTCCCCAGTCCCTGCCACTCCCAAGTCCCTGCCCCTCCCATGTCCCCAATCCCCTCCCTAGTCCCTGCCCCTCCCATGTCCCCAGTCACCTCCAAAGTCCGTGCCCCTCCCATGTCCCCAGTCCCCTCCGAAGTCCCTGCCCCTCCCAAGTCCCTGCCCCTCCAATGTCCCCAGTCCCCTCCCCAGTTCCTGCCTCTCCTATTTCCCCAGTCCCGTCCCCTACCAAGTCCCTGCCCCTCCCAAGTCCCCAGTCCCCTCCCCAGTCCCTGCCCCTCCCATGTCCCGACTCCCCTCCCAAGTCCCTGCCCCTCCCATGTCCCCAGTCCCCTCCCCAGTCCCTGCCTCTCCCATTTCCCCAGTCCCCTCCCCAGTCCCCTCCCCTCCCAAGTCCCTGCCCCTCCCATGTCCCCAGTCCCCTCCCCAGTCCCTGCCACTCCCAAGTCCTTGCCCCTCCCATGTCCCCAATCCCCTCCCAAGTCCCTGCCCCTCCCATGTCCCCAGTCCCCTCCCAAGTCCCCAATCCCCTCCCATGTCCCCAGTCCCCTCCCAAGTCCCTGCCCCTCCCAAGTCCCCAGTCCCCTCCCCAGTCCCTGCCCCTCCCATCTCCCCAGTCCCCTCCGAAGTCCCTGCCCCTCCCAAGTCCCTGCCCCTCCAATGTCCCCAGTCCCCTCCCCAGTCCCTGCCTCTCCCATTTCCCCAGTCCCCTCCCCAGTCCCCTCCCCTCCCAAGTCCCTGCCCCTCCCATGTCCCCAGTCCCCTCCCCAGTCCCTGCCACTCCCAAGTCCTTGCCCCTCCCATGTCCCCAATCCCCTCCCAAGTCCCTGCCCCTCCCATGTCCCCAGTCCCCTCCCAAGTCCCCAATCCCCTCCCATGTCCCCAGTCCCCTCCCAAGTCCCTGCCCCTCCCAAGTCCCCAGTCCCCTCCCCAGTCCCTGCCCCTCCCATCTCCCCAGTCCCCTCCGAAGTCCCTGCCCCTCCCAAGTCCCTGCCCCTCCCATATCCCCAGACCCCTCCCCAGTCCCTACCACTCCCAACTCCCTGCCCCTCCCATGTCTCCCGTCCCCTCCCAATTCCCTGCCCCTCCCATTTCCCCAATCCCCTACCAAGTCCCTGCTCCTCCCATGTCCCCATTCCCCGCCAAAGTCCCTGCCCCTCCCAAGTCCCAAGTCCCCTCCCCAGTCCCTGCCCCTCCCATGTCCCCAGTCCCCTCCCCAGTCCCTGCCCCTCCCAAGTCCCTGCCCCTCCCATGTCCCCAGTCACCTCCAAACTCCGTGCCCCTCCCATGTCCCCAGTCCCCTCCCAAGTCCTTGCCCCTCCCAAGTCCCTTCCCCTCCCATGTCCCCACTCCCCTACCCAGTTCCTGCACCTCCCCAGTCCGTGCCCCTCCAATGTCCACAGTTCCCTCCCATGTACCCTGCCCCCTCCCATGTACCCTGCCCCCTCCCAAGTCCCTGCCCCTCCCATGTCCCCAGTCCCCTCCCAAGTCCCTGCCCCTCCCAAGTCCCTGCCCCTCCCATGTCTCCAGTCCCCTCCCCAGTCCCCTGCCCCTCCCAAGTCCCTGCCCCTCCCATGTCCCCAGTTCCCTCCTAAGTCCCTGCCCCTCCCAAGTCCCTGCCCCTCCCATGTCCCCAGTCCCCTCCCCAGTCCCTACCACTCCCAACTCCCTGCCCCTCCCATGTCTCCAGTCCCCTCCCAAGTCCCTGCCCCTCCCAAGTCCCCTGTCCCCTCCCAAGTCCCTGCCACTCCCATGTCCCAAGTCCCCACGCAAGTTCCTGCCCCTCCCTAGTCCCCTCCCCAGTCCCTGCCCCTCCCCAGTCCCTGCCACTCCCATGTCCCTGCCCCTCCCATGTCCCCAGTCCCCTCCCCATTCCCTGCCCCTCCCATGTCCCCAATCCCCTCCCAAGTCCCCAGTCCCCTCCCCAGTCCTTGCCCCTCCCATGTCCCCAGTCACCTCCCAAGTCCCTGCCCCTCCCATGTCCCCAGTCCCCTCCCCAGTCCCTGCCCCTCCCATTTCCCCAATCCCCTACCAAGTCCCTGCTCCTCCCATGTCCCCATTCCCCGCCCAAGTCCCTGCCCCTCCCAAGTACCCAGTCCCCTCCCCAGTCCTTGCCCCTCCCATGTCCCCAGTCACCTCCAAAGTCCGTGCCCCTCCCATGTCCCCAGTCCCCTCCCAAGTCCCTGCCCCTCCCACGTCCCTGCCCCTCCCATGTCCCCAGTCCCCTCCCCAGTCCCTGCCACTCCCAAGTCCCTGCCCCTCCAATGTCCCCAGTCCCCTCCCCAGTCCCTGCCTCTCCCATTTCCCCAGTCCCCTCCCCAGTCCCCTCCCATCCCAAGTCCCTGCCCCTCCCATGTCCCCAGTCCCCTCCCCAGTCCCTGCCACTCCCATGTCCCTGCCCCTCCCATGTCCCCAGTCCACTCCCCAGTCCCTGCCCCTCCCATGTCCCCAGTCCCCACCTAAGTCCCTGCCCCTCCCAAGTCCCCAGTCCCCTCCCCAGTCCCTGCCCCTTCCATGTCCCCAGTCCCCCTCCCAAGTCCCTGTCCCTCCCAAGCCTTGCCCCTCCCAATTCCCCAGTCCCCTCCCCAGTCCCTGCCCCTCCCATGTCCCCAGTCCCCTCCCAATTCCCCAGTCCCCTCCCAAGTCCCTGCCCCTCCCAAGTCCCCAGTCCCCTCCCAAGTCCCTGCCCCTCCCCAGTCCCTGCCACTCCCATGTCCCTGCCCCTCCCATGTCCCCAGTCCACTCCCCAGTCCCTGCCCCTCCCATGTCTCCAGTCCCCACCCAAGTCCCTGCCCCTCCCAACTCCCCAGTCCCCTCCCAAGTCCCTGCCCCTGGCAAGTCCCAATCCCCTCCCAAGTCCCTGCCCCTCCCATGTCCCCAGTCCCCTCCCAAGTCCCCAATCCCCTCCCATGTCCCCAGTCCCCTCCCCAGTCCCTGCCCCTCCCATGTCCCCAGTCCCCTCCTAAATCCCTGCCTCTCCCAAGTCCCCAGTCCCCTCCCCAGTCCCTGCACCTCCCATCTCCCCAGTCCCCTCCTAAGTCCCTGCCCCTCCCAAGTCCCTGCCCCTCACATGTCCCCAGACCCCTCCCCAGTCCCCTACCACTCCCAACTCCCTGCCCCTCCCATGTCTCCCGTCCCCTCCCAATTCCCTGCCCCTCCCATTTCCCCAATCCCCTACCAAGTCCCTGCTCCTCCCATGTCCCCATTCCCCGCCAAAGTCCCTGCCCCTCCCAAGTCCCAAGTCCCCTCCCCAGTCCCTACCACTCCCAACTCCCTGCCCCTCCCATGTCTCCAGTCCCCTCACAAGTCCCTTCCCCTCCCAAGTCCCCTGTCCCCTCCCAAGTCCCTGCCACTCCCATGTCCCAAGTCCCCACGCAAGTCCCTGCCCCTCCCTAGTCCCCTCCCCAGTCCCTGCCCCTCCCCAGTCCCTGCCACTCCCATGTCCTTGCCCCTCCCATGTCCCCAGTCCCCTCCCCATTCCCTGCCCCTCCCATGTCCCCAGTCCCCTCCCAAGTCCCCAGTCCCCCTCCCCAGTCCTTGCCCCTCCCATGTCCCCAGTCACGTCCCAAGTCCCTGCCCCTCCCATGTCCCCAGTCCCCTCCCCAGTCCCTGCCCCTCCCATTTCCCCAATCCCCTACCAAGTCCCTGCTCCTCCCATGTCCCCATTCCCCGCCCAAGTCCCTGCCCCTCCCAAGTCCCCAGTCCCCTCCCCAGTCCTTGCCCCTCCCATGTCCCCAGTCACCTCCAAAGTCCGTGCCCCTCCCATGTCCCCAGTCCCCTCCCCAGTCCCTGCCCCTCCCATGTCCCCAGTCCCCTCCCAATTCCCCAGTCCCCTCCCAAGTCCCTGCCCCTCCCAAGTCCCCAGTCCCCTCCCAAGTCCCTGCCCCTCCCCAGTCCCTGCCACTCCCATGTCCCTGCCCCTCCCATGTCCCCAGTCCACTCCCCAGTCCCTGCCCCTCCCATGTCTCCAGTCCCCACCCAAGTCCCTGCCCCTCCCAACTCCCCAGTCCCCTCCCAAGTCCCTGCCCCTGGAAAGTCCCAATCCCCTCCCAAGTCCCTGCCCCTCCCATGTCCCCAGTCCCCTCCCAAGTCCCCAATCCCCTCCCATGTCCCCAGTCCCCTCCCCAGTCCCTGCCCCTCCCATGTCCCCAGTCCCCTCCTAAGTCCCTGCCTCTCCCAAGTCCCCAGTCCCCTCCCCAGTCCCTGCACCTCCCATCTCCCCAGTCCCCTCCTAAGTCCCTGCCCCTCCCAAGTCCCTGCCTCTCACATGTCCCCAGACCCCTCCCCAGTCCCTACCACTCCCAACTCCCTGCCCCTCCCATGTCTCCCGTCCCCTCCCAATTCCCTGCCCCTCCCATTTCCCCAATCCCCTACCAAGTCCCTGCTCCTCCCATGTCCCCATTCCCCGCCAAAGTCCCTGCCCCTCCCAAGTCCCAAGTCCCCTCCCCAGTCCCTACCACTCCCAACTCCCTGCCCCTCCCATGTCTCCAGTCCCCTCCCAAGTCCCTTCCCCTCCCAAGTCCCCTGTCCCCTCCCAAGTCCCTGCCACTCCCATGTCCCAAGTCCCCACGCAAGTCCCTGCCCCTCCCTAGTCCCCTCCCCAGTCCCTGCCCCTCCCCAGTCCCTGCCACTCCCATGTCCCTGCCCCTCCCATGTCCCCAGTCCCCTCCCCATTCCCTGCCCCTCCCATGTAACCCAGTCCCCTCCCAAGTCCCCAGTCCCCTCCCCAGTCCTTGCCCCTCCCATGTCCCCAGTCACCTCCCAAGTCCCTGCCCCTCCCATGTCCCCAGTCCCCTCCCCAGTCCCTGCCCCTCCCATTTCCCCAATCCCCTACCAAGTCCCTGCTCCTCCCGTGTCCCCATTCCCCGCCCAAGTCCCTGCCCCTCCCAAGTCCCCAGTCCCCTCCCCAGTCCTTGCCCCTCCCATGTCCCCAGTCACCTCCAAAGTCCGTGCCCCTCCCATGTCCCCAGTCCCCTCCCAAGTCCCTGCCCCTCCCAAGTCCCTGCCCCTCCCATGTCCCCAGTCCCCTCCCCAGTCCCTGCCACTCCCAAGTCCCTGCCCCTCCAATGTCCCCAGTCCCCTCCCCAGTCCCTGCCTATCCCATTTCCCCAGTCCCCTCCCCAGTCCCCTCCCATCCCAAGTCCCTGCCCCTCCCATGTCCCCAGTCCCCTCCCCAGTCCCTGCCACTCCCATGTCCCTGCCCCTCCCATGTCCCCATTCCACTCCCCAGTCCCTGCCCCTCCCATGTCCCCAGTCCCCACCGAAGTCCCTGCCCCTCCCAAGTCCCCATTCCCCTCCCCAGTCCCTGCCCCTTCCATGTCCCCAGTCCCCTCCCAAGTCCCTGTCCCTCCCAAGCCTTGCCCCTCCCAATTCCCCAGTCCCTTCCCCAGTCCCTGCCACTCCCAAGTCCCTGTCCCGCCCATTTCCCCATTCCCCTCCAAGTCCCTGCCCCTCCCCTGTCCCTGCCCCTCCCAAGTCCCTGCCCCACCCATGTCCCCAATCCCCTCCCAAGTCCCTGGCCCTCCCAAGTCCCCAGTCCCCTCCCATGTCCCTAGACCCCTTCCCAGTCCCTGCCCCTCCCATGTCCCCAGTCCCCTCCCATGTCCCCAGTCCCCTCCCAAGTCCTTGCCCCTCCCAAGTCCCTTCCCCTCCCATGTCCCCACTCCCCTACCCAGTTCCTGCACCTCCCCAGTCCTGCCCCTCCAATGTCCACAGTTCCCTCCCAAGTCCCTGCCACTCCCATGTCCCCTGCCCCCTCCCAAGTCCCTTCCCCTCCCATGTCCCCAGTCCCCTCCCAAGTCCCTCCCCTCCCAAGTCCCTGCCCCTCCCATGTCTCCAGTCCCCTCCCCAGTCCCTGCCCCTCCCAAGTCCCTGCCCCTCCCATGTCTCCAGTCCCCTCCCATGTCCCCGGACCCTTCCCAAGTCCCTGCCTCTCCCATGTCCCCAGTCCCCTCCCCAGTCCCTGCCCCTCCAAAGTCCCTAATACCCTCCAAAGTCCCCAGTCCCCTCCCAAGTCCCTGTCCCTCCCAAGTCCTTGCCCCTCCCAAGTCCCCAGTCCCCTCCCAAGTCCCTGCCTCTCCTAAGTCCCCAGTCCCCTCCCCAGTCCCTGCCCCTCCCATGTCCCCAGACCCCGCCAAAGTCCCTGCCCCTCCCAAGTCCCAAGTCCCCTCCCCAGTCCCTGCCCCTCCCATGTCCCCAGTCCCCTCCCCAGTCCCTGCCCCTCCCAACTCCCTGCCCCTCCCATGTCCCCAGTCACCTCCAAAGTCCGTGCCCCTCCCATGTCCCCAGTCCCCTCCCAAGTCCCTGCCCCTCCCAAGTCCCTGCCCCTCCAATGTCCCCAGTCCCCTCCCCAGTTCCTGCCTCTCCTATTTCCCCAGTCCCCTCCCCTACCAAGTCCCTGCCCCTCCCATGTCCCCAGTCCCCTCCCCAGTCCCTGCCACTCCCAAGTCCCTGCCCCTCCCATGTCCCCAATCCCCTCCCTAGTCCCTGCCCCTCCCATTTCCACAGTCCCCTCCCAAGTCCCTGCCCCTCCCATTTCTCCAGTCCCCTCCCAAGTCCCTGCCCCTCCCAAGTCCCCAGTCCCCTCCCCAGTCCCTGCCCCTCCCATGTCCCGACTCCCCTCCCAAGTCCCTGCCCCTCCCATGTCCCCAGTCCCCTCCCCACTCCCTGCCACTCCCAAGTCCCTGCCCCTCCAATGTCCCCAGTCCCCTCCCCAGTCCCTGCCTCTCCCATTTCCCCAGTCCCCTCCCCAGTCCCCTCCCCTCCCAAGTCCCTGCCCCTCCCATGTCCCCAGTCCCCTCCCCAGTCCCTGCCACTCCCAAGTCCCTGCCTTTCCCATGTCCCCAGTCCCCTCCCCAGTCCCTGCCCCTCCCATGTCCCCAGTCCCCTCCTAAGTCCCCTGCCTCTCCCAAGTCCCCAGTCCCCTCCCCAGTCCCTGCCCCTCCCATCTCCCCAGTCCCCTCCGAAGTCCCTGCCCCTCCCAAGTCCCTGCCCCTCCCATGTCCCCAGACCCCCTCCCCAGTCCCTACCACTCCCAACTCCCTGCCCCTCCCATGTCTCCCGTCCCCTCCCAATTCCCTGCCCCTCCCATTTCCCCAATCCCCTACCAAGTCCCTGCTCCTCCCATGTCCCCATTCCCCGCCAAAGTCCCTGCCCCTCCCAAGTCCCAAGTCCCCTCCCCAGTCCCTGCCCCTCCCATGTCCCCAGTCCCCTCCCCAGTCCCTGCCCCTCCCAAGTCCCTGCCCCTCCCATGTCCACAGTCACCTCCAAAGTCCCTGCCCCTCCCATGTCCCCAGTCCCCTCCCAAGTCCCTGCCCCTCCCAAGTCCCTGCCCCTCCCATGTCTCCAGTCCCCTCCCCAGTCCCTGCCCCTCCCAAGTCCCTGCCCCTCCCATGTCCCCAGTTCCCTCCTCAGTCCCTGCCCCTCCCAAGTCCCTGCCCCTCCCATGTCCCCAGTCCCCTCCCCAGTCCCTACCACTCCCAACTCCCTGCCCCTCCCATGTCTCCAGTCCCCTCCCAAGTCCCTGCCCCTCCCAAGTCCCCTGTCCCCTCCCAAGTCCCTGCCACTCCCATGTCCCAAGTCCCCACGCAAGTCCCTGCCCCTCCCTAGTCCCCTCCCCAGTCCCTGCCCCTCCCCAGTCCCTGCCACTCCCATGTCCCTGCCCCTCCCATGTCCCCAGTCCCCTCCCCATTCCCTGCCCCTCCCATGTCCCCAGTCCCCTCCCAAGTCCCCAGTCCCCTCCCCAGTCCTTACCCCTCCCATGTCCCCAGTCACCTCCCAAGTCCCTGCCCCTCCCATGTCCCCAGTCCCCTCCCCAGTCCCTGCCCCTCCCATTTCCCCAATCCCCTACCAAGTCCCTGCTCCTCCCATGTCCCCATTCCCCGCCCAAGTCCCTGCCCCTCCCAAGTCCCCAGTCCCCTCCCAAGTCCTTGCCCCTCCCATGTCCCCAGTCACCTCCAAAGTCCGTGCCCCTCCCATGTCCCCAGTCCCCTCCCAAGTCCCTGCCCCTCCCAAGTCCCTGCCCCTCCCATGTCCCCAGTCCTCTCCCCAGTCCCTGCCACTCCCAAGTCCCTGCCCCCTCCAATGTCCCCAGTCTCCTCCCCAGTCCCTGCCTCTCCCATTTCCCCAGTCCCCTCCCCAGTCCCCTCCCATCCCAAGTCCCTGCCCCTCCCATGTCCCCAGTCCCCTCCCCAGTCCCTGCCACTCCCATGTCCCTGCCCCTCCCATGTCCCCAGTCCACTCCCCAGTCCCTGCCCCTCCCATGTCCCCAGTCCCCACCCAAGTCCCTGCCCCTCCCAAGTCCCCAGTCCCCTCCCCAGTCCCTGCCCCTTCCATGTCCCCAGTCCCCTCCCAAGCCTTGCCCCTCCCAATTCCCCAGTCCCTTCCCCAGTCCCTGCCACTCCCAAGTCCCTGCCCCACCCATGTCCCTGCCCCTCCCCTGTCCCTGCCCCTCCCAAGTCCCTGCCCCACCCATGTCCGCAATCCCCTCCCAAGTCCCTGGCCCTCCCAAGTCCCCAGTCCCCTCCCATGTCCCTAGACCCCTTCCCAGTCCCTGCCCCTCCCATGTCCCCAGTCCCCTCCCAAGTCCTTGCCCCTCCCAAGTCCCTTCCCCTCCCATGTCCCCACTCCCCTTCCCAGTTCCTGCACCTCCCCAGTCCCTGCCCCTCCCATTTCTCCAGTCCCCTCCCAAGTCCCTGCCCCTCCCAAGTCCCCAGTCCCCTCCCCAGTCCCTGCCCCTCCCATGTCCCGACTCCCCACCCAAGTCCCTGCCCCTCCCAAGTCCCCAGTCCCCTCCCATGTCCCTGAACCTCCCATGTCCCCAGTCCCCTGCCCAGTCCCTGCCCCTCCCATGTCCCTGACCCTCCCTTGTCCACAGTCCCTTCCCCAGTCCCTGCCCCTCCCAACTCCCTGCCCCTCCCATGTCTCCCGTCCCCTCCCAAGTCCCTGCCCCTCCCATGTCCCCAGTCCCCTCCCCAGTCCCTGCCACTCCCAAGTCCCTTCCCCTCTCATGTCCCCAGTCCCCTTCCCAATCCTTGCCCCTCCCATGTCCCCAGTCCCCTCCCAAGTCCCCAGTCCCCTCCCCAGTCCCTGACCCTCCCATGTCCCCAGTCCTCACCCAAGTCCCTGCCCCTCCCAAGTCCCCAGTCCCCTCCCAAGTCTCTGACCCTCCCTTGTCCCCAGTCCCCTCCCCAGTCCCAGCCACTACCAATTCCCTGCCCCTCCCATGTCCCCAGTCCCCTCCCCAGTCCCTGCCCCTACCCAGTCCCTGCCCCTCCCATTTCCCCAGACCCCACCCCATTCCCTGCCCCTGCCAAGTCCCTGCCCCGCCCAAGTCCCCAGTCCCCTCCCAAGTCCCCTGCCCCTCCCATGTCCCCAGTCCCCTCCCCAGTCCCTGCCCCTCCCATTTCCCCAATCCCCCTACCAAGTCCCTGCTCCTCCCATGTTCCCATTCCCCGCCCAAGTCCCTGCCCCTCCCAAGTCCAAAGTCCCCTCCCCAGTCCCTGCCCCTCCCATGTCCCCAGTCCCCTCCCCAGTCCCTGCCCCTCCCAAGTCCCTGCCCCTCCCATGTCCCCAGTCACCTCCAAAGTCCGTGCCCCTCCCATGTCCCCAGTCCCCTCCCAAGTCCCTGCCCCTCCCAAGTCCCTGCCCCTCCAATGTCCCCAGTCCCCTCCCCAGTTCCTGCCTCTCCCATTTCCCCAGTCCCCTCCCCAGTCCCCTCCCCTCCCAAGTCCCTGCCCCTCCCATGTCCCCAGTCCCCTCCCCAGTCCCTGCCCCTCCCATGTCTCTGAACCTCCCTTGTCCCCAGTCCCTTCCCCAGTCCCTGCCCTTCCCATATCCCCAGTCCCCCTCCCAAGTCCCTGCCCCTGGAAAGTCCCAATCCCCTCCCAAGTCCCTGCCCCTCCCATGTCTCCAGTTTCCTCCCCAGTCCCTGCCACTCCCAAGTCCCTGCCCCTCCCACGTCCCCAATCCCCTCCCTAGTCCCTGCCCCTCCCATTTCCCCAGTCCCCTCCCAAGTCCGTGCCCCTCCCATGTCCCCAGTCCCCTCCCAAGTCCCAGTCCCCTCCCAAGTCCCTGCCCCTCCCTTGTGCCCAGTCCCCTCCCCATTCCCTGCCCCTCCCATGTCCCCAGTCCCCACCCAAGTCCCCAGTCCCCTCCCAAGTCCCCAGTCCCCTCCCCAGTCCGTGCCCCTCCCATGTCCCCAGTCACATCCCAAGTCCCTGCCCCTCCCATGTCCCCAGTCCCCTCCCCAGTCCCTGCCCCTCCCATTTCCCCAATCCCCTACCAAGTCCCTGCTCCTCCCATGTCCCCATTCCCCGCCCAAGTCCCTGCCCCTCCCAAGTCCCCAGTCCCCTCCCCAGTCCTTGCCCCTCCCATGTCCCCAGTCACCTCCAAAGTCCGTACCCCTCCCATGTCCCCAGTCCCCTCCCAAGTCCCTGCCCCTCCCAAGTACCTGCCCCCTCCCATGTCCCCAGTCCCCTCCCCAGTCCCTGCCACTCCCAAGTCCCTGCCCCTCCAATGTCCCCAGTCCCCTCCCCAGTCCCTCTCCCATTTCCCCAGTCCCCTCCCCAGTCCCCTCCCCTCCCAAGTCCCTGCCCCTCCCATGTCCCCAGTCCCCTCCCCAGTCCCTGCCACTCCCCAGTCCCTGCCCCTCCCATGTCCCCAGTCCCCACCCAAGTCCCTGCCCCTCCCAAGTCCCCAGTCCCCTCCCCAGTCCCTGCCCTTTCCATGTCCCCAGTCCCCCTCCCAAGTCCCTGTCCTTCCCAAGCCTTGCCCCTCCCAATTCCCCAGTCCCTTCCCCAGTCCCTGCCACTCCCAAGTCCCTGCCCCGCCCATTTCCCCATTCCCCTCCCAAGTCCCTGCCCCTCCCCTGTCCCTGCCCCTCCCAAGTCCCTGCCCCTCCCATGTCCCCAGTCCCCTCCCATGTCCCCAGTCCCCTCCCAAGTCCTTGCCCCTCCCAAGTCCCTTCCCCTCCCATGTCCCCACTCCCCTACCCAGTTCCTGCACCTCCCCAGTCCGTGCCCCTCCAATGTCCACAGTTCCCTCCCAAGTCCCTGCCACTCCCATGTACCCTGCCCCCTCCCAAGTCCCTGCCCCTCCCATGTCCCCAGTCCCCTCCAAGTCCCTGCCCCTCCCATGTCCCTGCCCCTCCCATGTCTCCAGTCCCCTCCCCAGTCCCTGCCCCTCCCAAGTCCCTGCCCCTCCCATGTCCCCAGTTCCCTCCTAAGTCCCTGCCCCTCCCAAGTCCCTGCCCCTCCCATGTCCCCAGTCCCCTCCCCTGTCCCTACCACTCCCAGCTCCCTGCCCCTCCCATGTCTCCAGTCCCCTCCCAAGTCCCTGCCCCTCCCAAGTCCCCTGTCCCCTCCCCAGTCCCTGCCCCTCCCCAGTCCCTGCCACTCCCATGTCCCTGCCCCTCCCATGTCCCCAGTCCCCTCCCCATTCCCTGCCCCTCCCATGTCCCCAGTCCCCTCCCAAGTCCCCAGTCCCCTCCCCAGTCCTTGCCCCTCTCATGTCTCCCGTCCCCTCCCAAGTCCCTGCCCCTCCCATGTCCCCAGTCCCCTCCCCAGTCCCTGCCCACTCCCAAGTCCCTTCCCCTCTCATGTCCCCAGTCCCCTTCCCAATCCTTGCCCCTCCCATGTCCCCAGTCCCCTCCCAAGTCCCCAGTCCCCTCCCCAGTCCCTGACCCTCCCATGTCCCCAGTCCCCACCCAAGTCCCTGCCCCTCCCAAGTCCCCAGTCCCCTCCCGAAGTCTCTGACCCTCCCTTGTCCCCAGTCCCCTCCCCAGTCCCAGCCACTAGCAATAACCTGCCCCTCCCATGTCCCCATTCCCCTCCCCAGTCCCTGCCCCTCCCATTTCCCCAGTCCCCACCCCATTCCCTGCCCCTGCCAAGTCCCTGCCCCGCCCAAGTCCCCAGTCACCTCCCCAGTCCTTACCCCTCCCATGTCTCCAGTCACCTCCCAAGTCCCTGCCCCTCCCATGTCCCCAGTCCCCTCCCCCGTCCCTGCCCCTCCCATTTCCCCAATCCCCTACCAAGTCCCTGCTCCTCCCATGTTCCCATTCCCCGCCCAAGTCCCTGCTCCTCCCAAGTCCCAAGTCCCCTCCCCAGTCCCTGCCCCTCCCATGTCCCCAGTCCCCTCCCAGTCCCCTCCCCATTCCCTGCCCCTCCCAAGTCCCTGCCCCTCCCATGTCCCCAGTCACCTCCAAAGTCCGTGCCCCTCCCATGTCCCCAGTCCCCTCCCAAGTCCCTGCCCCTCCCAAGTCCCTGCCCCCTCCCATGTCCCCAGTCCCCTCCCCAGTCCCTGCCACTCCCAAGTCCCTGCCCCTCCCATGTACCCTGCCCCCTCCCAAGTCCCTGCCCCTCCCATGTCTCCAGTCCCCTCCCCAGTCCCTGCCCCTCCCAAGTCCCTGCCCCTCCCATGTCCCCAGTTCCCTCCTAAGTCCCTGCCCCTCCCAAGTCCCCTGCCCCTCCCATGTCCCCAGTCCCCTCCCTGTCCATACCACTCCCAACTCCCTGCCCCTCCCATGTCTCCAGTCCCCTCCCAAGTCCCTGCCCCTCCCAAGTCCCCTGTCCCCTCCCCAGTCCCTGCCCCTCCCCAGTCCCTGCCACTCCCATGTCCCTGCCCCTCCCATGTCCCCAGTCCCCTCCCCATTCCCTGCCCCTCCCATGTCCCCAGTCCCCTCCCAAGTCCCCAGTCCCCTCCCCAGTCCTTGCCCCTCCCATGTCCCCAGTCACATCCCAAGTCCCTGCCCCTCCCATGTCCCCAGTCCCCTCCCCAGACCCTGCCCCTCCCATTTCCCCAATCCCCTACCAAGTCCCTGCTCCTCCCATGTCCCCATTCCCCGCCCAAGTCCCTGCCCCTCCCAAGTCCCCAGTCCCCTCCCCAGTCCTTGCCCCTCCCATGTCCCCAGTCACCTCCAAAGTCCGTGCACCTCCCATGTCCCCAGTCCCCTCCCAAGTCCCTGCCCCTCCCAAGTCCCTGCCCCTCCCATGTCCCCAGTCCCCTCCCCAGTCCCTGCCTATACCATTTCCCCAGTCCCCTCCCCAGTCCCCCTCCCCTCCCAAGTCCCTGCCCCTCCCATGTCCCCAGTCCCCTCCCCAGTCCCTGCCACTCCCATGTCCCTGCCCCTCCCATGTCCCCAGTCCACTCCCCAGTCCCTGCCCCTCCCATGTCCCCAGTCCCCCACCCAAGTCCCTGCCCCTCCCAAGTCCCCAGTCCCCTCCCCAGTCCCTGCCCCTTCCATGTCCCCATTCCCCTCCCAAGTCCCTGCCCCTCCCCTGTCCCTGCCCCTCCCAAGTCCCTGCCCCTCCCATGTCCCCAGTCCCCTCCCATGTCCCCAGTCCCCTCCCAAGTCCTTGCCCCTCCCAAGTCCCTTCCCCCTCCCATGTCCCCACTCCCCTACCCAGTTCCTGCAACCTCCCCAGTCCCTGCCCCTCCAATGTCCACAGTTCCCTCCCAAGTCCCTGCCACTCCCATGTACCCTGCCCCCTCCCAAGTCCCTGCCCCTCCCATGTCCCCAGTCCCCTCCCAAGTCCCTGCCCCTCCCAAGTCCCTGCCCCTCCCATGTCCCCAGTCCCCTCCCCCTGTCCCTACCACTCCCAACTCTCTGCCCCTCCCATGTCTCCAGTCCCCTCCCAAGTCCCTGCCCCTCCCAAGTCCCCTGTCCCCTCCCCAGTCCCTGCCCCTCCCCAGTCCCTGCCACTCCCCATGTCCATGCCCCTCCCATGTCCCCAGTCCCCTCCCCATTCCCTGCCCCTCCCATGTCCCCAGTCCCCTCCCAAGTCCCCCAGTCCCCTCCCCAGTCCTTGCCCCTCTCATGTCTCCCGTCCCCTCCCAAGTCCCTGCCCCTCCCATGTCCCCAGTCCCCTCCCCAGTCCCTGCCACTCCCAAGTCCCTTCCCCTCTCATGTCCCCAGTCCCCTTCCCAATCCTTGCCCCTCCCATGTCCCCAGTCCCCTCCCAAGTCCCCAGTCCCCTCCCCAGTCCCTGACCCTCCCATGTCCCCAGTCCCCACCCAAGTCCCTGCCCCTCCCAAGTCCCCAGTCCCCTCCCAAGTCTCTGACCCTCCCTTGTCCCCAGTCCCCTCCCCAGTCCCAGCCACTACCAATAACCTGCCCCTCCCATGTCCCCAGTCCCCTCCCCAGTCCCTGCCCCTCCCATTTCCCCAGTCCCCACCCCATTCCCTGCCCCTGCCAAGTCCCTGCCCCGCCCAAGTCCCCAGTCCCCTCCCCAGTCCTTACCCCTCCCATGTCTCCAGTCACCTCCCAAGTCCCTGCCCCTCCCATGTCCCCAGTCCCCTCCCCCCGTCCCTGCCCCTCCCATTTCCCCAATCCCCTACCAAGTCCCTGCTCCTCCCATGTTCCCATTCCCCGCCCAAGTCCCTGCCCCTCCCAAGTCCCAAGTCCCCTCCCCAGTCCCTGCCCCTCCCATGTCCCCAGTCCCCTCCCCAGTCCCTGCCCCTCCCAAGTCCCTGCCCCTCCCATGTCCCCAGTCACCTCCCAAAGTCCGTGCCCCTCCCATGTCCCCAGTCCCCTCCCAAGTCCCTGCCCCTCCCAAGTCCCTGCCCCTCCCATGTCCCCAGTCCCCTCCCCAGTCCCTGCCACTCCCAAGTCCCTGCCCCTCCCATGTACCCTGCCCCCTCCCAAGTCCCTGCCCCTCCCATGTCTCCAGTCCCCTCCCCAGTCCCTGCCCCTCCAAGTCCCTGCCCCTCCCATGTCCCCAGTTCCCTCCCTAGTCCCTGCCCCTCCCAAGTCCCTGCCCCTCCCATGTCCCCAGTCCCCTCCCCTGTCCATACCACTCCCAACTCCCTGCCCCTCCCATGTCTCCAGTCCCCTCCCAAGTCCCTGCCCCTCCCAAGTCCCCTGTCCCCTCCCCAGTCCCTGCCCCTCCCCAGTCCCTGCCACTCCCATGTCCCTGCCCCTCCCATGTCCCCAGTCCCCTCCCCATTCCCTGCCCCTCCCATGTCCCCAGTCCCCTCCCAAGTCCCCAGTCCCCTCCCAAGTCCTTGCCCCTCCCATGTCCCCAGTCACATCCCAAGTCCCTGCCCCTCCCATGTCCCCAGTCCCCTCCCCAGACCCTGCCCCTCCCATTTCCCCAATCCCCTACCAAGTCCCTGCTCCTCCCATGTCCCCATTCCCCGCCCAAGTCCCTGCCCCTCCCAAGTCCCCAGTCCCCTCCCCAGTCCTTGCCCCTCCCATGTCCCCAGTCACCTCCAAAGTCCGTGCACCTCCCATGTCCCCAGTCCCCTCCCAAGTCCCTGCCCCTCCCAAGTCCCTGCCCCTCCAATGTCCCCAGTCCCCTCCCCAGTCCCTGCCACTCCCATGTCCCTGCCCCTCCCATGTCCCCAGTCCCCACCCAAGTCCCTGCCCCTCCCAAGTCCCCAGTCCCCTCCCCAGTCCCTGCCCCTTCCATGTCCCCAGTCCCCTCCCAAGTCCCTGTCCCTCCCAAGCCTTGCCCCTCCCAATTCCCCAGTCCCTTCCCCAGTCCCTGCCACTCCCAAGTCACTGCCCCGCCCATTTCCCCATTCCCCTCCCAAGTCCCTGCCCCTCCCCTGTCCCTGCCCCTCCCAAGTCCCTGCCCCACCCATGTCCCCAATCCCCTCCCAAGTCCCTGGCCCTCCCAAGTCCCCAGTCCCCTCCCATGTCCCTAGACCCCTTCCCAGTCCCTTCCCCTCCCAAGTCCCTGCCCCTCCCATGTCCCCAGTCCCCTCCCATGTCCCCAGTCCCCTCCCAAGTCCTTGCCCCTCCCAAGTCCCTTCCCCTCCCATGTCCCCACTCCCCTACCCAGTTCCTGCACCTCCCCAGTCCCTGCCCCTCCAATGTCCACAGTTCCCTCCCAAGTCCCTGCCACTCCCATGTACCCTGCCCCCTCCCAAGTCCCTGCCCCTCCCATGTCCCCAGTCCCCTCCCAAGTCCCTGCCCCTCCCAAGTCCCTGCCCCTCCCATGTCTCCAGTCCCCTCCCCAGTCCCTGCCCCTCCCAAGTCCCTGCCCCTCCCATGTCTCCAGTCCCCTCCCATGTCCCCGGACCCTTCCCAAGTTCCTGCCTCTCCCATGTCCCCAGTCCCTGCCCCTCCAAAGTCCCTAATCCCCTCCAAAGTCCCCAGTCCCCTCCCAAGTCCCTGTCCCTCCCAAGTCCTTGCCCCTCCCAAGTCCCCAGTCCCCTCCCAAGTCCCTGCCCCTCCCATGTCCCCAGTCCCCTCCCCAGTCCCTACCACTCCCAACTCCCTGCCCCTCCATGTCTCCAGTCCCCTCCCAAGTCCCTGCCCATCCCAAGTCCCCAGTCCCCTCCCAAGTCCCTGCCACTCCCATGTCCCCATTCCCCACCCAAATCCCTGCCCCTCCCTAGTCCCTTCCCCAGTCCCTGCCCCTCCCCAGTCCCTGCCACTCCCATGTCCCTGCCCCTCCCATGTCCCCAGTCCACTCCCCAGTCCCTGCCCCTCCCATGTCTCCCGTCCCCTCCCAATTCCCTGACCCTCCAATTTCCCCAATCCCCTACCAAGTCCCTGCTCCTCCCATGTCCCCATTCCCCGCCAAAGTCCCTGCCCCTCCCAAGTCCCAAGTCCCCTCCCCAGTCCCTGCCCCTCCCATGTCCCCAGTCCCCTCCCCAGTCCCTGCCCCTCCCAACTCCCTGCCCCTCCCATGTCCCCAGTCCCCTCCCAAGTCCCTGCCCCTCCCAAGTCCCTGCCCCTCCAATGTCCCCAGTCCCCTCCCCAGTTCCTGCCTCTCCTATTTCCCCAGTCCCCTCCCCTACCAAGTCCCTGCCCCTCCCATGTCCCCAGTCCCCTCCCCAGTCCCTGCCACTCCCAAGTCCCTGCCCCTCCCATGTCCCCAATCCCCTCCCTAGTCCCTGCCCCTCCCATGTCCCCAGTCACCTCCAAAGTCCGTGCCCCTCCCATGTCCCCAGTCCCCTCCCAAGTCCCTGCCCCTCCCAAGTCCCTGCCCCTCCAATGTCCCCAGTCCCCCTCCCCAGTTCCTGCCTCTCCTATTTCCCCAGTCCCCTCCCCTACCAAGTCCCTGCCCCTCCCAAGTCCCCAGTCCCCTCCCCAGTCCCTGCCCCTCCCATGTCCCGACTCCCCTCCCAAGTCCCTGCCCCTCCAATGTCCCCAGTCCCCTCCCCAGTCCCTGCCTCTCCCATTTCCCCAGTCCCCTCCCCAGTCCCCTCCCCTCCCAAGTCCCTGCCCCTCCCATGTCCCCAGTCCCCTCCCCAGTCCCTGCCACTCCCAAGTCCTTGCCCCTCCCATGTCCCCAATCCCCTCCCAAGTCCCTGCCCCCTCCCATGTCCCCAGTCCCCTCCCAAGTCCCCAATCCCCTCCCATGTCCCCAGTCCCCTCCCAAGTCCCTGCCCCTCCCAAGTCCCCAGTCCCCTCCCCAGTCCCTGCCCCTCCCATCTCCCCAGTCCCCTCCGAAGTCCCTGCCCCTCCCAAGTCCCTGCCCCTCCCATATCCCCAGACCCCTCCCCAGTCCCTACCACTCCCAACTCCCTGCCCCTCCCATGTCTCCCGTCCCCTCCCAATTCCCTGCCCCTCCCATTTCCCCAATCCCCTACCAAGTCCCTGCTCCTCCCATGTCCCCATTCCCCGCCAAAGTCCCTGCCCCTCCCAAGTCCCAAGTCCCCTCCCTAGTCCCTGCCCCTCCCATGTCCCCAGTCCCCTCCCCAGTCCCTGCCCCTCCCAAGTCCCTGCCCCTCCCATGTCCCCAGTCACCTCCAAAGTCCGTGCCCCTCCCATGTCCCCAGTCCCCTCCCAAGTCCTTGCCCCTCCCAAGTCCCTTCCCCTCCCATGTCCCCACTCCCCTACCCAGTTCCTGCACCTCCCCAGTCCGTGCCCCTCCAATGTCCACAGTTCCCTCCCAAGTCCCTGCCACTCCCATGTACCCTGCCCCCTCCCAAGTCCCTGCCCCTCCCATGTCCCCAGTCCCCTCCCAAGTCCCTGCCCCTCCCAAGTCCCTGCCCCTCCCATGTCCCCAGTCCCCTCCCAAGTCCCTGCCCCTCCCAAGTCCCTGCCCCTCCCATGTCTCCAGTCCCCTCCCCAGTCCCTACCACTCCCAACTCCCTGCCCCTCCCAAGTCCCCTGTCCCCTCCCAAGTCCCTGCCACTCCCATGTCCCAAGTCCCCACGCAAGTCCCTGCCCCTCCCTAGTCCCCTCCCCAGTCCCTGCCCCTCCCCAGTCCCTGCCACTCCCATGTCCCTGCCCCTCCCATGTCCCCAGTCCCCTCCCCATTCCCTGCCCCTCCCATGTCCCCAGTCCCCTCCCAAGTCCCCAGTCCCCTCCCCAGTCCTTGCCCCTCCCATGTCCCCAGTCACCTCCCAAGTCCCTGCCCCTCCCATGTCCCCAGTCCCCTCCCCAGTCCCTGCCCCTCCCATTTCCCCAATCCCCTACCAAGTCCCTGCTCCTCCCATGTCCCCATTCCCCGCCCAAGTCCCTGCCCCTCCCAAGTACCCAGTCCCCTCCCCAGTCCTTGCCCCTCCCATGTCCCCAGTCACCTCCAAAGTCCGTGCCCCTCCCATGTCCCCAGTCCCCTCCCAAGTCCCTGCCCCTCCCACGTCCCTGCCCCTCCCATGTCCCCAGTCCCCTCCCCAGTCCCTGCCACTCCCAAGTCCCTGCCCCTCCAATGTCCCCAGTCCCCTCCCCAGTCCCTGCCTCTCCCATTTCCCCAGTCCCCTCCCCAGTCCCCTCCCATCCCAAGTCCCTGCCCCTCCCATGTCCCCAGTCCCCTCCCCAGTCCCTGCCACTCCCATGTCCCTGCCCCTCCCATGTCCCCAGTCCACTCCCCAGTCCCTGCCCCTCCCATGTCCCCAGTCCCCACCTAAGTCCCTGCCCCTCCCAAGTCCCCAGTCCCCTCCCCAGTCCCTGCCCCTTCCATGTCCCCAGTCCCCTCCCAAGTCCCTGTCCCTCCCAAGCCTTGCCCCTCCCAATTCCCCAGTCCCCTCCCCAGTCCCTGCCCCTCCCATGTCCCCAGTCCCCTCCTAAGTCCCTGCCCCTCCCAAGTCCCTGCCCCTCCCATGTCCCCAGTCCCCTCCCCAGTCCCTACCACTCCCAACTCCCTGCCCCTCCCATGTCTCCAGTCCCCTCCCAAGTCCCTGCCCCTCCCAAGTCCCCAGTCCCCTCCCAAGTCCCTGCCCCTCCCCGGTCCCTGCCACTCCCATCTCCCTGCCCCTCCCATGTCCCCAGTCCACTCCCCAGTCCCTGCCCCTCCCATGTCTCCAGTCCCCACCCAAGTCCCTGCCCCTCCCAACTCCCCAGTCCCCTCCCAAGTCCCTGCCCCTGGAAAGTCCCAATCCCCTCCCAAGTCCCTGCCCCTCCCATGTCCCCAGTCCCCTCCCAAGTCCCCAATCCCCTCCCATGTCCCCAGTCCCCTCCCAAGTCCCTGCCCCTCCCATGTCCCCAGTCCCCTCCTAAGTCCCTGCCTCTCCCAAGTCCCCAGTCCCCTCCCCAGTCCCTGCACCTCCCATCTCCCCAGTCCCCTCCTAAGTCCCTGCCCCTCCCAAGTCCCTGCCCCTCCCATGTCCCCAGACCCCTCCCCAGTCCCTACCACTCCCAACTCCCTGCCCCTCCCATGTCTCCCGTCCCCTCCCAATTCCCTGCCCCTCCCATTTCCCCAATCCCCTACCGAGTCCCTGCTCCTCCCATGTCCCCATTCCCCGCCAAAGTCCCTGCCCCTCCCAAGTCCCAAGTCCCCTCCCCAGTCCCTGCCCCTCCCATGTCCCCAGTCCCCTCCCCAGTCCCTACCACTCCCAACTCCCTGCCCCTCCCATGTCTCCAGTCCCCTCCCAAGTCCCTGCCCCTCCCAAGTCCCCTGTCCCCTCCCAAGTCCCTGCCACTCCCATGTCCCAAGTCCCCACGCAAGTCCCTGCCCCTCCCTAGTCCCCTCCCCAGTCCCTGCCCCTCCCCAGTCCCTGCCACTCCCATGTCCCTGCCCCTCCCATGTCCCCAGTCCCCTCCCCATTCCCTGCCCCTCCCATGTCCCCAGTCCCCTCCCAAGTCCCCAGTCCCCTCCCCAGTCCTTACCCCTCCCTAGTCCCCAGTCACCTCCCAAGTCCCTGCCCCTCCCATGTCCCCAGTCCCCTCCCCAGTCCCTGCCCCTCCCATTTCCCCAATCCCCTACCAAGTCCCTGCTCCTCCCATGTCCCCATTCCCCGCCCAAGTCCCTGCCCCTCCCAAGTCCCCAGTCCCCTCCCCAGTCCTTGCCCCTCCCATGTCCCCAGTCACCTCCAAAGTCCGTGCCCCTCCCATGTCCCCAGTCCCCTCCCAAGTCCCTGCCCCTCCCAAGTCCCTGCCCCTCCCATGTCCCTAGTCCCCTCCCCAGTCCCTGCCACTCCCAAGTCCCTGCCCCTCCAATGTCCCCAGTCCCCCTCCCCAGTCCCTGCCTATCCCATTTCCCCAGTCCCCTCCCCAGTCCCCTCCCATCCCAAGTCCCAGCCCCTCCCATGTCCCCAGTCCCCTCCCCCAGTCCCTGCCACTCCCATGTCCCTGCCCCTCCCATGTCCCCAGTCCACTCCCCAGTCCCTGCCCCTCCCATGTCCCCAGTCCCCACCCAAGTCCCTGCCCCTCCCAAGTCCCCAGTCCCCTCCCCAGTCCCCTGCCCCTTCCATGTCCCCAGTCCCCTCCCAAGTCCCTGTCCCTCCCAAGCCTTGCCCCTCCCAATTCCCCAGTCCCTTCCCCAGTCCCTGCCACTCCCAAGTCCCTGCCCCGCCCATTTCCCCATTCCCCTCCCAAGTCCCTGCCCCTCCCCTGTCCCTGCCCCTCCCAAGTCCCTGCCCCACCCATGTCCCCAATCCCCTCCCAAGTCCCTGGCCCTCCCAAGTCCCCAGTCCCCTCCCATGTCCCTAGACCCCTTCCCAGTCCCTGCCCCTCCCATGTCCCCAGTCCCCTCCCATGTCCCCAGTCCCCTCCCAAGTCCTTGCCCCTCCCAAGTCCCTTCCCCTCCCATGTCCCCACTCCCCTACCCAGTTCCTGCACCTCCCCAGTCCCTGCCCCTCCAATGTCCACAGTTCCCTCCCAAGTCCCTGCCACTCCCATGTCCCCTGCCCCCTCCCAAGTCCCTGCCCCTCCCATGTCCCCAGTCCCCTCCCAAGTCCCTCCCCTCCCAAGTCCCTGCCCCTCCCATGTCTCCAGTCCCCTCCCCCAGTCCCTGCCCCTCCCAAGTCCCTGCCCCTCCCATGTCTCCAGTCCCCTCCCATGTCCCCGGACCCTTCCCAAGTCCCTGCCTCTCCCATGTCCCCAGTCCCCTCCCCAGTCCCTGCCCCTCCAAAGTCCCTAATCCCCTCCAAAGTCCCCAGTCCCCTCCCAAGTCCCTGTCCCTCCCAAGTCCTTGCCCCTCCCAAGTCCCCAGTCCCCTCCCAAGTCCCTGCCTCTCCTAAGTCCCCAGTCCCCTCCCCAGTCCCTGCCCCTCCCATGTCCCCAGTCCCCGCCAAAGTCCCTGCCCCTCCCAAGTCCCAAGTCCCCTCCCCAGTCCCTGCGCCTCCCATGTCCCCAGTCCCCTCCCCAGTCCCTGCCCCTCCCAACTCCCTGCCCCTCCCATGTCCCCAGTCACCTCCAAAGTCCGTGCCCCTCCCATGTCCCCAGTCCCCTCCCAAGTCCCTGCCCCTCCCAAGTCCCTGCCCCTCCAATGTCCCCAGTCCCCTCCCCAGTTCCTGCCTCTCCTATTTCCCCAGTCCCCTCCCCTACCAAGTCCCTGCCCCTCCCATGTCCCCAGTCCCCTCCCCAGTCCCTGCCACTCCCAAGTCCCTGCCCCTCCCATGTCCCCAATCCCCTCCCTAGTCCCTGCCCCTCCCATTTCCACAGTCCCCTCCCAAGTCCCCTGCCCCTCCCATTTCTCCAGTCCCCTCCCAAGTCCCTGCCCCTCCCAAATCCCCAGTCCCCTCCCCAGTCCCTGCCCCTCCCATGTCCCGACTCCCCTCCCAAGTCCCTGCCCCTCCCATGTCCCCAGTCCCCTCCCCACTCCCTGCCACTCCCAAGTCCCTGCCCCTCCAATGTCCCCAGTCCCCTCCCCAGTCCCTGCCTCTCCCATTTCCCCAGTCCCCTCCCCAGTCCCCTCCCCTCCCAAGTCCCTGCCCCTCCCATGTCCCCAGTCCCCTCCCCAGTCCCTGCCACTCCCAAGTCCCTGCCCCTCCCATGTCCCCAATCCCCTCCCAAGTCCCTGCCCCTCCCATGTCCCCAGTCCCCTCCCAAGTCCCCAATCCCCTCCCATGTCCCCAGTCCCCTCCCCAGTCCCTGCCCCTCCCATGTCCCCAGTCCCCTCCTAAGTCCCTGCCTCTCCCAAGTCCCCAGTCCCCTCCCCAGTCCCTGCCCCTCCCATCTCCCCAGTCCCCTCCGAAGTCCCTGCCCCTCCCAAGTCCCTGCCCCTCCCATGTCCCCAGACCCCTCCCCAGTCCCTACCACTCCCAACTCCCTGCCCCTCCCATGTCTCCCGTCCCCTCCCAATTCCCTGCCCCTCCCATTTCCCCAATCCCCTACCAAGTCCCTGCTCCTCCCATGTCCCCATTCCCCGCCAAAGTCCCTGCCCCTCCCAAGTCCCAAGTCCCCTCCCCAGTCCCTGCCCCTCCCATGTCCCCAGTCCCCTTCCCAGTCCCTGCCCCTCCCAAGTCCCTGCCTCTCCCATGTCCCCAGTCACCTCCAAAGTCCGTGCCCCTCCCATGTCCCCAGTCCCCTCCCAAGTCCTTGCCCCTCCCAAGTCCCTTCCCCTCCCATGTCCCCACTCCCCTACCCAGTTCCTGCACCTCCCCAGTCCGTGCCCCTCCAATGTCCACAGTTCCCTCCCAAGTCCCTGCCACTCCCATGTACCCTGCCCCCTCCCAAGTCCCTGCCCCTCCCATGTCGCCAGTCCCCTCCCAAGTCCCTGCCCCTCCCAAGTCCCTGCCCCTCCCATGTCTCCAGTCCCCTCCCCAGTCCCTGCCCCTCCCAAGTCCCTGCCCCTCCCATGTCCCCAGTTCCCTCCTAAGTCCCTGCCCCTCCCAAGTCCCTGCCCCTCCCATGTCCCCAGTCCCCTCCCCAGTCCCTACCACTCCCAACTCCCTGCCCCTCCCATGTCTCCAGTCCCCTCCCAAGTCCCTGCCCCTCCCAAGTCCCCTGTCCCCTCCCAAGTCCCTGCCACTCCCATGTCCCAAGTCCCCACGCAAGTCCCTGCCCCTCCCTAGTCCCCTCCCCAGTCCCTGCCCCTCCCCAGTCCCTGCCACTCCCATGTCCCTGCCCCTCCCATGTCCCCAGTCCCCTCCCCATTCCCTGCCCCTCCCATGTCCCCAGTCCCCTCCCAAGTCCCCAGTCCCCTCCCCAGTCCTTACCCCTCCCATGTCCCCAGTCACCTCCCAAGTCCCTGCCCCTCCCATGTCCCCAGTCCCCTCCCCAGTCCCTGCCCCTCCCATTTCCCCAATCCCCTACCAAGTCCCTGCTCCTCCCATGTCCCCATTCCCCGCCCAAGTCCCTGCCCCTCCCAAGTCCCCAGTCCCCTCCCAAGTCCTTGCCCCTCCCATGTCCCCAGTCACCTCCAAAGTCCGTGCCCCTCCCATGTCCCCAGTCCCCTCCCAAGTCCCTGCCCCTCCCAGGTCCCTGCCCATCCCATGTCCCCAGTCCCCTCCCCAGTCCCTGCAACTCCCAAGTCCCTGCCCCTCCAATGTCCCCAGTCCCCTCCCCAGTCCCTGCCTCTCCCATTTCCCCAGTCCCCTCCCCAGTCCCCTCCCATCCCAAGTCCCTGCCCCTCCCATGTCCCCAGTCCCCTCCCCAGTCCCTGCCACTCCCATGTCCCTGCCCCTCCCATGTCCCCAGTCCACTCCCCAGTCCCTGCCCCTCCCATGTCCCCAGTCCCCACCCAAGTCCCTGCCCCTCCCAAGTCCCCAGTCCCCTCCCCAGTCCCTGCCCCTTCCATGTCCCCAGTCCCCTCCCAAGTCCCTGTCCCTCCCAAGCCTTTCCCCTCCCAATTCCCCAGTCCCTTCCCCAGTCCCTGCCACTCCCAAGTCCCTGCCCCGCCCATTTTCCCATTCCCCTCCCAAGTCCCTGCACCTCCCCTGTCCCTGCCCCTCCCAAGTCCCTGCCCCACCCATGTCTCCCTGCCCCAACCATGTCCCCAATCCCCTCCCAAGTCCCTGGCCCTCCCAAGTCCCCAGTCCCCTCCCAAGTCCCCAGTCCCCTCCCCAGTCCTTGCCCCTCCCATGTCCCCAGTCACCTCCCAAGTCCCTGCCCCTCCCATGTCCCCAGTCCCCTCCCCAGTCCCTGCCCCTACCATTTCCCCAATCCCCTACCAAGTCCCTGCTCCTCCCATGTCCCCATTCCCCGCCCAAGGCCCTGCCCCTCCCAAGTCCCCTGTCCCCTCCCCAGTCCTTGCCCCTCCCATGTCCCCAGTCACCTCCAAAGTCCGTGCCCCTCCCATGTCCCCAGTCCCCTCCCAAGTCCCTGCCCCTCCCAAGTCCCTGCCCCTCCCATGTCCCCAGTCCCCTCCCCAGTCCCTGCCACTCCCAAGTCCCTGCCCCTCCAATGTCCCCAGTCCCCTCCCATGTCCCTAGACCCCTTCCCAGTCCCTGCCCCTCCCAAGTCCCTGCCCCTCCCATGTCCCCAGTCCCCTCCCATGTCCCCAGTCCCCTCCCAAGTCCTTGCCCCTCCCAAGTCCCTTCCCCTCCCATGTCCCCACTCACCTACCCAGTTCCTGCACCTCCCCAGTCCCTGCCCCTCCAATGTCCACAGTTCCCTCCCAAGTCCCTGCCACTCCCATGTCCCCTGACCCCTCCCAAGTCCCTGCCCCTCCCATGTCCCCAGTCCCCTCCCAAGTCCCTGCCCCTCCCAAGTCCCTGCCCCTCCCATGTCTCCAGTCCCCTCCCCAGTCCCTGCCCCTCCCAAGTCCCTGCCCCTCCCATGTCTCCAGTCCCCTCCCATGTCCCCGGACCCTTCCCAAGTCCCTGCCTCTCCCATGTCCCCAGTCCCCTCCCCAGTCCCTGCCCCTCCAAAGTCCCTAATCCCCTCCAAAGTCCCCAGTCCCCTCCCAAGTCCCTGTCCCTCCCAAGTCCTTGCCCCTCCCAAGTCCCCAGTCCCCTCCCCAGTCCCTGCCTCTCCTAAGTCCCCAGTCCCCACCCCAGTCCCTGCCCCTCCCATGTCCCCAGTCCCCTCCTAAGTCCCTGCCCCTCCCAAGTCCCTGCCCCTCCCATGTCCCCAGTCCCCTCCCCAGTCCCTACCACTCCCAACTCCCTGCCCCTCCCATGTCTCCAGTCCCCTCCCAAGTCCCTGCCCCTCCCAAGTCCCCAGTCCCCTCCCAAGTCCCTGCCACTCCCATGTCCCCATTCCCCACCCAAGTCCCTGCCCCTCCCTAGTCCCCTCCCCAGTCCCTGCCCCTCCCCAGTCCCTGCCACTCCCATGTCCCTGCCCCTCCCATGTCCCCAGTCCACTCCCCAGTCCCTGCCCCTCCCATGTCTCCAGTCCCCACCCAAGTCCCTGCCCCTCCCAACTCCCCAGTCCCCTCCCAAGTCCCTGCCCCTGGAAAGTCCCAATCCCATCCCAAGTCCCTGCCCCTCCCATGTCCCCAGTCCCCTCCCAAGTCCCCAATCCCCTCCCATGTCCCCAGTCCCCTCCCAAGTCCCTGCCCCTCCCATGTCCCCAGTCCCCTCCTAAGTCACTGCCTCTCCCAAGTCCCCAGTCCTCTCCCCAGTCCCTGCCCCTCCCATCTCCCCAGTCCCCTCCTAAGTCCCTGCCCCTCCCAAGTCCCTGCCCCTCCCATGTCCCCAGACCCCTCCCTAGTCCCTACCACTCCCAACTCCCTGCCCCTCCCATGTCTCCCGTCCCCTCCCAATTCCCTGCCCCTCCCATTTCCCCAATCCCCTACCAAGTCCCTGCTCCTCCCATGTCCCCATTCCCCGCCAAAGTCCCTGCCCCTCCCAAGTCCCAAGTCCCCTCCCCAGTCCCTGCCCCTCCCATGTCCCCAGTCCCCTCCCCAGTCCCTGCCCCTCCCAAGTCCCTGCCCCTCCCATGTCCCCAGTCACCTCCAAAGTCCGTGCCCCTCCCATGTCCCCAGTCCCCTCCCAAGTCCCTGCCCCTCCCAAGTCCCTGCCCCTCCAATGTCCCCAGTCCCCTCCCCAGTTCCTGCCTCTCCTATTTCCCCAGTCCCCTCCCCTACCAAGTCCCTGCCCCTCCCATGTCCCCAGTCCCCTCCCCAGTCCCTGCCACTCCCAAGTCCCTGCCCCTCCCATGTCCCCAATCCCCTCCCTAGTCCCTGCCCCTCCCATGTCCCCAGTCCCCTCCCCAGTCCCTGCCACTCCCAAGTCCCTGCCCCTCCCATGTCCCCAATCCCCTCCCAAGTCCCTGTCCCTCCCATGTCCCCAGTCCCCTCCCAAGTCCCCAATCCCCTCCCATGTCCCCACTCCCCTCCCAAGTCCCTGCCCCTACCATGTCCCCAGTCCCCTCCTAAGTCCCTGCCTCTCCCAAGTCCCCAGTCCCCTCCCCAGTCCCTGCCCCTCCTATCTCCCCAGTCCCCTCCGAAGTCCCTGCCCCTCCCAAGACCCTGCCCCTCCCATGTCCCCAGACCCCTCCCCAGTCCCTACCACTCCCAACTCCCTGCCCCTCCCATGTCTCCCGTCCCCTCCCAATTCCCTGCCCCTCCCATTTCCCCAATCCCCTACCAAGTCCCTGCTCCTCCCATGTCCCCATTCCCCGCCAAAGTCCCTGCCCCTCCCAAGTCCCAAGTCCCCTCCCCAGTCCCTGCCCCTCCCATGTCCCCAGTCCCCTCCCCAGTCCCTGCCCCTCCCAAGTCCCTGCCCCTCCCATGTCCCCAGTCACCTCCAAAGTCCGTGCCCCTCCCATGTCCCCAGTCCCCTCCTAAGTCCCTGCCCCTCCCAAGTCCCTGCCCCTCCCATGTCCCCAGTCCCCTCCCCAGTCCCTACCACTCCCAACTCCCTGCCCCTCCCATGTCTCCAGTCCCCTCCCAAGTCCCTGCCCCTCCCAAGTCCCCATTCCCCTCCCAAGTCCCTGCCACTCCCATGTCCCCATTCCCCACCCAAGTCCCTGCCCCTCCCTAGTCCCCTCCCCAGTCCCTGCCCCTCCCCAGTCCCTGCCACTCCCATGTCCCTGCCCCTCCCATGTCCCCAGTCCACTCCCCAGTCCCTGCCCCTCCCATGTCTCCAGTCCCCACCCAAGTCCCTGCCCCTCCCAACTCCCCAGTCCCCTCCCAAGTCCCTGCCCCTGGAAAGTCCCAATCCCATCCCAAGTCCCTGCCCCTCCCATGTCCCCAGTCCCCTCCCAAGTCCCCAATCCCCTCCCATGTCCCCAGTCCCCTCCCAAGTCCCTGCCCCTCCCATGTCCCCAGTCCCCTCCTAAGTCACTGCCTCTCCCAAGTCCCCAGTCCCCTCCCCAGTCCCTGCCCCTCCCATCTCCCCAGTCCCCTCCGAAGTCCCTGCCCCTCCCAAGTCCCTGCCCCTCCCATGTCCCCAGACCCCTCCCCAGTCCCTACCACTCCCAACTCCCTGCCCCTCCCATGTCTCCCGTCCCCTCCCAATTCCCTGCCCCTCCCATTTCCCCAATCCCCTACCAAGTCCCTGCTCCTCCCATGTCCCCATTCCCCGCCAAAGTCCCTGCCCCTCCCAAGTCCCAAGTCCCCTCCCCAGTCCCTGCCCCTCCCATGTCCCCAGTCCCCTCCCCAGTCCCTGCCCCTCCCAAGTCCCTGCCCCTCCCATGTCCCCAGTCACCTCCAAAGTCCGTGCCCCTCCCATGTCCCCAGTCCCCTCCCAAGTCCCTGCCCCTCCCAAGTCCCTGCCCCTCCAATGTCCCCAGTCCCCTCCCCAGTTCCTGCCTCTCCTATTTCCTCAGTCCCCTCCCCTACCAAGTCCCTGCCCCTCCCATGTCCCCAGTCCCCTCCCCAGTCCCTGCCACTCCCAAGTCCCTGCCCCTCCCATGTCCCCAATCCCCTCCCTAGTCCCTGCCCCTCCCATTTCCACAGTCCCCTCCCAAGTCCCTGCCCCTCCCATTTCTCCAGTCCCCTCCCAAGTCCCTGCCCCTCCCAAGTCCCCAGTCCCCTCCCCAGTCCCTCCCTCTCCCATTTCCCCAGTCCCCTCCCCAGTCCCCTCCCCTCCCAAGTCCCTGCCCCTCCCATGTCCCCAGTCCCCTCCCCAGTCCCTGCCACTCCCAAGTCCCTGCCCCTCCAATGTCCCAAATCCCCTCCCTAGTCCCTGCCCCTCCCATGTCCCCAGTCCCCTCCCCAGTCCCTGCCACTCCCAAGTCCCTGCCCCTCCCATGTCCCCAGTCCCCTCCCAAGTCCCCAATCCCCTCCCATGTCCCCAGTCCCCCCCCAAGTCCCTACCCCTCCCATGTCCCCAGTCCCCTCCTAAGTCCCTGCCTCTCCCAAGTCCCCAGTCCCCTCCCCAGTCCCTGCCACTCCCATGTCCCTGCCCCTCCCATGTCCCCAGTCCCCACCCAAATCCCTGCCCCTCCCAAGTCCCCAGTCCCCTCCCCAGTCCCTGCCCCTTCCATGTCCCCAGTCCCCTCCCAAGTCCCTGTCCTTCCCAAGCCTTGCCCCTCCCAATTCCCCAGTCCCTTCCCCAGTCCCTGCCACTCCCAAGTCTTTGCCCCGCCCATTTCCCCATTCCCCTCCCAAGTCCCTGCCCCTCCCCTGTCCCTGCCCCTCCCAAGTCCCTGCCCCACCCATGTCCCCAATCCCCTCCCAAGTCCCTGGCCCTCCCAAGTCCCCAGTCCCCTCCCATGTCCCTAGTCCCCTTCCCAGTCCCTGCCCCTCCCAAGTCCCTGCCCCTCCCATGTCCCCAGTCCCCTCCCATGTCCCCAGTCCCCTCCCAAGTCCTTCCCCTCCCAAGTCCCTTCCCCTCCCATGTCCCCACTCCCCTACCCAGTTCCTGCACCTCCCCAGTCCGTGCCCCTCCAATGTCCACAGTTCCCTCCCAAGTCCCTGCCACTCCCATGTCCCCTGCCCCCTCCCAAGTCCCTGCCCCTCCCATGTCCCCAGTCCCCTCCCAAGTCCCTGCCCCTCCCAAGTCCCTGCCCCTCCCATGTCTCCAGTCCCCTCCTCAGTCCCTGCCCCTCCCAAGTCCCTGCCCCTCCCATGTCTCCAGTCCCCTCCCATGTCCCCGGTCCCCTCCCAAGTCCCTGCCTCTCCCATGTCCCCAGTCCCCTCCCCAGTCCCTGCCCCTCCAAAGTCCCTAATCTCCTCCAAAGTCCCCAGTCCCCTCCCAAGTCCCTGTCCCTCCCAAGTCCTTGCCCCTCCCAAGTCCCTGTCCCTCCCCAGTCCCTGCCCCTCCCATGTCCCCAGTCCCCTCCTAAGTCCCTGCCCCTCCCAAGTCCCTGCCCCTCCCATGTCCCCAGTCCCTTCCCCAGTCCCTACCACTCCCAACTCCCTGCCCCTCCCATGTCTCCAGTCCCCTCCCAAGTCCCTGCCCCTCCCAAGTCCCCAGTCCCCTCTCAAGTCCCTGCCACTCCCATGTCCCCATTCCCCACCCAAGTCCCTGCCCCTCCCTAGTCCCCTCCCCAGTCCCTGCCCCTCCCCAGTCCCTGCCACTCCCATGTCCCTGCCCCTCCCATGTCCCCAGTCCACTCCCCAGTCCCTGCCCCTCCCATGTCTCCAGTCCCCACCCAAATCCCTGCCCCTCCCAACTCCCCAGTCCCCTCCCAAGTCCCTGCCCCTGGAAAGTCCCAATCCCCTCCCAAGTCCCTGCCCCTCCCATGTCCCCAGTCCCCTCCCAAGTCCCCAATCCCCTCCCATGTCCCCAGTCCCCTCCCAAGTCCCTGCCCCTCCCATGTCCCCAGTCCCCTCCTAAGTCCCTGCCTCTCCCAAGTCCCCAGTCCCCTCCCCAGTCCCTGCCCCTCCCATCTCCCCAGTCCCCTCCGAAGTCCCTGCCCCTCCCAAGACCCTGCCCCTCCCATGTCCCCAGTCCCCTCCCCAGTCCCTGCCCCTCCCATGTCCCGACTCCCTTCCCAAGTCCCTGCCCCTCCCATGTCCCCAGTCCCCTCCCCAGTCCCTGCCACTCCCATGTCCCTGCCCCTCCAATGTCCCCAGTCCCCTCCCCAGTCCCTGCCTCTCCCATTTCCCCAGTCCCCTCCCCAGTCCCCTCCCCTCCCAAGTCCCTGCCCCTCCCATGTCCCCAGTCCCCTCCCCAGTCCCTACCACTCCCAAGTCCCTGCCCCTCCCATGTCCCCAATCCCCTCCCTAGTCCCTGCCCCTCCCATGTCCCCAGTCCCCTCCCCAGTCCCTGCCACTCCCAAGTCCCTGCCCCTCCCATGTCCCCAATCCCCTCCCAAGTCCCTGTCCCTCCCATGTCCCCAGTCCCCTCCCAAGTCCCCAATCCCCTCCCATGTCCCCACTCCCCTCCCAAGTCCCTGCCCCTACCATGTCCCCAGTCCCCTCCTAAGTCCCTGCCTCTCCCAAGTCCCCAGTCCCCTCCCCAGTCCCTGCCCCTCCCATCTCCCCAGTCCCCTCCGAAGTCCCTGCCCCTCCCAAGACCCTGCCCCTCCCATGTCCCCAGACCCCTCCCCAGTCCCTACCACTCCCAACTCCCTGCCCCTCCCATGTCTCCCGTCCCCTCCCAATTCCCTGCCCCTCCCATTTCCCCAATCCCCTACCAAGTCCCTGCTCCTCCCATGTCCCCATTCCCCGCCAAAGTCCCTGCCCCTCCCAAGTCCCAAGTCCCCTCCCCAGTCCCTGCCCCTCCCATGTCCCCAGTCCCCTCCCCAGTCCCTGCCCCTCCCAAGTCCCTGCCCCTCCCATGTCCCCAGTCACCTCCAAAGTCCGTGCCCCTCCCATGTCCCCAGTCCCCTCCTAAGTCCCTGCCCCTCCCAAGTCCCTGCCCCTCCCATGTCCCCAGTCCCCTCCCCAGTCCCTACCACTCCCAACTCCCTGCCCCTCCCATGTCTCCAGTCCCCTCCCAAGTCCCTGCCCCTCCCAAGTCCCCATTCCCCTCCCAAGTCCCTGCCACTCCCATGTCCCCATTCCCCACCCAAGTCCCTGCCCCTCCCTAGTCCCCTCCCCAGTCCCTGCCCCTCCCCAGTCCCTACCACTCCCAACTCCCTGCCCCTCCCATGTCTCCCGTCCCCTCCCAATTCCCTGCCCCTCCCATTTCCCCAATCCCCTACCAAGTCCATGCTCCTCCCATGTCCCCATTCCCCGCCAAAGTCCCTGCCCCTCCCAAGTCCCAAGTCCCCTCCCCAGTCCCTGCCCCTCCCATGTCCCCAGTCCCCTCCCCAGTCCCTGCCCCTCCCAAGTCCCTGCCCCTCCCATGTCCCCAGTCACCTCCAAAGTCCGTGCCCCTCCCATGTCCCCAGTCCCCTCCCAAGTCCCTGCCCCTCCCAAGTCCCTGCCCCTCCAATGTCCCCAGTCCCCTCCCCAGTTCCTGCCTCTCCTATTTCCTCAGTCCCCTCCCCTACCAAGTCCCTGCCCCTCCCATGTCCCCAGTCCCCTCCCCAGTCCCTGCCACTCCCAAGTCCCTGCCCCTCCTATGTCCCCAATCCCCTCCCTAGTCCCTGTCCCTCCCATTTCCACAGTCCCCTCCCAAGTCCCTGCCCCTCCCATTTCTCCAGTCCCCTCCCAAGTCCCTGCCCCTCCCAAGTCCCCAGTCCCCTCCCCAGTCCCTCCCTCTACCATTTCCCCAGTCCCCTCCCCAGTCCCCTCCCCTCCCAAGTCCCTGCCCCTCCCATGTCCCCAGTCCCCTCCCCAGTCCCTGCCACTCCCAAGTCCCTGCCCCTCCAATGTCCCCAATCCCCTCCCTAGTCCCTGCCCCTCCCATGTCCCCAGTCCCCTCCCCAGTCCCTGCCACTCCCAAGTCCCTGCCCCTCCCATGTCCCCAGTCCCCTCCCAAGTCCCCAATCCCCTCCCATGTCCCCAGTCCCCCCCCAAGTCCCTGCCCCTCCCATGTCCCCAGTCCCCTCCTAAGTCCCTGAATCTCCCAAGTCCCCAGTCCCCTCCCCAGTCCCTGCCACTCCCATGTCCCTGCCCCTCCCATGTCCCCAGTCCCCACCCAAATCCCTGCCCCTCCCAAGTCCCCAGTCCCCTCCCCAGTCCCTGCCCCTTCCATGTCCCCAGTCCCCTCCCAAGTCCCTGTCCTTCCCAAGCCTTGCCCCTCCCAATTCCCCAGTCCCTTCCCCAGTCCCTGCCACTCCCAAGTCTTTGCCCCGCCCATTTCCCCATTCCCCTCCCAAGTCCCTGCCCCTCCCCTGTCCCTGCCCCTCCCAAGTCCCTGCCCCACCCATGTCCCCAATCCCCTCCCAAGTCCCTGGCCCTCCCAAGTCCCCAGTCCCCTCCCATGTCCCTAGTCCCCTTCCCAGTCCCTGCCCCTCCCAAGTCCCTGCCCCTCCCATGTCCCCAGTCCCCTCCCATGTCCCCAGTCCCCTCCCAAGTCCTTCCCCTCCCAAGTCCCTTCCCCTCCCATGTCCCCACTCCCCTACCCAGTTCCTGCACCTCCCCAGTCCGTGCCCCTCCAATGTCCACAGTTCCCTCCCAAGTCCCTGCCACTCCCATGTCCCCTGCCCCTCCCAAGTCCCTGCCCCTCCCATGTCTCCAGTCCCCTCCCCAGTCCCTGCCCCTCCCAAGTCCCTGCCCCTCCCATGTCTCCAGTCCCCTCCCATGTCCCCGGTCCCCTCCCAAGTCCCTGCCTCTCCCATGTCCCCAGTCTCCTCCCCAGTCCCTGCCCCTCCAAAGTCCCTAATCTCCTCCAAAGTCCCCAGTCCCCTCCCAAGTCCCTGTCCCTCCCAAGTCCTTGCCCCTCCCAAGTCCCTGTCCCTCCCCAGTCCCTGCCCCTCCCATGTCCCCAGTCCCCTCCTAAGTCCCTGCCCCTCCCAAGTCCCTGCCCCTCCCATGTCCCCAGTCCCTTCCCCAGTCCCTACCACTCCCAACTCCCTGCCCCTCCCATGTCTCCAGTCCCCTCCCAAGTCCCTGCCCCTCCCAAGTCCCCAGTCCCCTCTCAAGTCCCTGCCACTCCCATGTCCCCATTCCCCACCCAAGTCCCTGCCCCTCCCTAGTCCCCTCCCCAGTCCCTGCCCCTCTCCAGTCCCTGCCACTCCCATGTCCCTGCCCCTCCCATGTCCCCAGTCCACTCCCCAGTCCCTGCCCCTCCCATGTCTCCAGTCCCCACCCAAATCCCTGCCCCTCCCAACTCCCCAGTCCCCTCCCAAGTCCCTGCCCCTGGAAAGTCCCAATCCCCTCCCAAGTCCCTGCCCCTCCCATGTCCCCAGTCCCCGCCCAAGTCCCCAATCCCCTCCCATGTCCCCAGTCCCCTCCCAAGTCCCTGCCCCTCCCATGTCCCCAGTCCCCTCCTAAGTCCCTGCCTCTCCCAAGTCCCCAGTCCCCTCCCCAGTCCCTGCCCCTCCCATCTCCCCAGTCCCCTCCGAAGTCCCTGCCCCTCCCAAGACCCTGCCCCTCCCATGTCCCCAGACCCCTCCCCAGTCCCTACCACTCCCAACTCCCTGCCCCTCCCATGTCTCCCGTCCCCTCCCAATTCCCTGCCCCTCCCATTTCCCCAATCCCCTACCAAGTCCCTGCTCCTCCCATGTCCCCATTCCCCGCCAAAGTCCCTGCCCCTCCCAAGTCCCAAGTCCCCTCCCCAGTCCCTGCCCCTCCCATGTCCCCAGTCCCCTCCCCAGTCCCTGCCCCTCCCAAGTCCCTGCCCCTCCCATGTCCCCAGTCACCTCCAAAGTCCGTGCCCCTCCCATGTCCCCAGTCCCCTCCCAAGTCCCTGCCCCTCCCAAGTCCCTGCCCCTCCAATGTCCCCAGTCCCCTCCCCAGTTCCTGCCTCTCCTATTTCCCCACTCCCCTCCCCTACCAAGTCCCTGCCCCTCCCATGTCCCCAGTCCCCTCCCCAGTCCCTGCCACTCCCAAGTTCCTGCCCCTCCCATGTCCCCAATCCCCTCCCTAGTCCCTGCCCCTCCCATTTCCACAGTCCCCTCCCAAGTCCCTGCCCCTCCCATTTCTCCAGTCCCCTCCCAAGTCCCTGCCCCTCCCAAGTCCCCAGTCCCCTCCCCAGTCCATGCCCCTCCCATGTCCCGACTCCCCTCCCAAGTCCCTGCCCCTCCCAAGTCCCCAGTCCCCTCCCCAGTCCCTGCCCCTTCCATGTCCCCAGTCCCCTCCCAAGTCCCTGTCCTTCCCAAGCCTTGCCCCTCCCAATTCCCCAGTCCCTTCCCCAGTCCCTGCCACTCCCAAGTCCCTGCCCCGCCCATTTCCCCATTCCCCTCCCAAGTCCCTGCCCCTCCCCTGTCCCTGCCCCTCCCAAGTCCCTGCCCCACCCATGTCCCCAATCCCCTCCCAAGTCCCTGGCCCTCCCAAGTCCCCAGTCCCCTCCCATGTCCCTAGTCCCCTTCCCAGTCCCTGCCCCTCCCAAGTCCCTGCCCCTCCCATGTCCCCAGTCCCCTCCCATGTCCCCAGTCCCCTCCCAAGTCCTTCCCCTCCCAAGCCCCTTCCCCTCCCATGTCCCCACTCCCCTACCCAGTTCCTGCACCTCCCCAGTCCGTGCCCCTCCAATGTCCACAGTTCCCTCCCAAGTCCCTGCCACTCCCATGTCCCCTGCCCCCTCCCAAGTCCCTGCCCCTCCCATGTCCCCAGTCCCCTCCCAAGTCCCTGCCCCTCCCAAGTCCCTGCCCCTCCCATGTCTCCAGTCCCCTCCCCAGTCCCTGCCCCTCCCAAGTCCCTGCCCCTCCCATGTCTCCAGTCCCCTCCCATGTCCCCGGTCCCCTCCCAAGTCCCTGCCTCTCCCATGTCCCCAGTCCCCTCCCCAGTCCCTGCCCCTCCAAAGTCCCTAATCTCCTCCAAAGTCCCCAGTCCCCTCCCAAGTCCCTGTCCCTCCAAAGTCCTTGCCCCTCCCAAGTCCCTGTCCCTCCCCAGTCCCTGCCCCTCCCATGTCCCCAGTCGCCTCCTAAGTCCCTGCCCCTCCCAAGTCCCTGCCCCTCCCATGTCCCCAGTCCCTTCCCCAGTCCCTACCACTCCCAACTCCCTGCCCCTCCCATGTCCCCAGTCCCCTCTCAAGTCCCTGCCACTCCCATGTCCCCATTCCCCACCCAAGTCCCTGCCCCTCCCTAGTCCCCTCCCCAGTCCCTGCCCCTCCCCAGTCCCTGCCACTCCCATGTCCCTGCCCCTCCCATGTCCCCAGTCCACTCCCCAGTCCCTGCCCCTCCCATGTCTCCAGTCCCCACCCAAATCCCTGCCCCTCCCAACTCCCCAGTCCCCTCCCAAGTCCCTGCCCCTGGAAAGTCCCAATCCCCTCCCAAGTCCCTGCCCCTCCCATGTCCCCAGTCCCCTCCCAAGTCCCCAATCCCCTCCCATGTCCCCAGTCCCCTCCCAAGTCCCTGCCCCTCCCATGTCCCCAGTCCCCTCCTAAGTCCCTGCCTCTCCCAAGTCCCCAGTCCCCTCCCCAGTCCCTGCCCCTCCCATCTCCCCAGTCCCCTCCGAAGTCCCTGCCCCTCCCAAGACCCTGCCCCTCCCATGTCCCCAGACCCCTCCCCAGTCCCTACCACTCCCAACTCCCTGCCCCTCCCATGTCTCCCGTCCCCTCCCAATTCCCCTGCCCCTCCCATTTCCCCAATCCCCTCCCAAGTCCCTGCTCCTCCCATGTCCCCATTCCCCGCCAAAGTCCCTGCCCCTCCCAAGTCCCAAGTCCCCTCCCCAGTCCCTGCCCCTCCCATGTCCCCAGTCCCCTCCCCAGTCCCTGCCCCTCCCAAGTCCCTGCCCCTCCCATGTCCCCAGTCACCTCCAAAGTCCGTGCCCCTCCCATGTCCCCAGTCCCCCTCCCAAGTCCCTGCCCCTCCCAAGTCCCTGCCCCTCCAATGTCCCCAGTCCCCTCCCCAGTTCCTGCCTCTCCCAAGTCCCCAGTCCCCTCCCCAGTCCCTGCCCCTCCCATCTCCCCAGTCCCCTCCGAAGTCCCTGCCCCTCCCAAGACCTGCCCCTCCCATGTCCCCAGTCCCCTTCCCCAGTCCCTGCCCCTCCCATGTCCCGACTCCCTTCCCAAGTCCCTGCCCCTCCCATGTCCCCAGTCCCCTCCCCAGTCCCTGCCACTCCCATGTCCCTGCCCCTCCAATGTCCCCAGTCCCCCTCCCCAGTCCCTGCCTCTCCCATTTCCCCAGTCCCCTCCCCAGTCCCCTCCCCTCCCAAGTCCCTGCCCCCTCCCATGTCCCCAGTCCCCTCCCAGTCCCTACCACTCCCAAGTCCCTGCCCCTCCCATGTCCCCAATCCCCTCCCTAGTCCCTGCCCCTCCCATGTCCCCAGTCCCCTCCCCAGTCCCTGCCACTCCCAAGTCCCTGCCCCTCCCATGTCCCCAATCCCCTCCCAAGTCCCTGTCCCTCCCATGTCCCCAGTCCCCTCCCAAGTCCCCAATCCCCTCCATGTCCCCACTCCCCTCCCAAGTCCCTGCCCCTACCATGTCCCCCAGTCCCCTCCTAAGTCCCTGCCTCTCCCAAGTCCCCAGTCCCCTCCCCAGTCCCTGCCCCTCCCATCTCCCCAGTCCCCTCCGAAGTCCCTGCCCCTCCCAAGACCCTGCCCCTCCCATGTCCCCAGACCCCTCCCCAGTCCCTACCACTCCCAACTCCCTGCCCCTCCCATGTCTCCCGTCCCCTCCCAATTCCCTGCCCCTCCCATTTCCCCAATCCCCTACCAAGTCCCTGCCCCTCCCATGTCCCCAGTCCCCCTCCCCAGTCCCTGCCCCTCCCAAGTCCCTGCCCCTCCCATGTCCCCAGTCACCTCCAAAGTCCGTGCCCCTCCCATGTCCCCAGTCCCCTCCTAAGTCCCTGCCCCTCCCAAGTCCCTGCCCCTCCCATGTCCCCAGTCCCCTCCCAGTCCCTACCACTCCCAACTCCCTGCCCCTCCCATGTCTCCAGTCCCCTCCCAAGTCCCTGCCCCCTCCCAAGTCCCCATTCCCCTCCCAAGTCCCTGCCACTCCCATGTCCCCATTCCCCACCCCAAGTCCCTCCCCTCCCTAGTCCCCTCCCCAGTCCCTGCCCCTCCCCAGTCCCTACCACTCCCAACTCCCTGCCCCTCCCATGTCTCCCGTCCCCTCCCAATTCCCTGCCCCTCCCATTTCCCCAATCCCCTACCAAGTCCCTGCTCCTCCCATGTCCCCATTCCCCGCCAAAGTCCCTGCCCCTCCCAAGTCCCAAGTCCCCTCCCCAGTCCCTGCCCCTCCCATGTCCCCAGTCCCCTCCCCAGTCCCTGCCCCTCCCAAGTCCCTGCCCCTCCCATGTCCCCAGTCACCTCCAAAGTCCGTGCCCCTCCCATGTCCCCAGTCCCCTCCCAAGTCCCTGCCCCTCCCAAGTCCCTGCCCCTCCAATGTCCCCAGTCCCCTCCCCAGTTCCTGCCTCTCCTATTTCCTCAGTCCCCTCCCCTACCAAGTCCCTGCCCCTCCCATGTCCCCAGTCCCCTCCCCAGTCCCTGCCACTCCCAAGTCCCTGCCCCTCCCATGTCCCCAATCCCCTCCCTAGTCCCTGCCCCTCCCATTTCCACAGTCCCCTCCCAAGTCCCTGCCCCTCCCATTTCTCCAGTCCCCTCCCAAGTCCCTGCCCCTCCCAAGTCCCCAGTCCCCTCCCCAGTCCCTCCCTCTCCCATTTCCCCAGTCCCCTCCCCAATCCCCTCCCCTCCCAAGTCCCTGCCCCTCCCATGTCCCCAGTCCCCTCCCAGTCCCTGCCACTCCCAAGTCCCTGCCCCTCCAATGTCCCCAATCCCCTCCCTAGTCCCTGCCCCTCCCATGTCCCCAGTCCCCTCCCCAGTCCCTGCCACTCCCAAGTCCCTGCCCCTCCCATGTCCCCAGTCCCCTCCAAGTCCCCAATCCCCTCCCATGTCCCCAGTCCCCCCCCAAGTCCCTGCCCCTCCCATGTCCCCAGTCCCCTCCTAAGTCCCTGCCTCTCCCAAGTCCCCAGTCCCCTCCCCAGTCCCTGCCACTCCCATGTCCCTGCCCCTCCCATGTCCCCAGTCCCCACCCAAATCCCTGCCCCTCCCAAGTCCCCAGTCCCCTCCCCAGTCCCTGCCCCTTCCATGTCCCCAGTCCCCTCCCAAGTCCCTGTCCTTCCCAAGCCTTGCCCCTCCCAATTCCCCAGTCCCTTCCCCAGTCCCTGCCACTCCCAAGTCTTTGCCCGCCCATTTCCCCATTCCCCTCCCAAGTCCCTGCCCCTCCCCTGTCCCTGCCCCTCCCAAGTCCCTGCCCCACCCATGTCCCCAATCCCCTCCCAAGTCCCTGGCCCTCCCAAGTCCCCAGTCCCCTCCCATGTCCCTAGTCCCCTTCCCAGTCCCTGCCCCTCCCAAGTCCCTGCCCCTCCCATGTCCCCAGTCCCTCCCATGTCCCCAGTCCCCTCCAAGTCCTTCCCCTCCCAAGTCCCTTCCCCTCCCATGTCCCCACTCCCCTACCAGTTCCTGCACCTCCCCAGTCCGTGCCCCTCCAATGTCCACAGTTCCCTCCCAAGTCCCTGCCACTCCCATGTCCCCTGCCCCCTCCCAAGTCCCTGCCCCTCCCATGTCCCCAGTCCCCTCCAAGTCCCTGCCCCTCCCAAGTCCCTGCCCCTCCCATGTCTCCAGTCCCCTCCCCAGTCCCTGCCCCTCCCAAGTCCCTGCCCCTCCCATGTCTCCAGTCCCCTCCCATGTCCCCGGTCCCCTCCCAAGTCCCTGCCTCTCCCATGTCCCAGTCCCCTCCCCAGTCCCTGCCCCTCCAAAGTCCCTAATCTCCTCCAAAGTCCCCAGTCCCCTCCCAAGTCCCTGTCCCTCCCAAGTCCTTGCCCCTCCCAAGTCCCTGTCCCTCCCCAGTCCCTGCCCCTCCCATGTCCCCAGTCCCCTCCTAAGTCCCTGCCCCTCCCAAGTCCCCTGCCCCTCCCATGTCCCCAGTCCCTTCCCCAGTCCCTACCACTCCCAACTCCCTGCCCCTCCCATGTCTCCAGTCCCCTCCCAAGTCCCTGCCCCTCCAAGTCCCCAGTCCCCTCTCAAGTCCCTGCCACTCCCATGTCCCCATTCCCCACCCAAGTCCCTGCCCCTCCCTAGTCCCCTCCCCAGTCCCTGCCCCTCTCCAGTCCCTGCCACTCCCATGTCCCTGCCCCTCCCATGTCCCCAGTCCACTCCCCAGTCCCTGCCCCTCCCATGTCTCCAGTCCCCACCCAAATCCCTGCCCCTCCCAACTCCCCAGTCCCCTCCAAGTCCCTGCCCCTGGAAAGTCCCAATCCCCTCCCAAGTCCCTGCCCCTCCCATGTCCCCAGTCCCCTCCCAAGTCCCCAATCCCCTCCCATGTCCCCAGTCCCCTCCCAAGTCCCTGCCCCTCCCATGTCCCCAGTCCCCTCCTAAGTCCCTGCCTCTCCCAAGTCCCCAGTCCCCTCCCCAGTCCCTGCCCCTCCCATCTCCCCAGTCCCCTCCGAAGTCCCTGCCCCTCCCAAGACCCTGCCCCTCCATGTCCCCAGACCCTCCCCAGTCCCTACCACTCCCAACTCCCTGCCCCTCCCATGTCTCCCGTCCCCTCCCAATTCCCTGCCCCTCCCATTTCCCCAATCCCCTACCAAGTCCCTGCTCCTCCCATGTCCCCATTCCCCGCCAAAGTCCCTGCCCCTCCCAAGTCCCAAGTCCCCTCCCCAGTCCCTGCCCCTCCCATGTCCCCAGTCCCCTCCCCAGTCCCTGCCCCTCCCAAGTCCCTGCCCCTCCCATGTCCCCAGTCACCTCCAAAGTCCGTGCCCCTCCCATGTCCCCAGTCCCCTCCCAAGTCCCTGCCCCTCCCAAGTCCCTGCCCCTCCAATGTCCCCAGTCCCCTCCCCAGTTCCTGCCTCTCCTATTTCCCCACTCCCCTCCCCTACCAAGTCCCTGCCCCTCCCATGTCCCCAGTCCCCTCCCCAGTCCCTGCCACTCCCAAGTTCCTGCCCCTCCCATGTCCCCAATCCCCTCCCTAGTCCCTGCCCCTCCCATTTCCACAGTCCCCTCCCAAGTCCCTGCCCCTCCCATTTCTCCAGTCCCCTCCCAAGTCCCTGCCCCTCCCAAGTCCCCAGTCCCCTCCCCAGTCCATGCCCCTCCCATGTCCCGACTCCCCTCCCAAGTCCCTGCCCCTCCCAAGTCCCCAGTCCCCTCCCCAGTCCCTGCCCCTTCCATGTCCCCAGTCCCCTCCCAAGTCCCTGTCCTTCCCAAGCCTTGCCCCTCCCAATTCCCCAGTCCCTTCCCAGTCCCTGCCACTCCCAAGTACCTGCCCCGCCCATTTCCCCATTCCCCTCCCAAGTCCCTGCCCCTCCCCTGTCCCTGCCCCTCCCAAGTCCCTGCCCCACCCATGTCCCCAATCCCCTCCCAAGTCCCTGGCCCTCCCAAGTCCCCAGTCCCCTCCCATGTCCCTAGTCCCCTTCCCAGTCCTGCCCCTCCCAAGTCCCTGCCCCTCCCATGTCCCCAGTCCCCTCCCATGTCCCCAGTCCCCTCCCAAGTCCTTCCCCTCCCAAGCCCCTTCCCCTCCCATGTCCCCACTCCCTACCCAGTTCCTGCACCTCCCCAGTCCGTGCCCCTCCAATGTCCACAGTTCCCTCCCAAGTCCCTGCCACTCCCATGTCCCCTGCCCCCTCCCAAGTCCCTGCCCCTCCCATGTCCCCAGTCCCCTCCCAAGTCCCTGCCCCTCCCAAGTCCCTGCCCCTCCCATGTCTCCAGTCCCCTCCCCAGTCCCTGCCCCTCCCAAGTCCCTGCCCCTCCCATGTCTCCAGTCCCCTCCCATGTCCCCGGTCCCCTCCCAAGTCCCTGCCTCTCCCATGTCCCCAGTCCCCTCCCCAGTCCCTGCCCCTCCAAAGTCCCTAATCTCCTCCAAAGTCCCCAGTCCCCTCCCAAGTCCCTGTCCCTCCCAAGTCCTTGCCCCTCCCAAGTCCCTGTCCCTCCCCAGTCCCTGCCCCTCCCATGTCCCCAGTCGCCTCCTAAGTCCCTGCCCCTCCCAAGTCCCTGCCCCTCCCATGTCCCCAGTCCCTTCCCCAGTCCCTACCACTCCCAACTCCCTGCCCCTCCCATGTCCCCAGTCCCCTCTCAAGTCCCTGCCACTCCCATGTCCCCATTCCCCACCCAAGTCCCTGCCCCTCCCTAGTCCCCTCCCCAGTCCCTGCCCCTCCCCAGTCCCTGCCACTCCCATGTCCCTGCCCCTCCCATGTCCCCAGTCCACTCCCCAGTCCCTGCCACTCCCATGTCTCCAGTCCCCACCCAAATCCCTGCCCCTCCCAACTCCCCAGTCCCCTCCCAAGTCCCTGCCCCTGGAAAGTCCCAATCCCCTCCCAAGTCCCTGCCCCTCCCATGTCCCCAGTCCCCTCCCAAGTCCCCAATCCCCTCCCATGTCCCCAGTCCCCTCCCAAGTCCCTGCCCCTCCCATGTCCCCAGTCCCCTCCTAAGTCCCTGCCTCTCCCAAGTCCCCAGTCCCCTCCCCAGTCCCTGCCCCTCCCATCTCCCCAGTCCCCTCCGAAGTCCCTGCCCCTCCCAAGACCCTGCCCCTCCCATGTCCCCAGACCCCTCCCCAGTCCCTACCACTCCCAACTCCCTGCCCCTCCCATGTCTCCCGTCCCCTCCCAATTCCCTGCCCCTCCCATTTCCCCAATCCCCTCCCAAGTCCCTGCTCCTCCCATGTCCCCATTCCCCGCCAAAGTCCCTGCCCCTCCCAAGTCCCAAGTCCCCTCCCCAGTCCCTGCCCCTCCCATGTCCCCAGTCCCCTCCCCAGTCCCTGCCCCTCCCAAGTCCCTGCCCCTCCCATGTCCCCAGTCACCTCCAAAGTCCATGCCCCTCCCATGTCCCCAGTCCCCTCCCAAGTCCCTGCCCCTCCCAAGTCCCTGCCCCTCCAATGTCCCCAGTCCCCTCCCCAGTTCCTGCCTCTCCTATTTCCCCAGTCCCCTCCCCTACCAAGTCCCTGCCCCTCCCATGTCCCCAGTCCCCTCCCCAGTCCCTGCCACTCCCAAGTTCCTGCCCGTCCCATTTCCCCAATCCCCTCCCTAGTCCCTGCCCCTCCCATTTCCACAGTCCCCTCCCAAGTCCCTGCCCCTCCCATTTCTCCAGTCCCCTCCGAAGTCCCTGCCCCTCCCAAGTCCCCAGTCCCCTCCCCAGTCCCTGCCCCTCCCATGTCCCGACTCCCCTCCCAAGTCCCTGCCCCTCCCATGTCCCCAGTCCCCTCCCCAGTCCCTGCCACTCCCAAGTCCCTGACCCTCCAATGTCCCCAGTCCCCTCCCCAGTCCCTGCCTCTACCATTTCCCCAGTCCCCTCCCCAGTCCCCTCCCCTCCCAAGTCCCTGCCCCTCCCATGTCCCCAGTCCCCTCTCCAGTCCCTGCCACTCCCAAGTCCCTGCCCCACCCATGTCCCCAATCCCCTCCCTAGTCCCTGCCCCTCCCATGTCCCCAGTCCCCTCCCCAGTCCCTGCCACTCCCAAGTCCCTGCCCCTCCCATGTCCCCAGTCCCCTCCCAAGTCCCCAATCCCCTCCCATGTCCCCAGTCCCCTCCCAAGTCCCCAATCCCCTCCCATGTCCCCAGTCCCCTCCCAAGTCCCTGCCCCTCCCATGTCCCCAGTCCCCTCCTAAGTCACTGCCTCTCCCAAGTCCCCAGTCCCCTCCCCAGTCCCTGCCCCTCCCATCTCCCCAGTCCCCTCCGAAGTCCCTGCCCCTCCCAAGTCCCTGCCCCTCCCATGTCCCCAGACCCCTCCCCAGTCCCTACCACTCCCAACTCCCTGCCCCTCCCATGTCTCCCGTCCCCTCCCAATTCCCTGCCCCTCCCATTTCCCCAATCCTCTACCAAGTCCCTGCTCCTCCCATGTCCCCATTCCCCGCCAAAGTCCCTGCCCCTCCCAAGTCCCAAGTCCCCTCCCCAGTCCCTGCCCCTCCCATGTCCCCAGTCCCCTCCCCAGTCCCTGCCCCTCCCAAGTCCCTGCCCCTCCCATGTCCCCAGTCACCTCTAAAGTCCGTGCCCCTCCCATGTCCCCAGTCCCCTCCCCAGTTCCTGCCTCTCCTATTTCCCCAGTCCCCTCCCCTACCAAGTCCCTGCCCCTCCCATGTCCCCAGTCCCCTCCCCAGTCCCTGCCACTCCCAAGTCCCTGCCCCTCCCATGTCCCCAATCCCCTCCCTAGTCCCTGCCCCTCCCATTTCCACAGTCCCCTCCCAAGTCCCTGCCCCTCCCATTTCTCCAGTCCCCTCCCAAGTCCCTGCCCCTCCCAAGTCCCCAGTCCCCTCCCCAGTCCCCTGCCCCTCCCATGTCCCGACTCCCCTCCTAAGTCCCTGCCCCTCCCATGTCCCCAGTCCCCTCCCCAGTCCCTGCCACTCCCAAGTCCCTGCCCCTCCAATGTCCCCAGTCCCCTCCCCAGTCCCTCCCTCTCCCATTTCCCCAGTCCCCTCCCCAGTCCCCTCCCCTCCCAAGTCCCTGCCCCTCCCATGTCCCCAGTCCCCTCCCCAGTCCCTGCCACTCCCAAGTCCCTGCCCCTCCCATGTCCCCAATCCCCTCCCTAGTCCCTGCCCCTCCCATGTCCCCAGTCCCCTCCCCAGTCCCTGCCACTCCCAAGTCCCTGCCCCTCCCATGTCCCCAGTCCCCTCCCAAGTCCCCAATCCCCTCCCATGTCCCCAGTCCCCCCCCAAGTCCCTGCCCCTCCCATGTCCCCAGTCCCCTCCTAAGTCCCTGCCTCTCCCAAGTCCCCAGTCCCCTCCCCAGTCCCTGCCACTCCCATGTCCCTGCCCCTCCCATGTCCCCAGTCCACTCCCCAGTCCCTGCCCCTCCCATGTCCCCAGTCCCCACCCAAGTCCCTGCCCCTCCCAAGTCCCCAGTCCCCTCCCCAGTCCCTGCCCCTTCCATGTCCCCAGTCCCCTCCCAAGTCCCTGTCCTTCCCAAGCCTTGCCCCTCCCAATTCCCCAGTCCCTTCCCCAGTCCCTGCCACTCCCAAGTCCCTGCCCCGCCCATTTCCCCATTCCCCTCCCAAGTCCCTGCCCCTCCCCTGTCCCTGCCCCTCCCAAGTCCCTGCCCCACCCATGTCCCCAATCCCCTCCCAAGTCCCTGGCCCTCCCAAGTCCCCAGTCCCCTCCCATGTCCCTAGTCCCCTTCCAGTCCCTGCCCCTCCCAAGTCCCTGCCCCTCCCATGTCCCCAGTCCCCTCCCATGTCCCCAGTCCCCTCCCAAGTCCTTCCCCTCCCAAGCCCCTTCCCCTCCCATGTCCCCACTCCCCTACCTAGTTCCTGCACCTCCCCAGTCCGTGCCCCTCCAATGTCCACAGTTCCCTCCCAAGTCCCTGCCACTCCCATGTCCCCTGCCCCCTCCCAAGTCCCTGCCCCTCCCATGTCCCCAGTCCCCTCCCAAGTCCCTGCCCCTCCCAAGTCCCTGCCCCTCCCATGTCTCCAGTCCCCTCCCCAGTCCCTGCCCCTCCCAAGTCCCTGCCCCTCCCATGTCTCCAGTCCCCTCCCATGTCCCCGGTCCCCTCCCAAGTCCCTGCCTCTCCCATGTCCCCAGTCCCCTCCCCAGTCCCTGCCCCTCCAAAGTCCCTAATCTCCTCCAAAGTCCCCAGTCCCCTCCCAAGTCCCTGTCCCTCCCAAGTCCTTGCCCCTCCCAAGTCCCTGTCCCTCCCCAGTCCCTGCCCCTCCCATGTCCCCAGTCCCCTCCTAAGTCCCTGCCCCTCCCAAGTCCCTGCCCCTCCCATGTCCCCAGTCCCTTCCCCAGTCCCCTACCACTCCCAACTCCCTGCCCCTCCCATGTCTCCAGTCCCCTCCCAAGTCCCTGCCCCTCCCAAGTCCCCAGTCCCCTCTCAAGTCCCTGCCACTCCCATGTCCCCATTCCCCACCCAAGTCCCTGCCCCTCCCTAGTCCCCCTCCCCAGTCCCTGCCCCTCCCCAGTCCCTGCCACTCCCATGTCCCTGCCCCTCCCATGTCCCCAGTCCACTCCCCAGTCCCTGCCCCTCCCATGTCTCCAGTCCCCACCCAAATCCCTGCCCCTCCCAAGTCCCCAGTCCCCTCCAAAGTCCCTGCCCCTGGAAAGTCCCAATCCCCTCCCAAGTCCCTGCCCCTCCCATGTCCCCTGTCCCCTCCCAAGTCCCCAATCCCCTCCCATGTCCCCAGTCCCCTCCCAAGTCCCCAATCCCCTCCCATGTCCCCAGTCCCCTCCCAAGTCCCTGCCCCTCCCATGTCCCCAGTCCCCTCCTAAGTCCCTGCCTCTCCCAAGTCCCCAGTCCCCTCCCCAGTCCCTGCCCCTCCCATCTCCCCAGTCCCCTCCGAAGTCCCTGCCCCTCCCAAGACCCTGCCCCTCCCATGTCCCCAGACCCCTCCCCAGTCCCTACCACTCCCAACTCCCTGCCCCTCCCATGTCTCCCGTCCCCTCCCAATTCCCTGCCCCTCCCATTTCCCCAATCCCCTACCAAGTCCCTGCTCCTCCCATGTCCCCATTCCCCGCCAAAGTCCCTGCCCCTCCCAAGTCCCAAGTCCCCTCCGCAGTCCCTGCCCCTCCCATGTCCCCAGTCCCCTCCCCAGTCCCTGCCCCTCCCAAGTCCCTGCCCCTCCCATGTCCCCAGTCACCTCCAAAGTCCGTGCCCCTCCCATGTCCCCAGTCCCCTCCCAAGTCCCTGCCCCTCCCAAGTCCCTGCCCCTCCAATGTCCCCAGTCCCCTTCCCAGTTCCTGCCTCTCCTATTTCCCCAGTCCCCTCCCCTACCAAGTCCCTGCCCCTCCCATGTCCCCAGTCCCCTCCCCAGTCCCTGCCACTCCCAAGTTCCTGCCCCTCCCATGTCCCCAATCCCCTCCCTAGTCCCTGCCCCTCCCATTTCCACAGTCCCCTCCCAAGTCCCTGCCCCTCCCATTTCTCCAGTCCCCTCCCAAGTCCCTGCCCCTCCCAAGTCCCCAGTTCCCTCCCCAGTCCCTGCCCCTCCCATGTCCCGACTCCCCTCCCAAGTCCCTGCCCCTCCCATGTCCCCAGTCCCCTCCCCAGTCCCTGCCACTCCCAAGTCCCTGACCCTCCAATGTCCCCAGTCCCTCCCCAGTCCCCTGCCTCTACCACCCCTCCCCTCCCCCCCCCCAGTCCCCCCCTGCCCCTCCCCTACATTCCCCAGTCCCCACCCCAGTCCCCTCCCCTCCCAAGTCCCTGCCCCTCCCATGTCCCCAGTCCCCTCTCCAGTCCCTGCCACTCCCAAGTCCTTGCCCCACTCATGTCCCCAATCCCTCCCTAGTCCCTGCCCCTCCCATGTCCCCAGACCCCTCCCCAGTCCCTGCCACTCCCAAGTCCCTGCCCCTCCCATGTCCCCAATCCCCTCCCAAGTCCCTGCCCCTCCCATGTCCCCAGTCCCCTCCCAAGTCCCCAATCCCCTCCCATGTCCCCAGTCCCCTCCCAAGTCCCTGCCCCTCCCATGTCCCCAGTCCCCTCCTAAGTCCCTGCCTCTCCCAAGTCCCCAGTCCCCTCCCCAGTCCCTGCCACTCCCATGTCCCTGCCCCTCCCATGTCCCCAGTCCACTCCCCAGTCCCTGCCCCTCCATGTCCCCAGTCCCCACCCAAGTCCCTGCCCCTCCCAAGTCCCCAGTCCCCTCCCCAGTCCCCTGCCCCTCCCATGTCCCCAGTCCCCTCCCAAGTCCCTGTCCTTCCCAAGCCTTGCCCCTCCCAATTCCCCAGTCCCTTCCCCAGTCCCTGCCACTCCCAAGTCCCTGCCCCGCCCATTTCCCCATTCCCCTCCCAAGTCCCTGCCCCTCCCCTGTCCCTGCCCCTCCCAAGTCCCTGCCCCACCCATGTCCCCAATCCCCTCCCAAGTCCCTGGCCCTCCCAAGTCCCCAGTCCCCTCCCATGTCCCTAGTCCCCTTCCCAGTCCCTGCCCCTCCCAAGTCCCTGCCCCTCCCATGTCCCCAGTCCCCTCCCATGTCCCCAGTCCCCTCCCAAGTCCTTCCCCTCCCAAGTCCCTTCCCCTCCCATGTCCCCACTCCCCTACCCAGTTCCTGCACCTCCCCAGTCCGTGCCCCTCCAATGTCCACAGTTCCCTCCCAAGTCCCTGCCACTCCCATGTCCCCTGCCCCTCCCAAGTCCCTGCCCCTCCCATGTCTCCAGTCCCCTCCCCAGTCCCTGCCCCTCCCAAGTCCTGCCCCTCCCATGTCTCCAGTCCCCTCCCATGTCCCCGGTCCCCTCCCAAGTCCCTGCCTCTCCCATGTCCCCAGTCCCCTCCCCAGTCCCTGCCCCTCCAAAGTCCCTAATCTCCTCCAAAGTCCCCAGTCCCCTCCCAAGTCCCTGTCCCTCCCAAGTCCTTGCCCCTCCCAAGTCCCTGTCCCTCCCCAGTCCCTGCCCCTCCCATGTCCCCAGTCCCCTCCTAAGTCCCTGCCCCTCCCAAGTCCCTGCCCCTCCCATGTCCCCAGTCCCTTCCCCAGTCCATACCACTCCCAACTCCCTGCCCCTCCCATGTCTCCAATCCCCTCCCAAGTCCCCTGCCCCTCCCAAGTCCCCAGTCCCCTCTCAAGTCCCTGCCACTCCCATGTCCCCATTCCCCACCCAAGTCCCTGCCCCTCCCTAGTCCCATCCCCAGTCCCTGCCCCTCCCCAGTCCCTGCCACTCCCATGTCCCTGCCCCTCCCATGTCCCCAGTCCACTCCCCAGTCCCTGCCCCTCCCATGTCTCCAGTCCCCACCCAAATCCCTGCCCCTCCCAACTCCCCAGTCCCCTCCCAAGTCCCTGCCCCTGGAAAGTCCCAATCCCCTCCCAAGTCCCTGCCCCTCCCATGTCCCCAGTCCCCTCCCAAGTCCCCAATCCCCTCCCATGTCCCCAGTCCCCTCCCAAGTCCCTGCCCCTCCCATGTCCCCAGTCCCCTCCCAAGTCCCTGCCACTCCCATGTCCCCATTCCCCACCCAAGTCCCTGCCCCTCCCTAGTCCCCTCCGAAGACCCTGCCCCTCCCCAGTCCCTGCCCCTCCCATGTCCCCAGACCCCTTCCAGTCCCTACCACTCCCAACTCCCTGCCCCTCCCATGTCTCCCGTCCCCTCCCAATTCCCTGCCCCTCCCATTTCCCCAATCCCCTACCAAGTCCCTGCTCCTCCCATGTCCCCATTCCCCGCCAAAGTACTGCCCCTCCCAAGTCCCAAGTCCCCTCCCAGTCCCTGCCCCTCCCATGTCCCCAGTCCCCTCCCAAGTCCCTGCCACTCCCAAGTCCCTGCCCCTCCCATGTCTCCAGTCCCCTCCCCAGTCCCTGCCCCCTCCCAAGTCCCTGCCCCTCCCATGTCTCCAGTCCCCTCCCATGTCCCCGGACCCTTCCCAAGTGCCTGCCTCTCCCATATCCCCAGTCCCCTCCCCAGTCCCTGTCCCTCCCAAGTCCTTGCCCCTCCCAAGTCCCCAGTCCCCTCCCCATTCCCTGCCTCTCCTAAGTCCCCAGTCCCCTCCCCAGTCCCTGCCCCTCCCATGTCCCCAGTCCCCTCCTAAGTCCCTGCCCCTCCCAAGTCCCTGCCCCTCCCATGTCCCCAGTCCCCTCCCCAGTCCCTACCACTCCCAACTCCCTGCCCCTCCCATGTCTCCAGCCCCCTCCCAAGTCCCTGCCCCTCCCAAGTCCCCAGTCCCCTCCCAAGTCCCTGCCACTCCCATGTCCCCATTCCCCACCCAAGTCCCTGCCCCTCCCTAGTCCCCTCCCCAGTCCCTGCCCCTCCCCAGTCCCTGCCACTCCCATGTCCCTGCCCCTCCCATGTCCCCAGTCCACTCCCCAGTCCCTGCCCCTCCCATGTCTCCAGTCCCCACCCAAATCCCTGCCCCTCCCAACTCCCCAGTCCCCTCCCAAGTCCCTGCCCCTGGAAAGTCCCAATCCCCTCCCAAGTCCCTGCCCCTCCCATGTCCCCAGTCCCCTCCCAAGTCCCCAATCCCCTCCCATGTCCCCAGTCCCCTCCCAAGTCCCTGCCCCTCCCATGTCCCCAGTCCCCTCCTAAGTCCCTGCCTCTCCCAAGTCCCCAGTCCCCTCCCCAGTCCCTGCCCCTCCCATCTCCCCAGTCCCCTCCGAAGTCCCTGCCCCTCCCAAGTCCCTGCCCCTCCCATGTCCCCAGACCCCTTCCCAGTCCCTACTACTCCCAACTCCCTGCCCCTCCCATGTCTCCCGTCCCCTCCCAATTCCCTGCCCCTCCCATTTCCCCAATCCCCTACCAAGTCCCTGCTCCTCCCATGTCCCCATTCCCCGCCAAAGTCCCTGCCCCTCCCAAGTCCCAAGTCCCCTCCCCAGTCCCTTCCCCTCCCATGTCCCCAGTCCCCTCCCAAGTCCCTGCCACTCCCAAGTCCCTGCCCCTCCCATGTCTCCAGTCCCCTCCCCAGTCCCTGCCCCTCCCAAGTCCCTGCCCCTCCCATGTCTCCAGTCCCCTCCCATGTCCCCGGACCCTTCCCAAGTGCCTGCCTCTCCCATGTCCCCAGTCCCCTCCCCAGTCCCTGTCCCTCCCAAGTCCTTGCCCCTCCCAAGTACCCTCCCAGTCCCCTGCCTCTCCTAAGTCCCCAGTCCCCTCCCCAGTCCCTGCCCCTCCCATGTCCCCAGTCCCCTCCTAAGTCCCTGCCCCTCCCAAGTCCTGCCCCTCCCATGTCCCCAGTCCCCTCCCAAGTCCCTACCACTCCCAACTCCCTGCCCCTCCCATGTCTCCAGCCCCCTCCCAAGTCCCTGCCCCTCCCAAGTCCCCAGTCCCCTCCCAAGTCCCTGCCACTCCCATGTCCCCCATTCCCCACCCAAGTCCCTGCCCCTCCCTAGTCCCCTCCCCAGTCCCTGCCCCTCCCCAGTCCCTGCCACTCCCATGTCCCTGCCCCTCCCATGTCCCCAGTCCACTCCCCAGTCCCAGCCCCTCCATGTCTCCAGACCCCACCCAAGTCCCTGCCCCTCCCATGTCCCCAGTCCCCTCGCAAGTCCCTGCCCCTGGAAAGTCCCAATCCCCTCCCAAGTCCCTGCCCCTCCCATGTCCCCAGTCCCCTCCCAAGTCCCCAATCCCCTCCCATGTCCCCAGTCCCCTCCCAAGTCCCCTGCCCCTCCCATGTCCCCAGACCCCTCCCCAGTCCCTACCACTCCCAACTCCCTGCCCCTCCCATTTCCCATATCCCCTACCAAGTCCCTGCTCCTCCCATGTCCCCATTCCCCGCCAAAGTCCCTGCCCCTCCCAAGTCCCAAGTCCCCTCCCCAGTCCCTGCCCCTCCCATGTCCCCAGTCCCCCTCCCCAGTCCCTGCCCCTCCCAAGTCCCTGCCCCTCCCATGTCCCCAGTCACCTCCAAAGTCCGTGCCCCTCCCATGTCCCCAGTCCCCTCCCAAGTCCCTGCCCCTCCCAAGTCCCTGCCCCTCCAATGTCCCCAGTCCCCTCCCCAGTTCCTGCCTCTCCTATTTCCCCAGTCCCCTCCCCTACCAAGTCCCTGCCCCTCCCATGTCCCCAGTCCCCTCCCCAGTCCCTGCCACTCCCAAGTCCCTGCCCCTCCCATGTCCCCAATCCCCTCCCTAGTCCCTGCCCCTCCCATTTCCACAGTCCCCTCCCAAGTCCCTGCCCCTCCCATTTCTCCAGTCCCCTCCCAAGTCCCTGCCCCTCCCAAGTCCCCAGTCCCCTCCTCAGTCCCTGCCCCTCCCATGTCCCGACTCCCCTCCCAAGTCCCTGCCCCTCCCATGTCCCCAGTCCCCCTCCCCAGTCCCTGCCACTCCCAAGTCCCTGCCCCTCCAATGTCCCCAGTCCCCTCCCCAGTCCCTGCCTCTCCCATTTGCCCAGTCCCCTCCCCAGTCCCCTCCCCTCCCAAGTCCCTGCCCCTCCCATGTCCCCAGTCCCCTCCCCAGTCCCTGCCACTCCCAAGTCCCTGCCCCTCCCATGTCCCCAATCCCCTCCCTAGTCCCTGCCCCTCCCATGTCCCCAGTCCCCTCCCCAGTCCCTGCCACTCCCAAGTCCCTGCCCCTCCCATGTCCCCAATCCCCTCCCAAGTCCCTGCCCCTCCCATGTCCCCAGTCCCCTCCCAAGTCCCCAATCCCCTCCCATGTCCCCAGTCCCCTCCCAAGTCCCTGCCCCTCCCATGTCCCCAGTCCCCTCCTAAGTCCCTGCCTCTCCAAGTCCCCAGTCCCCTCCCCAGTCCCTGCCACTCCCATGTCCCTGCCCCTCCCATGTCCCCAGTCCACTCCCCAGTCCCTGCCCCTCCCATGTCCCCAGTCCCCACCCAAGTCCCTGCCCCTCCCAAGTCCCCAGTCCCCTCCCAAGTCCCTGCCCCTCCCATGTCCCCAGTCCCCTCCCAAGTCCCTGTCCTTCCAAGCCTTGCCCCTCCCAATTCCCCAGTCCCTTCCCCAGTCCCTGCCACTCCCAAGTCCCTGCCCCGCCCATTTCCCCATTCCCCTCCCAAGTCCCTGCCCCTCCCCTGTCCCTGCCCCTCCCAAGTCCCTGCCCCACCCATGTCCCCAATCCCCTCCCAAGTCCCTGGACCTCCCAAGTCCCCAGTCCCCTCCCATGTCCCTAGTCCCCTTCCCAGTCCCTGCCCCTCCCAAGTCCCTGCCCCTCCCATGTCCCCAGTCCCCTCCCATGTCCCCAGTCCCCTCCCAAGTCCTTCCCCTCCCAAGTCCCTTCCCCTCCCATGTCCCCACTCCCCTACCCAGTTCCTGCACCTCCCCAGTCCGTGCCCCTCCAATGTCCACAGTTCCCTCCCAAGTCCCTGCCACTCCCATGTCCCCTGCCCCCTCCCAAGTCCCTGCCCCTCCCATGTCCCCAGTCCCCTCCCAAGTCCCTGTCCTTCCCAAGCCTTGCCCCTCCCAATTCCCCAGTCCCTTCCCCAGTCCCTGCCACTCCCAAGTCCCTGCCCCGCCCATTTCCCCATTCCCCTCCCAAGTCCCTGCACCACCCCTGTCCCTGCCCCTCCCAAGTCCCTGCCCCACCCATGTCCCCAATCCCCTCCCAAGTCCCTGGCCCTCCCAAGTCCCCAGTCCCCTCCCATGTCCCTAGTCCCCTTCCCAGTCCCTGCCCCTCCCAAGTCCCTGCCCCTCCCATGTCCCCAGTCCCCTCCCATGTCCCCAGTCCCCTCCCAAGTCCTTCCCCTCCCAAGTCCCTTCCCCTCCCATGTCCCCACTCCCCTACCCAGTTCCTGCACCTCCCCAGTCCATGCCCCTCCAATGTCCACAGTTCCCTCCCAAGTCCCTGCCACTCCCATGTCCCCTGCCCCCTCCCAAGTCCCTGCCCCTCCCATGTCTCCAGTCCCCTCCCCAGTCCCTGCCCCTCCCAAGTCCCTGCCCCTCCCATGTCTCCAGTCCCCTCCCATGTCCCCGGTCCCCTCCCAAGTCCCTGCCTCTCCCATGTCCCCAGTCCCCTCCCCAGTCCCTGCCCCTCCAAAGTCCCTAATCTCCTCCAAAGTCCCCAGTCCCCTCCCAAGTCCCTGTCCCTCCCAAGTCCTTGCCCCTCCCAAGTCCCTGTCCCTCCCCAGTCCCTGCCCCTCCCATGTCCCCAGTCCCCTCCTAAGTCCCTGCCCCTCCCAAGTCCCTGCCCCTCCCATGTCCCCAGTCCCTTCCCCAGTCCCTACCACTCCCAACTCCCTGCCCCTCCCATGTCTCCAGTCCCCTCCCAAGTCCCTGCCCCTCCCAAGTCCCCAGTCCCCTCTCAAGTCCCTGCCACTCCCATGTCCCCATTCCCCACCCAAGTCCCTGCCCCTCCCTAGTCCCCTCCCCAGTCCCTGCCCCTCCCCAGTCCCTGCCACTCCCATGTCCCTGCCCCTCCCATGTCCCCAGTCCACTCCCCAGTCCCTGCCCCTCCCATGTCTCCAGTCCCCTCCCCAGTCCCTGCCCCTCCCAAGTCCCTGCCCCTCCCATGTCTCCAGTCCCCTCCCATGTCCCCGGACCCTCTCCCCCAAGTGCCTGCCTCTCCCATGTCCCCAGTCCCCTCCCCAGTCCCTGTCCCTCCCAAGTCCTTGCCCCTCCCAAGTCCCCAGTCCCCTCCCCAGTCCCTGCCTCTCCTAAGTCCCCAGTCCCCTCCCCAGTCCCTGCCCCTCCCATGTCCCCAGTCCCCTCCTAAGTCCCTGCCCCTCCCAAGTCCCTGCCCCTCCCATGTCCCCAGTCCCCTCCCCAGTCCCTACCACTCCCAACTCCCTGCCCCTCCCATGTCTCCAGCCCCCTCCCAAGTCCCTGCCCCTCCCAAGTCCCCAGTCCCCTCCCAAGTCCCTGCCACTCCCATGTCCCCATTCCCCACCCAAGTCCCTGCCCCTCCCTAGTCCCCTCCCCAGTCCCTGCCCCTCCCCAGTCCCTGCCACTCCCATGTCCCTGCCCCTCCCATGTCCCCAGTCCACTCCCCAGTCCCTGCCCCTCCCATGTCTCCAGTCCCCACCCAAATCCCTGCCCCTCCCAACTCCCCAGTCCCCTCCCAAGTCCCTGCCCCTGGAAAGTCCCAATCCCCTCCCAAGTCCCTGCCCCTCCCATGTCCCCAGTCCCCTCCCAAGTCCCCAATCCCCTCCCATGTCCCCAGTCCCCTCCCAAGTCCCTGCCCCTCCCATGTCCCCAGTCCCCTCCTAAGTCCCTGCCTCTCCCAAGTCCCCAGTCCCCTCCCCAGTCCCTGCGCCTCCCATCTCCCCAGTCCCCTCCGAATTCCCTGCCCCTCCCAAGTCCCTGCCCCTCCCATGTCCCCAGACCCCTCCCCAGTCCCTACCACTCCCAACTCCCTGCCCCTCCCATGTCTCCCGTCCCCTCCCAATTCCCTGCCCCTCCCATTTCCCCAATCCCCTACCAAGTCCCTGCTCCTCCCATGTCCCCATTCCCCGCCAAAGTCCCTGCCCCTCCCAAGTCCCAAGTCCCCTCCCCAGTCCCTGCCCCTCCCATGTCCCCAGTCCCCTCCAAAGTCCCTGCCACTCCCAAGTCCCTGCCCCTCCCATGTCTCCAGTCCCCTCCCCAGTCCCTGCCCCTCCCAAGTCCCTGCCCCTCCCATGTCTCCAGTCCCCTCCCATGTCCCGGACCCTTCCCAAGTGCCTGCCTCTCCCATGTCCCCAGTCCCCTCCCCAGTCCCTGTCCCTCCCAAGTCCTTGCCCCTCCCAAGTCCCCTCCCCAGTCCCTGCCTCTCCTAAGTCCCCAGTCCCCTCCCCAGTCCCTGCCCCTCCATGTCCCCAGTCCCCTCCTAAGTCCCTGTCCCTCCCAAGTCCCTGCCCCTCCCATGTCCCCAGTCCCCTCCCCAGTCCCTACCACTCCCAACTCCCTGCCCCTCCCATGTCTCCAGCCCCCTCCCAAGTCCCTGCCCCTCCCAAGTCCCCAGTCCCCTCCCAAGTCCCTGCCACTCCCATGTCCCCATTCCCCACCCAAGTCCCTGCCCCTCCCTAGTCCCCTCCCCAGTCCCTGCCCCTCCCCAGTCCCTGCCACTCCCATGTCCCTGCCCCTCCCATGTCCCCAGTCCACTCCCCAGTCCCAGCCCCTCCCATGTCTCCAGACCCCACCCAAGTCCCTGCCCCTCCCATGTCCCCAGTCCCCTCCCAAGTCCCTGCCCCTGGAAAGTCCCAATCCCCTCCCAAGTCCCTGCCCCTCCCATGTCCCCAGTCCCCTCCCAAGTCCCCAATCCCCTCCCATGTCCCCAGTCCCCTCCCAAGTCCCTGCCCCTCCCATGTCCCCAGACCCCTCCCCAGTCCCTACCACTCCCAACTCCCTGCCCCTCCCATTTCCCATATCCCCTACCAAGTCCCTGCTCCTCCCATGTCCCCATTCCCCGCCAAAGTCCCTGCCCCTCCCAAGTCCCAAGTCCCCTCCCCAGTCCCTGCCCCTCCCATGTCCCCAGTCCCCTCCCCAGTCCCTGCCCCTCCCAAGTCCCTGCCCCTCCCATGTCCCCAGTCACCTCCAAAGTCCGTGCCCCTCCCATGTCCCCAGTCCCCTCCCAAGTCCCTGCCCCTCCCAAGTCCCTGCCCCTCCAATGTCCCCAGTCCCCTCCCCAGTTCCTGCCTCTCCTATTTCCCCAGTCCCCTCCCCTACCAAGTCCCCTGCCCCTCCCATGTCCCCAGTCCCCTCCCCAGTCCCTGCCACTCCCAAGTCCCTGCCCCCTCCCATGTCCCCAATCCCCTCCCTAGTCCCTGCCCCTCCCATTTCCACAGTCCCCTCCCAAGTCCCTGCCCCTCCCATTTCTCCAGTCCCCTCCCAAGTCCCTGCCCCTCCCAAGTCCCCAGTCCCCTCCTCAGTCCCTGCCCCTCCCATGTCCCGACTCCCCTCCCAAGTCCCTGCCCCTCCCATGTCCCCAGTCCCCTCCCCAGTCCCTGCCACTCCCAAGTCCCTGCCCCTCCAATGTCCCCAGTCCCCTCCCCAGTCCCTGCCTCTCCCATTTCCCCAGTCCCCTCCCCAGTCCCCTCCCCTCCCAAGTCCCTGCCCCTCCCATGTCCCCAGTCCCCTCCCCAGTCCCTGCCACTCCCAAGTCCCTGCCCCTCCCATGTCCCCAATCCCCTCCCTAGTCCCTGCCCCTCCCATGTCCCCAGTCCCCTCCCCAGTCCCTGCCACTCCCAAGTCCCTGCCCCTCCCATGTCCCCAATCCCCTCCCAAGTCCCTGCCCCTCCCATGTCCCCAGTCCCCTCCCAAGTCCCCAATCCCCTCCCATGTCCCCAGTCCCCTCCCAAGTCCCTGCCCCTCCCATGTCCCCAGTCCCCTCCTAAGTCCCTGCCTCTCCCAAGTCCCCAGTCCCCTCCCCAGTCCCTGCCACTCCCATGTCCCTGCCCCTCCCATGTCCCCAGTCCACTCCCCAGTCCCTGCCCCTCCCATGTCCCCAGTCCCCACCCAAGTCCCTGCCCCTCCCAAGTCCCCAGTCCCCTCCCCAGTCCCTGCCCCTTCCATGTCCCCAGTCCCCTCCCAAGTCCCTGTCCTTCCAAGCCTTGCCCCTCCCAATTCCCCAGTCCCTTCCCCAGTCCCTGCCACTCCCAAGTCCCTGCCCCGCCCATTTCCCCATTCCCCTCCCAAGTCCCTGCCCCTCCCCTGTCCCTGCCCCTCCCAAGTCCCTGCCCCACCCATGTCCCCAATCCCCTCCCAAGTCCCTGGCCCTCCCAAGTCCCCAGTCCCCTCCCATGTCCCTAGTCCCCTTCCCAGTCCCTGCCCCTCCCAAGTCCCTGCCCCTCCCATGTCCCCAGTCCCCTCCCATGTCCCCAGTCCCCTCCCAAGTCCTTCCCCTCCCAAGTCCCTTCCCCTCCCATGTCCCCACTCCCCTACCCAGTTCCTGCACCTCCCCAGTCCGTGCCCCTCCAATGTCCACAGTTCCCTCCCAAGTCCCTGCCACTCCCATGTCCCCTGCCCCCTCCCAAGTCCCTGCCCCTCCCCATGTCCCCAGTCCCCTCCCAAGTCCCTGTCCTTCCCAAGCCTTGCCCCTCCCAATTCCCCAGTCCCTTCCCCAGTCCCTGCCACTCCCAAGTCCCTGCCCCGCCCTTTTCCCCATTCCCCTCCCAAGTCCCTGCCCCTCCCCTGTCCCTGCCCCTCCCAAGTCCCTGCCCCACCCATGTCCCCAATCCCCTCCCAAGTCCCTGGCCCTCCCAAGTCCCCAGTCCCCTCCCATGTCCCTAGTCCCCTTCCCAGTCCCTGCCCCTCCCAAGTCCCTGCCCCTCCCATGTCCCCAGTCCCCTCCCATGTCCCCAGTCCCCTCCCAAGTCCTTCCCCTCCCAAGTCCCTTCCCCTCCCATGTCCCCACTCCCCTACCCAGTTCCTGCACCTCCCCAGTCCGTGCCCCTCCAATGTCCACAGTTCCCTCCCAAGTCCCTGCCACTCCCATGTCCCCTGCCCCCTCCCAAGTCCCTGCCCCTCCCATATCTCCAGTCCCCTCCCCAGTCCCTGCCCCTCCCAAGTCCCTGCCCCTCCCATGTCTCCAGTCCCCTCCCGTGTCCCCGGTCCCCTCCCAAGTCCCTGCCTCTCCCATGTCCCCAGTCCCCTCCCCAGTCCCTGCCCCTCCAAAGTCCCTAATCTCCTCCAAAGTCCCCAGTCCCCTCCCAAGTCCCTGTCCCTCCCAAGTCCTTGCCCCTCCCAAGTCCCTGTCCCTCCCCAGTCCCTGCCCCTCCCATGTCCCCAGTCCCCTCCTAAGTCCCTGCCCCTCCCAAGTCCCTGCCCCTCCCATGTCCCCAGTCCCTTCCCCAGTCCCTACCACTCCCAACTCCCTGCCCCTCCCATGTCTCCTGTCCCCTCCCAAGTCCCTGCCCCTCCCAAGTCCCCAGTCCCCTCTCAAGTCCCTGCCACTCCCATGTCCCCATTCCCCACCCAAGTCCCTGCCCCTCCCTAGTCCCCTCCCCAGTCCCTGCCCCTCCCCAGTCCCTGCCACTCCCATGTCCCTGCCCCTCCCATGTCCCCCAGTCCACTCCCCAGTCCCTGCCCCTCCCATGTCTCCAGTCCCCACCCAAATCCCTGCCCCTCCCAACTCCCCAGTCCCCTCCCAAGTCCCTGCCCCTGGAAAGTCCCAATCCCCTCCCAAGTCCCTGCCCCTCCCATGTCCCCAGTCCCCTCCCAAGTCCCCAATCCCCTCCCATGTCCCCAGTCCCCTCCCAAGTCCCTGCCCCTCCCATGTCCCCAGTCCCCTCCTAAGTCCCTGCCTCTCCCAAGTCCCCAGTCCCCCTCCCCAGTCCCTGCGCCTCCCATCTCCCCAGTCCCCTCCGAAGTCCCTGCCCCTCCCAAGTCCCTGCCCCTCCCATGTCCCCAGACCCCTCCCCAGTCCCTACCACTCCCAACTCCCTGCCCCTCCCATGTCTCCCGTCCCCTCCCAATTCCCTGCCCCTCCCATTTCCCCAATCCCCTACCAAGTCCCTGCTCCTCCCATGTCCCCATTCCCCGCCAAAGTCCCTGCCCCTCCCAAGTCCCAAGTCCCCTCCCCAGTCCCTGCCCCTCCCATGTCCCCAGTCCCCTCCCCAGTCCCTGCCACTCCCAAGTCCCTGCCCCTCCCATGTCCCCAGTCACCTCCAAAGTCCGTGCCCCTCCCATGTCCCCAGTCCCCTCCCAAGTCCCTGCCCCTCCCATGTCCCGACTCCCCTCCCAAGTCCCTGCCCCTCCCATGTCCCCAGTCCCCTCCCCAGTCCCTGCCACTCCCAAGTCCCTGCCCCTCCAATGTCCCCAGTCCCCTCCCCAGTCCCTGCCTCTCCCATTTCCCCAGTCCCCTCCCCAGTCCCCTCCCCTCCCAAGTCCCTGCCCCTCCCATGTCCCCAGTCCCCTCCCCAGTCCCTGCCACTCCCAAGTCCCTGCCCCTCCCATGTCCCCAATCCCCTCCCTAGTCCCTGCCCCTCCCATGTCCCCAGTCCCCTCCCCAGTCCCTGCCACTCCCAAGTCCCTTCCCCTCCCATGTCCCCAATCCCCTCTCAAGTCCCTGCCCCTCCCATGTCCCCAGTCCCCTCCCAAGTCCCCAATCCCCTCCCATGTCCCCAGTCCCCTCCAAGTCCCTGCCCCTCCCATGTCCCCAGTCCCCTCCTAAGTCCCTGCCTCTCCCAAGTCCCCAGTCCCCTCCCCAGTCCCTGCCACTCCCATGTCCCTGCCCCTCCCATGTCCCCAGTCCACTCCCCAGTCCCTGCCCCTCCCATGTCCCCAGTCCCCACCCAAGTCCCTGCCCCTCCCAAGTCCCCAGTCCCCTCCCCAGTCCCTGCCCCTTCCATGTCCCCAGTCCCCTCCCAAGTCCCTGTCCTTCCCAAGCCTTGCCCCTCCCAATTCCCCAGTCCCTTCCCCAGTCCCTGCCACTCCCAAGTCCCTGCCCCGCCCATTTCCCCATTCCCCTCCCAAGTCCCTGCCCCTCCCCTGTCCCTGCCCCTCCCAAGTCCCTGCCCCACATATGTCCCCAATCCCCTCCCAAGTCCCTGGCCCTCCCAAGTCCCCAGTCCCCTCCCATGTCCCTAGTCCCCTTCCCAGTCCCTGCCCCTCCCAAGTCCCTGCCCCTCCCATGTCCCCAGTCCCCTCCCATGTCCCCAGTCCCCTCCCAAGTCCTTGCCCCTCCCAAGTCCCTTCCCCTCCCATGTCCCCACTCCCCTACCCAGTTCCTGCACCTCCCCAGTCCGTGCCCCTCCAATGTCCACAGTTCCCTCCCAAGTCCCTGCCACTCCCATGTCCCCTGCCCCCTCCCAAGTCCCTGCCCCTCCCATGTCCCCAGTCCCCTCCCAAGTCCCTGCCCCTCCCAAGTCCCTGCCCCTCCCATGTCTCCAGTCCCCTCCCCAGTCCCTGCCCCTCCCAAGTCCCTGCCCCTCCCATGTCTCCAGTCCCCTCCCATGTCCCCGGTCCCCCTCCCAAGTCCCTGCCTCTCCCATGTCCCCAGTCCCCTCCCCAGTCCCTGCCCCTCCAAAGTCCCTAATCTCCTCCAAAGTCCCCAGTCCCCTCCCAAGTCCCTGTCCCTCCCAAGTCCTTGCCCCTCCCAAGTCCCTGTCCCTCCCCAGTCCCTGCCCCTCCCATGTCCCCAGTCCCCTCCTAAGTCCCTGCCCCTCCCAAGTCCCTGCCCCTCCCATGTCCCCAGTCCCTTCCCCAGTCCCTACCACTCCCAACTCCCTGCCCCTCCCATGTCTCCAGTCCCCTCCCAAGTCCCTGCCCCTCCCAAGTCCCCAGTCCCCTCTCAAGTCCCTGCCACTCCCATGTCCCCATTCCCCACCCAAGTCCCTGCCCCTCCCTAGTCCCCTCCCCAGTCCCTGCCCCTCCCCAGTCCCTGCCACTCCCATGTCCCTGCCCCTCCCATGTCCCCAGTCCACTCCCCAGTCCCTGCCCTTCCCATGTCTCCAGTCCCCACCCAAATCCCTGCCCCTGGAAAGTCCCAATCCCCTCCCAAGTCCCTGCCCCTCCCATGTCCCCAGTCCCCTCCCAAGTCCCCAATCCCCTCCCATGTCCCCAGTCCCCTCCCAAGTCCCTGCCTCTCCCAAGTCCCCAGTCCCCTCCCCAGTCCCTGCGCCTCCCATCTCCCCAGTCCCCTCCGAAGTCCCTGCCCCTCCCAAGTCCCTGCCCCTCCCATGTCCCCAGACCCCTCCTCAGTCCCTACCACTCCCAACTCCCTGCCCCCTCCCATGTCTCCCGTCCCCTCCCAATTCCCTGCCCCTCCCATTTCCCCAATCCCCTACCAAGTCCCTGCTCCTCCCATGTCCCCATTCCCCGCCAAAGTCCCTGCCCCTCCCAAGTCCCAAGTCCCCTCCCCAGTCCCTGCCCCTCCCATGTCCCCAGTCCCCTCCCCAGTCCCTGCCCCTCCCAAGTCCCTGCCCCTCCCATGTCCCCAGTCACCTCCAAAGTCCGTGCCCCTCCCATGTCCCCAGTCCCCTCCCAAGTCCCTGCCCCTCCCAAGTCCCAGCCCCTCCAATGTCCCCAGTCCCCTCCCCAGTTCCTGCCTCTCCTATTTCCCCACTCCCCTCCCCTACCAAGTCCCTGCCCCGCCCATGTCCCCAGTCCCCTCCCCAGTCCCTGCCACTCCCAAGTTCCTGCCCCTCCCATGTCCCCAATCCCCTCCCTAGTCCCTGCCCCTCCCATTTCCACAGTCCCCTCCCAAGTCCCTGCCCCTCCCATTTCTCCAGTCCCCTCCCAAGTCCCTGTCCTTCCCAAGCCTTGCCCCTCCCAATTCCCCAGTCCCTTCCCCAGTCCCTGCCACTCCCAAGTCCCTGCCCCGCCCATTTCCCCATTCCCCTCCCAAGTCCCTGCCCCTCCCCTGTCCCTGCCCCTCCCAAGTCCCTGCCCCACCCATGTCCCCAATCCCCTCCCAAGTCCCTGGCCCTCCCAAGTCCCCAGTCCCCTCCCATGTCCCTAGTCCCCTTCCCAGTCCCTGCCCCTCCCAAGTCCCTGCCCCTCCCATGTCCCCAGTCCCCTCCCATGTCCCCAGTCCCCTCCCAAGTCCTTCCCCTCCCAAGTCCCTTCCCCTCCCATGTCCCCACTCCCCCTACCCAGTTCCTGCACCTCCCCAGTCCATGCCCCTCCAATGTCCACAGTTCCCTCCCAAGTCCCTGCCACTCCCATGTCCCCTGCCCCCTCCCAAGTCCCTGCCCCTCCCATGTCCCCAGTCCCCTCCCAAGTCCCTGCCCCTCCCATGTCTCCACTCCCCTCCCCAGTCCCTGCCCCTCCCAAGTCCCTGCCCCTCCCATGTCTCCAGTCCCCTCCCATGTCCCCGGTCCCCTCCCAAGTCCCTGCCTCTCCCATGTCCCCAGTCCCCTCCCCAGTCCCTGCCCCTCCAAAGTCCCTAATCTCCTCCAAAGTCCCCAGTCCCCTCCCAAGTCCCTGTCCCTCCCAAGTCCTTGCCCCTCCCAAGTCCCCAGTCCCCTCCCCAGTCCCTGCCTCTCCTAAGTCCCCAGTCCCCTCCCCAGTCCCTGCCCCTCCCATGTCCCCAGTCCCCTCCTAAGTCCCTGCCCCTCCCAAGTCCCTGCCCCTCCCATGTCCCCAGTCCCCTCCCCAGTCCCTACCACTCCCAACTCCCTGCCCCTCCCATGTCTCCAGTCCCCTCCCAAGACCCTGCCCCTCCCAAGTCCCCAGTCCCCTCTCAAGTCCCTGCCACTCCCATGTCCCCATTCCCCACCCAAGTCCCTGCCCCTCCCTAGTCCCCTCCCCAGTCCCTGCCCCTCCCCAGTCCCTGCCACTCCCATGTCCCTGCCCCTCCCATGTCCCCAGTCCACTCCCCAGTCCCTGCCCCTCCCATGTCTCCAGTCCCCACCCAAATCCCTGCCCCTCCCAACTCCCCAGTCCCCTCCCAAGTCCCTGCCCCTGGAAAGTCCCAATCCCCTCCAGAGTCCCTGCCCCTCCCATGTCCCCAGTCCCCTCCCAAGTCCCCAATCCCCTCCCATGTCCCCAGTCCCCTCCCAAGTCCCCAATCCCCTCCCATGTCCCCAGTCCCCTCCCAAGTCCCTGCCCCTCCCATGTCCCCAGTCCCCTCCTAAGTCCCTGCCTCTCCCAAGTCCCCAGTCCCCTCCCCAGTCCCTGCGCCTCCCCATCTCCCCAGTCCCCTCCGAAGTCCCTGCCCCTCCCAAGTCCCTGCCCCTCCCATGTCCCCAGACCACTCCCCAGTCCCTACCACTCCCAACTCCCTGCCCCTCCCATGTCTCCCGTCCCCTCCCAATTCCCTGCCCCTCCCATTTCCCCAATCCCCTACCAAGTCCCTGCTCCTCCCATGTCCCCATTCCCCGCCAAAGTCCCTGCCCCTCCCAAGTCCCAAGTCCCCTCCCCAGTCCCTGCCCCTCCCATGTCCCCAGTCCCCTCCCCAGTCCCTGCCCCTCCCAAGTCCCTGCCCCTCCCATGTCCCCAGTCACCTCCAAAGTCCGTGCCCCTCCCATGTCCCCAGTCCCCTCCCATTTCCACAGTCCCCTCCCAAGTCCCTGCCCCTCCCAAGTCCCCAGTCCCCTCCCCAGTCCCTGCCCCTCCCATGTCCCGACTCCCCTCCCAAGTCCCTGCCCCTCCCATGTCCCCAGTCCCCTCCCCAGTGCCTGCCAATCCAAGTCCCTGCCCCTCCAATGTCCCCAGTCCCCTCCCCAGTCCCTGCCTCTCCCATTTCCCCAGTCCCCTCCCCAGTCCCCTCCCCTCCCAAGTCCCCTGCCCCTCCCATGTCCCCAGTCCCCTCTCCAGTCCCTGCCACTCCCAAGTCCCTGCCCCTCCCATGTCCCCAATCCCCTCCCTAGTCCCTGCCCCTCCCATGTCCCCAGTCCCCTCCCCAGTCCCTACCACTCCCAAGTCCCTGCCCCTCCCATGTCCCCAATCCCCTCCCAAGTCCCTGCCCCTCCCATGTCCCCAGTCCCCTCCCAAGTCCCCAATCCCCTCCCATGTCCCCAGTCCCCTCCCAAGTCCCTGCCCCTCCCATGTCCCCAGTCCCCTTCTAAGTCCCTGCCTCTCCCAAGTCCCCAGTCCCCTCCCCAGTCCCTGCCCCTCCCATGTCCCCAGTCCCCTCCTAAGTCCCTGCCCCTCCCAAGTCCCTGCCCCTCCCATGTCCCCAATCCCCTCCCAAGTCCCTGCCCCCTCCCATGTCCCCAGTCCCCTCCCAAGTCCCCAATCCCCTCCATGTCCCCAGTCCCCTCCCAAGTCCCTGCCCCTCCCATTTCCCCAATCCCCTACCAAGTCCCTGCTCCTCCCATGTCCCCAGACCCCTCCCCAGTCCCTACCACTCCCAACTCCCTGCCCCTCCCATGTCTCCCGTCCCCTCCCAATTCCCTGCCCCTCCCATTTCCCCAATCCCCTACCAAGTCCCTGCTCCTCCCATGTCCCCATTCCCCGCCAAAGTCCCTGCCCCTCCCAAGTCCCAAGTCCCCTCCCCAGTCCCTGCCCCTCCCAAGTCCCTGCCCCTCCCATGTCCCCAGTCACCTCCAAAGTCCGTGCCCCTCCCATGTCCCCAGTCCCCTCCCAAGTCCCTGCCCCTCCCAAGTCCCTGCCCCTCCAATGTCCCCAGTCCCCTCCCCAGTTCCTGCCTCTCCTATTTCCCCAGTCCCCTCCCCTACCAAGTCCCTGCCCCTCCCATGTCCCCAGTCCCCTCCCCAGTCCCTGCCACTCCCAAGTCCCTGCCCCTCCCATGTCCCCAATCCCCTCCCTAGTCCCTGCCCCTCCCATTTCCACAGTCCCCTCCCAAGTCCCTGCCCCTCCCATTTCTCCAGTCCCCTCCCAAGTCCCTGCCCCTCCCAAGTCCCCAGTCCCCTCCCCAGTCCCTGCCCCTCCCATGTCCCGACTCCCCACCCAAGTCCCTGCCCCTCCCAAGTCCCCAGTCCCCTCCCAAGTCCCTGAACCTCCCATGTCCCCAGTCCCCTCCCCAGTCCCTTCCCCTCCCATGTCCCTGACCCTCCCTTGTCCCCAGTCCCTTCCTTAGTCCCTGCCCCTCCCATGTCCCCAGTCCCCTCCCCAGTCCCTACCACTCCCAACTCCCTGCCCCTCCCATGTCTCCCGTCCCCTCCCAATTCCCTGCCCCTCCCATTTCCCCAATCCCCTACCAAGTCCCTGCCCCTCCCATGTCCCCAGTCCCCTCCCCAGTCCCTGCCACTCCCAAGTCCCTGCCCCTCTCATGTCCCCAGTCCCCTTCCCAATCCTTGCACCTCCCATGTCCCCAGTCCCCTCCCAAGTCCCCAGTCCCCTCCCAAGTCTCTGACCCTCCCTTGTCCCCAGTCCCCTCCCCAGTCCCAGCCACTACAAATTACCTGCCCCTCCCATGTCCCCAGTCCCCTCCCCAGTCCCTGCCCCTCCCCAGTCCCTGCCCCTCCCATTTCCCCACTCCCCACCCCAGTCCCTGCCACTCCCAAGTCCCTGCCTCGCCCAAATCCCCAGTCCCCTCCCCAGTCCTTGCCCCTCCAATGTCTCCAGTCACCTCCCAAGTCCCTGCCCCTCCCATGTCCCCAGTCCCCTCCCCAGTCCCTGCCCCTCCCATTTCCCCAATCCCCCCACCCAAGTCCCTGCCCCTCCCTAGTCCCCTCCCCAGTCCCTGCCCCTCCCCAGTCCCTGCCACTCCCATGTCCCTGCCCCTCCCATGTCCCCAGTCCACTCCCCAGTCCCTGCCCCTCCCAAGTCCCCAGTCCCCTCCCCAGTCCCTGCCCCTTCCATGTCCCCAGTCCCCTCCCAAGTCCCTGTCCTTCCCAAGCCTTGCCCCTCCCAATTCCCCAGTCCCTTCCCCAGTCCCTGCCACTCCCAAGTCCCTGCCCCGCCCATTTCCCCATTCCCCTCCCAAGTCCCTGCCCCTCCCCTGTCCCTGCCCCTCCCAAGTCCCTGCCCCACCCATGTCCCTAATCCCCTCCCAAGTCCCTGGCCCTCCCAAGTCCCCAGTCCCCTCCCATGTCCCTAGTCCCCTTCCCAGTCCCTGCCCCCTCCCAAGTCCCTGCCCCTCCCATGTCCCCAGTCCCCCTCCCATGTCCCCAGTCCCCTACCCAGTTCCTTAACCTCCCCAGTCCCTGCCCCTCCAATGTCCACAGTTCCCTCCCAAGTCCCTGCCACTCCCATGTCCCCTGTCCCCTCCCAAGTCTTTGCCCCTCCCATGTCCCCAGTCCCCTCCCAAGTCCCTGCCCCTCCCAAGTCCCTGCCCCTCCCATGTCTCCAGTCCCCTCCCCAGTCCCTGCCCCTCCCAAGTCCCTGCCCCTCCCATGTCTCCAGTCCCCTCCCATGTCCCCGGTCCCCTCCCAAGTCCCTGCCTCTCCCATGTCCCCAGTCCCCTCCCCAGTCCCTACCCCTCCAAAGTCCCTAATCCCCTCCAAAGTCCCCAGTCCCCTCCCAAGTCCCTGTCCCTCCCAAGTCCTTGCCCCTCCCAAGTCCCCAGTCCCCTCCCCAGTCCCCTGCCTCTCCTAAGTCCCCAGTCCCCTCCCCAGTCCCTGCCCCTCCCATCTCCCCAGTCCCCTCCTAAGTCCCTGCCCCTCCCAAGTCCCTGCCCCTCCCATGTCCCCAGTCCCCTCCCCAGTCCCTACCACTCCCAACTCCCTGCCCCTCCCATGTCTCCAGTCCCCTCCCAAGTCCCTGCCCCTCCGAAGTCCCCAGTTCCCTCCCAAGTCCCTGCCACTCCCATGTCCCCATTCCCCACCCAAGTCCCTGCCCCTCCCCAGTTCCTGCCACTCCCATGTCCCTGCCCCTCCCATGTCCCCAGTCCACTCCCCAGTCCCTTCCCCTCCCATGTCTCCAGTCCCCACCCAAGTCCCTGCCCCTCCCAACTCCCCAGTCCCCTGCCAATTCCCTGCCCCTGGAAAGTCCCAATCCCCTCCCAAGTCCCTGCCCCTCCCATGTCCCCAGTCCCCTCCCAAGTCCCCAATCCCCTCCCATGTCCCCAGTCCCCTCCCAAGTCCCTGCCCCTCCCATGTCCCCAGTCCCCTCCTAAGTCCCTGCCTCTCCCAAGTCCCCAGTCCCCTCCCCAGTCCCTGCCCCTCCCATCTCCCCAGTCCCCTCCTAAGTCCCTGCCCCTCCCAAGTCCCTGCCCCTCCCATGTCCCCAGACCCCTCCCCAGTCCCTACCACTCCCAACTCCCTGCCCCTCCCATGTCTCCCGTCCCCTCCCAATTCCCTGCCCCTCCCATTTCCCCAATCCCCTACCAAGTCCCTGCTCCTCCCATGTCCCCATTCCAGGCCAAAGTCCCTGCCCCTTCCAAGTCCCAAGTCCCCTCCCCAGTCCCTGCCCCTCCCATGTCCCCAGTCCCCTCCCAAGTCCCTGCCCCTCCCAAGTCCCTGCCCCTCCCATGTCCCCAGTCACCTCCAAAGTCCGTGCCCCTCCCATGTCCCCAGTCCCCTCCCAAGTCCCTGCCCCTCCCAAGTCCCTGCCCTTCCAATGTCCCCAGTCCCCTCCCCAGTTCCTGCCTCTCCTATTTCCCCAGTCCCCTCCCCTACCAAGTCCCTGCCCCTCCCATGTCCCCAGTCCCCTCCCCAGTCCCTGCCACTCCCAAGTCCCTGCCCCTCCCATGTCCCCAATCCCCTCCCTAGTCCCTGCCCCTCCCATTTCCACAGTCCCCTCCCAAGTCCCTGCCCCTCCCATTTCTCCAGTCCCCTCCCAAGTCCCTGCCCCTCCCAAGTCCCCAGTCCCCTCCCCAGTCCCTGCCCCTCCCATGTCCCGACTCCCCACCCAAGTCCCTGCCCCTCCCATGTCTCCAGTTTCCTCCCCAGTCCCTGCCCCTCCAATGTCCCCAGTCCCCTCCCCAGTCCCTGCCACTCCCATCTCCCTGCCCCTCCCATGTCCCCCAGTCCACTCCCCAGTCCCTGCCCCTCCCATGTCCCCAGTCCCCCAACCAAGTCCCTGCCCCTCCCAAGTCCCCAGTCCCCTCCCCAGTCCCTGCCCCTTCCATGTCCCCAGTCCCCTCCCAAGTCCCTGTCCTTCCCAAGCCTTGCCCCTCCCAATTCCCCAGTCCCTTCCCCAGTCCCTGCCACTCCCAAGTCCCTGCCCCGCCCATTTCCCCATTCCCCTCCCAAGTCCCTGCCCCTCCCCTGTCCCTGCCCCTCCCAAGTCCCTGCCCCACCCATGTCCCCAATCCCCTCCCAAGTCCCTGGCCCTCCCAAGTCCCCAGTCCCCTCCCATGTCCCTAGTCCCCTTCCCATTCCCTGCCCCTCCCAAGTCCCTGCCCCTCCCATGTCCCCAGTCCCCTCCCATGTCCCCAGTCCCCTCCCAAGTCCTTGCCCCTCCCAAGTCCCTTCCCCTCCCATGTCCCCACTCCCCTACCCAGTTCCTGCACCTCCCCAGTCCGTGCCCCTCCAATGTCCACAGTTCCCTCCCAAGTCCCTGCCACTCCCATGTCCCCTGCCCCCTCCCAAGTCCCTGCCCCTCCCATGTCCCCAGTCCCCTCCCAAGTCCCTGCCCCTCCCAAGTCCCTGCCCCTCCCATGTCTCCAGTCCCCTCCCCAGTCCCTGCCCCTCCCAAGTCCCTGCCCCTCCCATGTCTCCAGTCCCCTCCCATGTCCCCGGTCCCCTCCCAAGTCCCTGCCTCTCCCATGTCCCCAGTCCCCTCCCCAGTCCCTGCCCCTCCAAAGTCCCTAATCTCCTCCAAAGTCCCCAGTCCCCTCCCAAGTCCTGTCCCTCCCAAGTCTTTGCCCCTCCCAAGTCCCCAGTCCCCTCCCCCAGTCCCTGCCTCTCCTAAGTCCCCAGTCCCCTCCCCAGTCCCTGCCCCTCCCATGTCCCCAGTCCCCCTCCTAAGTCCCTGCCCCTCCCAAGTCCCTGCCCCTCAGATGTCCCCAGACCCCTCCCCAGTCCCTACCACTCCCAACTCCCTGCCCCTCCCATGTCTCCCGTCCCCTCCCAATTCCCTGCCCCTCCCATTTCCCCAATCCCCTACCAAGTCCCTGCTCCTCCCATGTCCCCATTCCCCGCCAAAGTCCCTGCCCCTCCCCAAGTCCCAAGTCCCCTCCCCAGTCCCTGCCCCTCCCATGTCCCCAGTCCCATCCCCAGTCCCTGCCCCTCCCAAGTCCCTGCCCCTCCCATGTCCCCAGTCACGTCCAAAGTCCGTGCCACTCCCAAGTCCCTGCCCCTCCCATGTCCCCAGTCCCCACCCAAGTCCCTGCCCCTCCAATGTCCCCAGTCCCCTCCCCAGTTCCTGCCTCTCCTATTTCCCCAGTCATCTCCCCTACCAAGTCCCTGCCCCTCCCATGTCCCCAGTCCCCTCCCCAGTCCCTGCCACTCCCAAGTCCCTGCCCCTCCCATGTCCCCAATCCCCTCCCTAGTCCCTGCCCCTCCCATTTCCACAGTCCCCTCCCAAGTCCCTGCCCCTCCCATTTCTCCAGTCCCCTCCCCAGTCCCTGCCCCTCCCATGTCCCGACTCCCCTCCCAAGTCCCCTGCCCCTCCCATGTCCCCAGTCCCCTCCCCAGTCCCTGCCACTCCCAAGTCCCTGCCCCTCCCATGTCCCCAGTCCCCACCCAAGTCCCTGC
>JAUMJM010000254.1:0-40076 GCA_033558235.1 Neomorphus geoffroyi | reverse complement strand
CCCTGCCCCTCCCAAGTCCCTGCCCCCTCCGCTGTCCCCCAGTCCCTTCCCAGTCCCTTCCCTCCCAAGTCCCTAGTCCCCCTCCCATGTCCCCAGTCCCCTCCCCCAGTCCCTGCCCCTCCCAAGTCCCTGCCCCTCCCATGTCCCCAGTCCCCTCCCAACTGCCTGCCCCTCCCAAGTCCCTGGCCCTCCCAAGTCCCTGAGTACCTTCCCATGTCCCCACTCCCCTCCCAAGTCCCTGCCCCCTCCCATGTCCACAGTCCCCTCCCAAGTCACTGCCCCTCCCATGTCCCCCAGTCCCCTCCCAACTGCCTATCCCTCCCAAGTACCTGCCCCTCCCAAGTCCTCTCCCATGTCCCCAGTCCCCTCCCAACTGCCTGCCCCTACCAATCCCTGGCCCTCCCAGGTCCCTAGTCCCCTCCCATGTCCCCAGTCCCCTCCCCAGTGCCCTGCCCCTCCCATGTCCCCAGTCCCCTCCCATGTCCCCAGTCCCCTCCCAACTGCCTGCCCCTCCCAAGTCCCTGCCCCTCCTAAGTCCCTGCCCCTCCCATGTCCCCAGTCCCCTCCCAAGTCCCTGCCCCTCCCAAGTCCCTGCCCCTCCCATGTCCCCAGTCGCCTCCCAAGTCCCTGCCCCTCCCAAGTCCCTTCCCCTCCCAGGTCCCAAATCCTCTCCCAAGTCCCTGCCCCTCCTAAGTCCCTGCCCCTCCCAGGTCCCCAGTCCCCTCCCCAGTCCCTGCCCCTCCCAAGTCCCCTGCCCCTCCCATGTCCCCAGTCCCCTCCCCAGTCCCTGCACCTCCCAAGTCCCTGCCCCTCCCATGTCCCCAGTTCCCTCCCAAGTCCTGCCCCTCCCAAGTCCCTGACCCTCCCATTGTTCCCAGTCCCCTCCCCAGTCTCTGCCCCTCCCATGTCCCCAGTCCCCTCCCAAGTCCCCAGTCCCCTCCCAAGTCCCTGCCCCTCCCATGTCCCCAGTCCCCTCCCAACTGCCTGCCCCTCCCAATTGCCTGCCCTCCCAAGTCCCTAGTCCCTTCCCATGTCCGCAGTCCCCCTCCCAAGTCCCTGCCCCTCCCATGTTCCCTGTTCCCTCCCCAGTCCCTGCCCCTCCCATATCCCATTCGCCTCCCAACTTGCCTGCCCCTCCCAAGTCCCTGCCCCTCCCATGTTCCCAGTCCCCTCCCCAGTCCCTGCCCCTCCCATGTCCCCAGTCTCCTCCCAAGTACCCACTCTCCTCCCAAGTCCCTGCCCCTCCCATGTTTCCAGTCCCCTCCCCAGTCCCTGCCCCTCCCATGTCCACAGTCCCCTCCCAATTCACTGCCCCTCCCATGTCCCCAGTCCTCTCCCAACTGCCGATCCCTCCAAGTACCTGCCCCTCCCAAGTTCCTCTCCCATGTCCCCAGTCCCCTCCCAACTGCCTGCCCCTCCCAAGTCCCTGGCCCTCCAGGTCCCTAGTCCTCTCCCATGTCCCCAGTCCCTTTCCCAAAGTCCCTGCCCCTCCCAGGTCCCAAGTCCTCTCCCAAGTCCCCTGCCCCTCCCATGATCCCAGGCCCCTCCCCAGTCCCTGCCCCTGCCATGTCCACAGTCCCCTCCCAAGTCTCTGCCCCTCCCATGTCCCTATCCCCTCCCAACTGCCTACCCCTCCCAAGCCCCTGGCCCTCCCACGTTCCTAGTCCCCTCCCATTTCCCCAGTCCCCTCCCCAGTCCCTGCCCCTCCCACGTCCCAGTCCCTTCCCAATTCCCCAGGCCCCTCCCAAGTACCTGACCCTCCCATGTTCCCAGTCCCCTCCCCAGTCCCTGCCCCTCCCATGTCCACAGTCCCCACCGAAGTCACTGCCCATCCCATGTCCCCAGTCCCCTCCCAACTGCCTGCCCCTCCCAGGTCCCTGCCCCTCCCAAGTCCCCTAGTCCCCTGCCATGTCCCCAGTCCCTTCCCAAGTCCCTGCCCATCCCAAGTCCCTGCCCCTCCCAGTCCCAAGTCCCCTCCCAAGTCCCTGCGCCTCCCATGTCCCCAGGCCCCTCTCCAGTCCCTGCCCCTCCCAAGTCCCTGCCCCCTCCCGTGTCCCCAGTCCCCTCCCAGTCCCTTCCCCTCCCAAGTCCCTAGTCCCCTCCCATGTCCCCAGTCCCCTCCCAAGTCCCTGCCCCTCCCAAGTCCCTGCCCCTCCCATGTCCCCAGTCCCCTCCCAACTGCCTGCCCCTCCCAAGTCCCTGGCCCTCCCAAGTCCCTAGTCCCTTCCCATGTCCCCACTCCCCCTCCAAGTCCCTGCCCCTCCCATGTCCCCAGTCCCCTCCCCAGTCCCTGCCCCTCCCAAATCCCTGCCCCTCCCATGCCAGCAGTCCCCTCCTTTGTCCCCAGTCCCCTCCCAGGTCCCTGCCCCTCCCATATTTCCTGTCCCCTTCCCCCAGTCCCTGCCCCTCCCATGTCCCCAGTCCCCTCCCAACTTCCTGCCCCTCCCATGTCCCCATCCCCTCCCAAGTCCCCAGTCCCCTCCCAAGTCCCTGCCCCTCCCATGTCCCCAGTCCCCTCCCAACTGCCTGCCCATCCCAATTCCCGGGCCCTCCCAAGTCCCTAGTCCCTTCCCATGTCCCCAGTCCCCTCCCAAGTCCCTGCCCCTCCCATGTCAACTGCCTGCCCTCCCCAGTCCCTGCCCCTCCCATGTCCCCAGTCCCCTCCCCAGTCCCTGCCTCTCCCAAATCCCTGCCCCTCCCATGTCAGCAGTCCCCTCCAAGTCCCTGCCCCTCCCATGTCAACTGCCTGCCCCTCCCAGGTCCCTGCCCCTCCCATGTTCCCTGTCCCCTCCCCAGTCCCTGCCCCTCCCATATCCCCATTCGCCTCCCAAATGCCTGCCCCTCCAGAGTCCCTGCCCCTCCCATGTTCCCAGTCCCCTCCCCAGTCCCTGCCCCTCCCATGTCCCCAGTCCCCTCCAAGTACCCAGTCTCCTCCAAGTCCCTGCCCCTCCTATGTTTCCAGTCCCCTCCCCAGTCCCTACCCCTCCTATGTGCACAGTCCCCTCCCAAGTCACTGCCCCTCCCAAGTCCTCTCCCATGTCCCCAGTCCCCTCCCAACTGCCTGCCCCTACCAATCCCTGGCCCTCCCAGGTCCCTAGTCCCCTCCCATGTCCCCAGTCCCTTCCCAAGTCCTGCCCCTCCCAGGTCCCAAGTCCTCTCCCAAGTCCCTGCCCCTCCCATGATCCCAGGCCCCTCCCCAGTCCCTGCCCCTGCCATGTCCACAGTCCCCTCCCAAGTCTCTGCCCCTCCCATGTCCCTATCCCCTCCCAACTGCCTGCCCCTCCCAAGCCCCTGGCCCTCCCACGTTCCTTGTCCCCTCCCATTTCCCAGTCCCCTCCCCAGTCCCTGCCCCTCCCAAGTCCCCAGTCCCTTCCCAATTCCCAGGCCCCTCCCAAGTACCTGACCCTCCCATGTTCCCAGTCCCCTCCCCAGTCCCTGCCCCTCCCATGTCCACAGTCCCCACCGAAGTCACTGCCCCTCCCATGTCCCAGTCCCCTCCCAACTGCCTGCCCCTCCCAAGTCCCTGCCCCTCCCAAGTCCCTAGTCCCCTCCCATGTCCCCAGTCCCTTCCCAAGTCCCTGCCCATCCCAAGTCCCTGCCCCTCCCAGGTCCCAAGTCCCCTCCAAGTCCCTGCGCCTCCCATGTCCCCAGTCCCCTCTCCAGTCCCTGCCCCTCCCAAGTCCCTGCCCCTCCCGTGTCCCCAGTCCTTCCCAGTCCCTTCCCCTCCCAAGTCCCTAGTCCCCTCCCATGTCCCCAGTCCCCTCCCAGTCCCTGCCCCTCCCAAGTCCCTGCCCCTCCATGTCCCCAGTCCCCTCCCAACTGCCTGCCCCTCCCAAGTCCCTGGCCCTCCCAAGTCCCTAGTACCTTCCCATGTCCCCACTCCCCTCCCAAGTCCCTGCCGCTCCCATGTCCACAGTCCCCTCCAAGTCACTGCCCCTCCCATGTCCCCAGTCCCCTCCCAACTGCCTATCCTCCCAAGTACCTGCCCCTCCCAAGTCCTCTCCCATGTCCCCAGTCCCCTCCCAACTGCCTGCCCCTACCAATCCCTGGCCCTCCCAGGTCCCTAGTCCCCTCCCATGTCCCAGTCCCCTCCCCAGTGCCTGCCCCCTCCCATGTCCCCAGTCCCCTCCCATGTCCCAGTCCCCTCCCAACTGCCTGCCCCTCCCAAGTCCCTGCCCCTCCCAAGTCCCTGCCCCTCCCATGTCCCCAGTCCCCTCCCAAGTCCCTGCCCCTCCCAAGTCCCCTGCCCCTCCATGTCCCCAGTCGCCTCCCAAGTCCCTGTCCCTCCCAAGTCCCTTCCCCTCCCAGGTCCCAAATCCTCTCCCAAGTCCCTGCCCCTCCTAAGTCCCTGCCCCTCCCAGGTCCCCAGTCCCCTCCCCAGTCCCTGCCCCTCCCAAGTCCCTGCCCCTCCCATGTCCCCAGTTCCCTCCCAAGTCCCTGCCCCTCCCAAGTCCCTGCCCCTCCCAGGTTCCCAAGTCCCCTCCCAAGTCCCTGCCCCTCCCATGTCAACAGTCCCCTCCCAAGTCCCTGCCCCTCCCATGTCCCCAGTCCCCTCCCAACTGCCTGCCCCTCCCAAGTCCCTAGTCCGTTCCCATGTCCCCAGTCCCTCTCCCAAGTCCCTGCCCCTCCGATGTCACCAGTCTCCTTCCCAGTCCCTGCCCCTCCAAAATCCCTGCCCCTCCCATGCCAGCAGTCCCCTCCCAGGTCCCTGCCTCTCCCATGTTCCCTGTCCCCTCCCAGTCCCTGCCCTCCCATGTCCCCAGTCCCCTCCCAACTGCCTGCCCCTCCCAAGTTCCTGCCCCTCCCAAGTCCCCAGTCCATTCCCAAGTCCCCAGGCCCCTCCCAAGTCCCTGACCCTCCCATGTTCCCAGTTCCCTCTCCAGTCCCTGCCCCTCCCATGTCCCCAGTCCCCTCCCAAGTCCCCAGTCCCCTCCCAAGTCCCTGCCCCTCCCATGTTCCCAGTCCCCTCCCAACTGCCTACCCCTCCCAAGTACCTGCCCCTCCCAAGTCCACTCCATGTCCCCAGTCCCTTCCCAATTGCCTGCCCCTCCCAAGTCCCTGGCCCTCCCAGGTCCCTAGTCCTCTCCCATGTCCCCAGTCCCTTCCCAAGTCCCTGCCCCTCCCAAGTCCCTGCCCCTCCCAGGTCCCAAGTCCTCTCCCAAGTCCCTGCCCCTCCCATGTCCCCAGTCCCCTCCCAACTGCCTGCCCCTCCCAATTCCCTGGCCCTCCCAAGTCCCTAGTCCTCTCCCATGTCCCCAGTCCCCTCCCCAGTCCCTGCCCCTCCCAAATCCTGCCCCTCCCATGCCAGCAGTCCCCTCCCATGTCCCCAGTCCCCTCCCAACTGCCTATCCCTCCCAAGTTCCTGCCCTCCCAAGTCCTCTCCCATGTCCCCAGTCCCCTCCCAACTCCCTGCCCCTACCAATCCCTGGCCCCTCCCAGGTCCCTAGTCCCCTCCCATGTCCCCAGTCCCTTCCCAAGTCCCTGCCCCTCCCAGGTCCCAAGTCCTCTCCCAAGTCCCTGCCCCTCCCATGTTCCAGGCCCCCTCCCCAGTCCCTGCCCCTGCCATGTCCACAGTCCCCTCCCAAGTCTCTGCCCCTCCCATGTCCCTATCCCCTCCCAACTGCCTGCCCCTCCCAAGCACCTGGCCCTCCCACGTTCCTTGTCCCCTCCCATTTCCCCAGTCCCCTCCCCAGTCCCTGCCCCTCCCAAGTCCCCAGTCCCTTCCCAATTCCCCAGACCCCTCCCAAGTACCTGACCCTCCCATGTTCCCAGTCCCCTCCCCAGTCCCTGCCCCTCCCATGTCCACAGTCCCCACCGAAGTCACTGCCCATCCCATGTCCCCAGTCCCCTCCCAACTGCCTGCCCCTCCCAAGTCCCTGCCCCTCCCAAGTCCTAGTCCCCCTCCCATGTCCCCAGTCCTTCCCAAGTCCCTGCCCATCCCAAGTCCCTGCCCCTCCCAGGTCCCAAGTCCCCTCCCAAGTCCCTGCGCCTCCCATGTCCCCAGTCCCCCTCTCAGTCCCTGCCCCTCCCAAGTCCCTGCCCCTCCCGTGTCCCCAGTCCCTTCCCAGTCCCTTCCCCTCCCAAGTCCCTAGTCCCCTCCCATGTCCCCAGTCCCCTCCCCAGTCCCTGCCCCTCCCAAGTCCCTGCCCCTCCCATGTCCCCAGTCCCCTCCCAACTGCCTGCCCCTCCCAAGTCCCTGGCCCTCCCAAGTCCCCTAGTACCTTCCCATGTCCCCACTCCCCTCCCAAGTCCCTGCCCCTCCCATGTCCACAGTCCCCTCCCAAGTCACTGCCCCTCCCATGTCCCCAGTCCCCTCCCAACTGCCTATCCCTCCCAAGTACCTGCCCCTCCCAAGTCCTCTCCCATGTCCCCAGTCCCCTCCCAACTGCCTGCCCCTACCAATCCCTGGCCCTCCCAGGTCCCTCAGTCCCCCTCCCATGTCCCCAGTCCCCTCCCCAGTGCCTGCCCCTCCCATGTCCCCAGTCCCCTCCCATGTCCCCAGTCCCCTCCCAACTGCCTGCCCCTCCCAAGTCCCTGCCCCTCCTAAGTCCCTGCCCCTCCCATGTCCCCAGTCCCCTCCCAAGTCCCTGCCCCTCCCAAGTCCCTGCCCCTCCCATGTCCCCAGTCGCCTCCCAAGTCCCTGCCCCTCCCAAGTCCCTTCCCCTCCCAGGTCCCAAATCTCTCCCAAGTCCCTGCCCCTCCTAAGTCCCTGCCCCTCCCAGGTCCCCAGTCCCCTCCCCAGTCCCCTGCCCCTCCCAAGTCCTGCCCCTCCCATGTCCCCAGTCCCCTCCCCAGTCCCTGCACCTCCCAAGTCCCTGCCCCTCCCATGTCCCCAGTTCCCTCCCAAGTCCCTGCCCCTCCCAAGTCCCTGACCCTCCCATGTTCCCCAGTCCCCTCCCCAGTCTCTGCCCCTCCTCCATCGTCCCCAGTCCCCTCCCAAGTCCCAGTCCCCTTCCAAGTCCCTGCCCCTCCCATGTCCCCAGTCCCCTCCCAACTGCCTGCCCCTCCCAATTGCCTGGCCCTCCCAAGTCCCTAGTCCCTTCCCATGTCCGCCAGTCCCCTCCCAAGTCCCTGCCCCTCCCATATCAACTGTATGCCCCTCCCCAGTCCCTGCCGCTCCCATGTTCCCTGTCCCCTCCCCAGTCCCTGCCCCTCCCATATCCCCATTCGCCTCCCAACTGCCTGCCCCTCCCAAGTCCCTGCCCCTCCCATGTTCCCAGTCCCCTCCCCAGTCCCTGCCCCTCCCATGTCCCCAGTCCCCTCCCAAGTACCCACTCTCCTCCAAGTCCCTGCCCCTCCCATGTTTCCAGTCCCCTCCCCAGTCCCTGCCCCTCCCATGTCCACAGTCCCCTCCCAATTCACTGCCCCTCCCATGTCCCCAGTCCTCTCCCAACTGCCGATCCCTCCCAAGTACCTGCCCCTCCAAAGTCCTCTCCCATGTCCCCAGTCCCCTCCCAACTGCCTGCCCTCCCAAGTCCCTGGCCCCTCCCAGGTCCCTAGTCCTCTCCCATGTCCCCAGTCCCTTCCCAAGTCCCTGCCCCTCCCAGGTCCCAAGTCCTCTCCCAAGTCCCTGCCCCACCCATGATCCCAGGCCCCTCCCCAGTCCCCTGCCCCTGCCATGTCCACAGTCCCCTCCCAAGTCTCTGCCCCTCCCATGTCCCTATCCCCTCCCAACTGCCTGCCCCTCCCAAGCCCCTGGCCCTCCCACGTTCCTAGTCCCCCTCCCATTTCCCCAGTCCCCTCCCCAGTCCCTGCCCCTCCCAAGTCCCCAGTCCCTTCCCAATTCCCCAGGCCCCTCCCAAGTACCTGACCCTCCCATGTTCCAGTCCCCTCCCCAGTCCCTGCCCCTCCCATGTCCACAGTCCCCACCGAAGTCACTGCCCCTCCCATGTCCCCCAGTCCCCTCCCAACTGCCTGCCCCTCCCAAGTCCCTGCCCCTCCCAAGTCCCTAGTCCCCTCCCATGTCCCCAGTCCCTTCCCAAGTCCCTGCCCATCCCAAGTCCCTGCCCCTCCCAGGTCCCAAGTCCCCTCCCAAGTCCCTGCGCCTCCATGTCCCCAGTCCCCTCTCCAGTCCCTGCCCCTCCCAAGTCCCTGCCCCTCCCGTGTCCCCAGTCCCCTCCCAGTCCCTTCCCCTCCCAAGTCCCTAGTCCCCTCCCAAGTCCATGCCCCTCCCATGTCCCCAGTCCCCTCCCCAGTCCCTGCCCCTCCCAAATCCCTGCCCCTCCCATGCCAGCAGTCCACTCCCATGTCCCCAGTCCCCTCCCAGGTCCCTGCCCCTCCCATGTTCCCTGTCCCCCTCCCCACTCCCTGCCCCTCCCATGTCCCCAGTCCCCTCCCAACTGCCTCCCCTCCCATTTCCCCAGTCCCCTCCCCAGTCCCTGCCCCTCCCAAGTCCCACTCCCTTCCCAAGTCCCCAGACCCCCTCCCAAGTCCCTGACCCTCCATGTTCCCAGTTCCCTCTCCAGTCCCCTGCCCCTCCCATGTCCCCAGTCCCTCCCAAGTCCCCAGTCCCCTCCCAAGTCCCTGCCCCTCCCATGTTCCCAGTCCCCTCCCAACTGCCTACCCCTCCCAAGTACCTGCCCTCCCAAGTCCACTCCCATGTCCCCAGTCCCCTCCCAACTGCCTGCCCCTCCCAAGTCCCTGGCCCTCCCAGGTCCCTAGTCCTCTCCCATGTCCCCAGTCCCTTCCCAAGTCCCTGCCCCTCCCAAGTCCCTGCCCCTCCCAGGTCCCAAGTCCTCTCCCAAGTCCCTGCCCCTCCCATGTCCCCAGTCCCCTCCCAACTGCCTGCCCCTCCCAATTCCCTGGCCCTCCCAAGTCCCTAGTCCTCTCCCATGTCCCCAGTCCCCTCCCCAGTCCCTGCCCCTCCCAAATCCCTGCCCCTCCCATGCCAGCAGTCCCCTCCCATGTCCCCAGTCCCCTCCCAGGTCCCTGCCCCTCCCATGTTCCCTGTCCCCTCCCCAGTCCCTGCCCCTCCCATGTCCCCATTCTCCTCCCAACTGCCTGCCCCTCCAAGTCCCTGCCCCTCCCATTTGCCCAGTCCCCTCCCCAGTCCCTGCCGCTCCCATGTTCCCAGTCCCCTCCCCAGTCCCTGCCCCTCCCATGTCCAAAGTCCCCTCCCAAGTACCCAGTCTCCTCCCAAGTCCCTGCCCCTCCCATGTCCCCAGTCCCCTCCCAACTGCCTACCCCTCCCAAGTACCTGCCCCTCCCAAGTCCTCTCCCATGTCCCAGTCCCTCCCAACTGCCTGCCCCTCCCAAGTCCCTGCCGCTCCCAAGTCCCTAGTCCCCTCCCATGTCCCCCGTCCCTTCCCAAGTCCCTGCCCCTCCCAAGTCCCTGCCCCTCCCAGGTTCCAAGTCCCCTCCCAAGTCCCTGCCCCTCCCAAGTCCCTGCCCCTCCCAGGTTCCAAGTCCCCTCCCAAGTCCCTGCCCCTCCCATGTCAACAGTCCCCCTCCCAAGTCCCTGCCCCTCCCATGTCCCAGTCCCCTCACCAACTGCCTGCCCCTCCCAAGTCCCTAGTCCGTTCCCATGTCCCCAGTCCCCTCCCAAGTCCCTGCCCCTCCGATGTCACCAGTCCCCTTCCCAGTCCCTGCCCCTCCAAAATCCCTGCCCCTCCCATGCCAGCAGTCCCCTCCCAGGTCCCTGCCTCTCCCATGTTCCCTGTCCCCTCCCCAGTCCCTGCCCCTCCTATGTCCCCAGTCCCCCTCCCAGGTCCCTGCCCCTCCTATGTTCCCTGTCTTCTCCCCACTCCCTGCCCCTCCTATGTCCCCAGTCCCCTCCCAACTGCCTGCCCCTCCGAAGTGCCTGCACCTCCCAAGTCCCCAGTCCCTTCCCAAGTACCCAGTCCCCTGCCAAGTCCCTGACCCTCCCATGTTCCCAGTCCCCTCCCAGTCTCTGCCCTTCCCATGTCCCCAGTCCCCTCCCAAGTCCCCAGTCCCCTCCCAAGTCCCTGCCCCTCCCATGTCCCCCAGTCCCCTCCCAACTGCCTGCCCCTCCCAATTCCCTGGCCCTCCCAAGTCCCTAGTCCCTTCTCATGTCCGCAGTCCCCTCCCAAGTCCCTGCCCCTCCCATGTCCCCAGTCCCCTCCCAAGTACCCACTCTCCTCCCAAGTCCCTGACCCTCCCATGTTCCCAGTCCCCTCCCCAGTCCCTGCCCCTCCCATGTCCCCAGTCCCCTCCCAAGTACCCACTCTCCTCCCAAGTCCCTGCCCCTCCCATGTTTCCAGTCCCCTCCCCAGTCCCTGCCCCTCCCATGTCCACAGTCCCCTCCCAATTCACTGCCCCTCCCATGTCCCCCAGTCCTCTCCCAACTGCCGATCCCTCCCAAGTACCTGCCCCTCCCAAGTCCTCTCCCATGTCCCCAGTCCCCTCCCAACTGCCTGCCCCTCCCAAGTCCCACCCCTGGCCCTCCCAGGTCCCTAGTCCTCTCCCATGTCCCCAGTCCCTTCCCAAGTCCCTGCCCCTCCCAGGTCCCAAGTCCTCTCCCAAGTCCCTGCCCCCTCCCATGATCCCAGGCCCCTCCCCAGTCCCTGCCCCTGCCATGTCCACAGTCCCCTCCCAAGTCTCTGCCCCTCCCATGTCCCTATCCCCTCCCAACTGCCTGCCCCTCCCAAGCCCCTGGCCCTCCCACGTTCCTAGTCCCCTCTCCATTTCCCCAGTCCCCTCCCCCAGTCCCTGCCCCCTCCCACGTCCCCAGTCCCTTCCCAATTCCCCAGGCCCCTCCCAAGTCCCTGACCCTCCCATGTTCCCAGTCCCCTCCCCAGTCCCTGCCCCTCCCATGTCCACAGTCCCTACCGAAGTCACTGCCCCTCCCATGTCCCCAGTCCCCTCCCAACTGCCTGCCCCTCCCAAGTCCCTGCCCCTCCCAAGTCCCTAGTCCCCTCCCATGTCCCCAGTCCCTTCCCAAGTCCCTGCCCATCCCAAGTCCCTGCCCCTCCCAGGTCCCAAGTCCCCTCCCAAGTCCCTGCGCCTCCCATGTCCCCAGTCCCCTCTCCAGTCCCTGCCCCTCCCAAGTCCTGCCCCTCCCGTGTCCCCAGTCCCCTCCAGTCCCTTCCCCTCCCAAGTCCCTAGTCCCCTCCCAAGTCCCTGCCCTCCCATGTCCACAGTCCCCTCCCCAGTCCCTGCCCCTCCAAATCCCTGCCCCTCCCATGCCCAGCAGTCCACTCCCATGTCCCCAGTCCCCTCCCAGGTCCCTGCCCCTCCATGTTCCCTGTCCCCTTCCCCACTCCCTGCCCCTCCCATGTCCCCAGTCCCCTCCCCAGTCCCTGCCCCTCCCATGTCCCCAGTCCCCCTCCCAAGTACCCACTCTCCTCCCAAGTCCCTATGTTTCCAGTCCCCTCCCCAGTCCCTGCCCCTCCCATGTCCACAGTCCCCTCCCAATTCACTGCCCCTCCCATGTCCCCAGTCCTCTCCCAACTGCCGATCCCTCCCAAGTACCTGCCCCTCCCAAGTCCTCTCCCATGTCCCCAGTCCCCTCCCAACTGCCTGCCCCTCCCAAGTCCCTGGCCCTCCCAGGTCCCTAGTCCTCTCCCATGTCCCCAGTCCCTTACCAAGTCCCTGCCCCTCCCAGGTCCCAAGTCCTCTCCCAAATCCCTGCCCCTCCCATGATCCCAGGCCCCACCCCAGTCCCTGCCCCTGCCATGTCCACAGTCCCCTCCCAAGTCTCTGCCCCTCCCATGTCCCTATCCCCTCCCAACTGCCTGCCCCTCCCAAGCCCCTGGCCGTCCCACGTTCCTAGTCCCCTCCCATTTCCCCAGTCCCCTCCCCAGTCCCTGCCCCTCCCACGTCCCAGTCCCTTCCCAATTCCCCAGGCCCCTCCCAAGTCCCCTGACCCTCCCATGTTCCCAGTCCCCTCCCCAGTCCCTGCCCCTCCCATGTCCACAGTCCCCACCGAAGTCACTGCCCCTCCCATGTCCCCAGTCCCCTCCCAACTGCCTGCCCCTCCCAAGTCCCTGCCCCTCCCAAGTCCCTAGTCCCCTCCCATGTCCCCAGTCCCTTCCCAAGTCCCTGCCCATCCCAAGTCCCTGCCCCTCCCAGGTCCCAAGTCCCCTCCCAAGTCCCTGCGCCTCCCATGTCCCCAGTCCCCTCTCCAGTCCCTGCCCCTCCCAAGTCCCTGCCCCTCCCGTGTCCCCAGTCCCCTCCCAGTCCCTTCCCCTCCCAAGTCCCTAGTCCCCTCCCAAGTCCATGCCCCTCCCATGTCCCCAGTCCCCTCCCCAGTCCCTGCCCCTCCCAAATCCCTGCCCCTCCCATGCCAGCAGTCCACTCCCATGTCCCCAGTCCCCTCCCAGGTCCCTGCCCCTCCCATGTTCCCTGTCCCCTCCCCACTCCCTGCCCCTCCCATGTCCCCAGTCCCCTCCCAACTGCCTCCCCTCCCATTTCCCCAGTCCCCTCCCCAGTCCCTGCCCCTCCCAAGTCCCCACTCCCTTCCCAAGTCCCCAGGCCCCTCCCAAGTCCCTGACCCTCCCATGTTCCCAGTTCCCTCTCCAGTCCCTGCCCCTCCCATGTCCCCAGTCCCCTCCCAAGTCCCCAGTCCCCTCCCAAGTCCCTGCCCCTCCCATGTTCCCAGTCCCCTCCCAACTGCCTACCCCTCCCAAGTACCTGCCCCTCCCAAGTCCACTCCCATGTCCCCAGTCCCCTCCCAACTGCCTGCCCCTCCCAAGTCCCTGGCCCTCCCAGGTCCCTAGTCCTCTCCCATGTCCCCAGTCCCTTCCCAAGTCCCTGCCCCTCCCAAGTCCCTGCCCCTCCCAGGTCCCAAGTCCTCTCCCAAGTCCCTGCCCCTCCCATGTCCCCAGTCCCCTCCCAACTGCCTGCCCCTCCCAATTCCCTGGCCCTCCCAAGTCCCTAGTCCTCTCCCATGTCCCCAGTCCCCTCCCCAGTCCCTGCCCCTCCCAAATCCCTGCCCCTCCCGTGTCCCCAGTCCCCTCCCAGTCCCTTCCCCTCCCAGGTCCCAAGTCCCCTCCCAAGTCCCTGCGCCTCCCATGTCCCCAGGCCCCTCTCCAGTCCCTGCCCCTCCCAAGTCCCTGCCCCTCCCGTGTCCCCAGTCCCCTCCCAGTCCCTTCCCCTCCCAAGTCCCTAGTCCCCTCCCATGTCCCCAGTCCCCTCCCAAGTCCCTGCCCCTCCCAAGTCCCTGCCCCTCCCATGTCCCCAGTCCCCTCCCAACTGCCTGCCCCTCCCAAGTCCCTGGCCCTCCCAAGTCCCTAGTCCCTTCCCATGTCCCCACTCCCCTCCCAAGTCCCTGCCCCTCCCATGTCCCCAGTCCCCTCCCCAGTCCCTGCCCCTCCCACATCCCTGCCCCTCCCATGCCAGCAGTCCCCTCCTCTGTCCCCAGTCCCCTCCCAGGTCCCTGCCCCTCCCATATTTCCTGTCCCCTCCCCAGTCCCTACCCCTCCCATGTCCCCAGTCCCCTCCCAACTTCCTGCCCCTCCCATGTCCCCAGTCCCCTCCCAAGTCCCCAGTCCCCTCCCAAGTCCCTGCCCCTCCCATGTCCCCAGTCCCCTCCCAACTGCCTGCCCATCCCAATTCCCGGGCCCTCCCAAGTCCCTAGTCCCTTCCCATGTCCCCAGTCCCCTCCCAAGTCCCTGCCCCTCCCATGTCAACTGCCTGCCCCTCCCCAGTCCCTGCCCCTCCCATGTCCCCAGTCCCCTCCCCAGTCCCTGCCCCTCCCAAATCCCTGCCCCTCCCATGTCAGCAGTCCCCTCCCATGTCCCCACTCCCCTCCCAGGTCCCTGCCCCTCCCATGTTCCCTGTCCCCTCCCCAGTCCCTGCCCCTCCCATATCCCCATTCGCCTCCCAAATGCCTGCCCCTCCAGAGTCCCTGCCCCTCCCATGTTCCCAGTCCCCTCCCCAGTCCCTGCCCCTCCCATGTCCCCAGTCCCCTCCCAAGTACCCAGTCTCCTCCCAAGTCCCTGCCCCTCCTATGTTTCCAGTCCCCTCCCCAGTCCCTACCCCTCCTATGTGCACAGTCCCCTCCCAAGTCACTGCCCCTCCCATGTCCCCAGTCCCCTCCCAACTGCCTATCCCTCCCAAGTACCTGCCCCTCCCAAGTCCTCTCCCATGTCCCCAGTCCCCTCCCAACTGCCTGCCCCTACCAATCCCTGGCCCTCCCAGGTCCCTAGTCCCCTCCCATGTCCCCAGTCCCTTCCCAAGTCCCTGCCCCTCCCAGGTCCCAAGTCCTCTCCCAAGTCCCTGCCCCTCCCATGTTCCCAGGCCCCTCCCCAGTCCCTGCCCCTGCCATGTCCACAGTCCCCTCCCAAGTCTCTGCCCCTCCCATGTCCCTATCCCCTCCCAACTGCCTGCCCCTCCCAAGCCCCTGGCCCTCCCACGTTCCTTGTCCCCTCCCATTTCCCCAGTCCCCTCCCCAGTCCCTGCCCCTCCCAAGTCCCCAGTCCCTTCCCAATTCCCCAGGCCCCTCCCAAGTACCTGACCCTCCCATGTTCCCAGTCCCCTCCCCAGTCCCTGCCCCTCCCATGTCCACAGTCCCCACCGAAGTCACTGCCCATCCCATGTCCCCAGTCCCCTCCCAACTGCCTGCCCCTCCCAAGTCCCTGCCCCTCCCAAGTCCCTAGTCCCCTCCCATGTCCCCAGTCCCTTCCCAAGTCCCTGCCCATCCCAAGTCCCTGCCCCTACCAGGTCCCAAGTCCCCTCCCAAGTCCCTGCGCCTCCCATGTCCCCAGTCCCCTCTCCAGTCCCTGCCCCTCCCAAGTCCCTGCCCCTCCCGTGTCCCCAGTCCCTTCCCAGTCCCTTCCCCTCCCAAGTCCCTAGTCCCCTCCCATGTCCCCAGTCCCCTCCCCAGTCCCTGCCCCTCCCAAGTCCCTGCCCCTCCCATGTCCCCAGTCCCCTCCCAACTGCCTGCCCCTCCCAAGTCCCTGGCCCTCCCAAGTCCCTAGTACCTTCCCATGTCCCCACTCCCCTCCCAAGTCCCTGCCCCTCCCATGTCCACAGTCCCCTCCCAAGTCACTGCCCCTCCCATGTCCCCAGTCCCCTCCCAACTGCCTATCCCTCCCAAGTACCTGCCCCTCCCAAGTCCTCTCCCATGTCCCCAGTCCCCTCCCAACTGCCTGCCCCTACCAATCCCTGGCCCTCCCAGGTCCCTAGTCCCCTCCCATGTCCCCAGTCCCCTCCCCAGTGCCTGCCCCTCCCATGTCCCCAGTCCCCTCCCATGTCCCCAGTCCCCTCCCAACTGCCTGCCCCTCCCAAGTCCCTGCCCCTCCTAAGTCCCTGCCCCTCCCATGTCCCCAGTCCCCTCCCAAGTCCCTGCCCCTCCCAAGTCCCTGCCCCTCCCATGTCCCCAGTCGCCTCCCAAGTCCCTGCCCCTCCCAAGTCCCTTCCCCTCCCAGGTCCCAAATCCTCTCCCAAGTCCCTGCCCCTCCTAAGTCCCTGCCCCTCCCAGGTCCCCAGTCCCCTCCCCAGTCCCTGCCCCTCCCAAGTCCCTGCCCCTCCCATGTCCCCAGTTCCCTCCCAAGTCCCTGCCCCTCCCAAGTCCCTGCCCCTCCCAGGTTCCAAGTCCCCTCCCAAGTCCCTGCCCCTCCCATGTCAACAGTCCCCTCCCAAGTCCCTGCCCCTCCCATGTCCCCAGTCCCCTCCCAACTGCCTGCCCCTCCCAAGTCCCTAGTCCGTTCCCATGTCCCCAGTCCCCTCCCAAGTCCCTGCCCCTCCGATGTCACCAGTCCCCTTCCCAGTCCCTGCCCCTCCAAAATCCCTGCCCCTCCCATGCCAGCAGTCCCCTCCCAGGTCCCTGCCTCTCCCATGTTCCCTGTCCCCTCCCCAGTCCCTGCCCCTCCCATGTCCCCCGTCCCCTCCCAACTGCCTGCCCCTCCCAAGTTCCTGCCCCTCCCAAGTCCCCAGTCCATTCCCAAGTCCCCAGTCCCCTCCCAAGTCCCTGACCCTCCCATGTTCCCAGTTCCCTCTCCAGTCCCTGCCCCTCCCATGTCCCCAGTCCCCTCCCAAGTCCCCAGTCCCCTCCCAAGTCCCCAGTCCCCTCCCAACTGCCTATCCCTCCCAAGTACTTGCCCCTCCCAAGTCCTCTCCCATGTCCCCAATCCCCTCCCAACTGCCTACCCCTACCAATCCCTGGCCCTCCCAGGTCCCTAGTCCCCTCCCATGTCCCCAGTCCCTGCCCCTCCCAGGTCCCAAGTCCTCTCCCAAGTCCCTGCCCCTCCCATGTTCCCAATCCCCTCCCCAGTCCCTGCCCCTCCATGTCCACAGTCCCCTCCCAAGTCACTGCCCCTCCCATGTCCCCAGTCCCCTCCCAACTGCCTGCCCCTCCCAAGTCCCTGCCCCTCCCAAGTCCCAAGTCCCCTCCCATGTCACCAGTCCCTTCCCAACTGCCTGCCCTCCCAAGTCCCTGCCCCTCCCAAGTCCCAAGTCCCCTCCCATGTCCCCAGTCCCTTCCCAAGTCCCTGCCCATCCCCAGTCCCTGCCCCTCCCAGGTCCCAAGTCCCCTCCCAAGTCCCTGCGCCTCCCATGTTCCCAGTCCCGTCTCCAGTCCCTGCCCCTCCCAAGTCCCTGCCCCTCCCGTGTCCCCAGTCCCCTCCCAGTCCCTGCCCCTCCGAAGTCCCTGCCCCTCCCATGTTCCCAGTCCCCTCTCCAGTCCCTGCCCCTCCCAAGTCCCCAGTCCCTTCCCAAGTCCCCAGTCCCCTCCCGAGTCCCTGACCCTCCCATGTTCCCAGTCCCCTCCCCAGTCTCTGCCCCTCCCATGTCCCCAGACCCCTCCCAAGTCCCCAGTCCCCTCCCAAGTCCCTGCCCCTCCCATGTCCCCAGTCCCCTCCCAGGTCCCTGCCCCTCCCATGTTCCCTGTCCCCTCCCCAGTCCCTGCCCCTCCCATATCCCCATTCGCCTCCCAACTGCCTACCCCTCCCAAGTCCCTGCCCCTCCCATGTCAACTGCCTGCCCCTCCCCAGTCCCTGCCCCTCCCATGTCCCCAGTCCCCTCCCCAGTCCCTGCCCCTCCCAAATCCCTGCCCCTCCCATGACAGCAGTTCCCTCCCATGTCCCCACCCCCCTCCCAGGTCCCTGCCCCTCCCATGTTCCCTGTCCCCTCCCCAGTCCCTGCCCCTCCCATATCTCCATTCACCTCCCAACTGCCTGCCCCTCCCAAGTCCCTGCCCCTCCCATGTTCCCAGTCCCCTCCCCAGTCCCTGCCCCTCCCATGTCCCCAGTCCCCTCCCAAGTACCCAGTCTCCTCCCAAGTCCCTGCCCCTCCCATGTTTCCAGTCCCTTCCCCAGTCCCTGCCCCTCCCATGTCCACAGTCCCCTCCCAAGTCACTGCCCCTCCCATGTCCCCAGTCCCCTCACAACTGCCTATCCCTCCCAAGTACCTGCCCCTCCCAAGTCCTCTCCCATGTCCCCAGTCCCCTCCCAACTGCCTACCCCTACCAATCCCTGCCCTCCCAGGTCCCTATCCCCTCCCAACTGCCTGCCCCTCCCAAGTCCCCTGCCCCTCCCAAGTCCCTAGTCCCCTCCCATGTCCCCAGTCCCTTCCCAAGTCCCTGCCCATCCCAAGTCCCTGCCCCTCCCAGGTCCCAAGTCCCCTCCCAAGTCCCTGCGCCTCCCATGTCCCCAGTCCCCTCTCCAGTCCCTGCCCATCCCAAGTCCCTGCCCCTCCCGTGTCCCCAGTCCCCTCCCAGTCCCTTCACCTCCCAAGTCCCTAGTCCCCTCCCATGTCCCCAGTCCCCTCCCAACTGCCTGCCCCTCCCAAGTCCCTGGCCCTCCCAAGTCCCTAGTCCCTTCCCATGTCCCGAGTCCCCTCCCAAGTCCCTGACACTCCCATGTCCCCAGTCCCCTCCCCAGTCCCTGCCCCTCCCAAATCCCTGCCCCTCCCATGCCAGCAGTCCCCTCCTATGTCCCCAGTCCCCTCCCAGGTCCCTGCCCCTCCCATGTTCCCTGTCCCCTCCCCAGTCCCTGCCCCTCCCATGTCCCCACTCCCCTCCCAACTGCCTGCCCCTACCAATCCCTGCCCCTCCCAGGTCCCAAGACCTCTCCCAAGTCCCTGCCCCTCCCATGTTCCCAGGCCCCTCCCCAGTCCCTGCCCCTGCCATGTCCACAGTCCCCTCCCAAGTCCCTGCCCCTCCCATGTCCCTATCCCCTCCCAACTGCCTGCCCCTCCCAAGCCCCTGGCCCCCCCACGTTCCTAGTCCCTTCCCATGTCCCCAGTCCCCTCCCCAGTCCCTGCCCCTCCCAAATCCCTGCCCCTCCCATGCCAGCAGTCCACTCCCATGTCCCCAGTCCCCTCCCAGGTCCCTGCCCCTCCCATGTTCCCTGTCCCCTCCCCACTCCCTGCCCCTCCCATGTCCCCAGTCCCCTCCCAACTGCCTCCCCTCCCATTTCCCCAGTCCCGTCCCCAGTCCCTGCCCCTCCCAAGTCCCCACTCACTTCCCAAGTCCCCAGGCCCCTCCCAAGTCCCTGACCCTCCCATGTTCCCAGTTCCCTCTCCAGTCCCTGCCCCTCCCATGTCCCCAGTCCCCTCCCAAGTCCCCAGTCCCCTCCCAAGTCCCTGCCCCTCCCATGTTCCCAGTCCCCTCCAAACTGCCTACCCCTCCCAAGTACCTGCCCCTCCCAAGTCCACTCCCATGTCCCCAGTCCCCTCCCAACTGCCTGCCCCTCCCAAGTCCCTGGCCCTCCCAGGTCCCTAGTCCTCTCCCATGTCCCCAGTCCCTTCCCAAGTCCCTGCCCCTCCCAAGTCCCTGACCCTCCCAGGTCCAAAGTCCTCTCCCAAGTCCCTGCCCCTCCCATGTCCCCAGTCCCCTCCCAACTGCCTGCCCCTCCCAATTCCCTGGCCCTCCCAAGTCCCTAGTCCTCTCCCATGTCCCCAGTCCCCTCCCCAGTCCCTGCCCCTCCCAAATCCCTGCCCCTCCCATGCCAGCAGTCCCCTCCCATGTCCCCCAGTCCCCTCCCAGGTCCCTGCCCCTCCCATGTTCCCTGTCCCCTCCCCAGTCCCTGCCCCTCCCATGTCCCCATTCGCCTCCAAACTGCCTGCCCCTCCCAAGTCCCTGCCCCTCCCATTTGCCCAGTCCCCCTCCCCAGTTCCCTGCCCCTCCCATGTTCCCAGTCCCCTCCCCAGTCCCTGCCCCTCCCATGTCCAAAGTCCCCTCCCAAGTACCCAGTCTCCTCCCAAGTCCCTGCCCCTCCCATGTCCACAGTCCCCTCCCAAGTCACTGCCCCTCCCATGTCCCCAGTCCCCTCCCAACTGCCTACCCCTCCCAAGTACCTGCCCCTCCCAAGTCCTCTCCCATGTCCCCAGTCCCCTCCCAACTGCCTGCCCCTCCCAAGTCCCTGCCGCTCCCAAGTCCCTAGTCCCCTCCCATGTCCCCCGTCCCTTCCCAAGTCCCTGCCCCTCCCAAGTCCCTGCCCCTCCCAGGTTCCAAGTCCCCTCCCAAGTCCCTGCCCCTCCCAAGTCCCTGCCCCTCCCAGGTCCCAAGTTTCTCCCAAGTCCCTGCCCCTCTCATGTTCCCAGTCCCCACCCCAGTCATTGCCCCTCCCATGTCCACAGTCCCCTCCAAGTCCCTGGCCCTCCCAAGTCCCTAGTCCCTTCCTATGTCCCCAGTCCCCTCCCAAGTCCCTGCCCCTCCCATGTCCCCAGTCCCCTCCCCAGTCCCTGCCCCTCCCAAATCCCTGCCCCTCCCATGCTAGCACTCCCCTCCTATGTCCCCAGTCCCCTCCCAGGTCCCTGCCCCTCCCATGTTCCCTGTCTTCTCCCCACTCCTGCACCTCCCAAGTCCCCAGTCCCTTCCCAAGTACCCAGTCCCCTGCCAAGTCCCTGACCCTCCCATGTTCCCAGTCCCCTCCCAACTGCCCCTCCCATGTCCCCAGTCCCCTCCCAAGTCCCCAGTCCCCTCCCAAGTCCCTGCCCCTCCCATGTACCCAGTCCCCTCCCAACTGCCTGCCCCTCCCAATTCCCTGGCCCTCCCAAGTCCCTAGTCCCTTCCCATGTCCGCAGTCCCCTCCCAAGTCCCTGCCCCTCCCATGTCAACTGCCTGCCCCTCCCAAGTCCCTGCCCCTCCCATGTTCCCAGTCCCCTCCCCAGTCCCTGCCCCTCCCATGTCCCCAGTCCCCTCCCAAGTACCCAGTCTCCTCCCAAGTCCCTGCCCCTCCCATGTTTCCAGTCCCCTCCCCAGTCCCTGCCCCTCCCATGTCCACAGTCCCCTCCCAATTCACTGCCCCTCCCATGTCCCCAGTCCCCTCCCAACTGCCTATCCCTCCCAAGTACCTGCCCCTCCCAAGTCCTCTCCCATGTCCCCAGTCCCCTCCCAACTGCCTGCCCCTCCCAATTCCCTGGCCCTCCCAAGTCCCTAGTCCCTTCCCATGTCCCCAGTCCCCTCCCCAGTCCCTGCCCCTCCAAAATCCCTGCCCCTCCCATGCCAGCAGTCCCCTCCCATGTCCCCACCCCCCTCCCAGGTCCCTGCCCCTCCCATGTTCCCTGTCCCCTCCCCAGTCCCTGCCCCTCCCATATCCCCATTCGCCTCCCAACTGCCTGCCCCTCCAGAGTCCCTGCCCCTCCCATGTTCCCAGTCCCCTCCCCAGTCCCTGCCCCTCCCATGTCCCCAGTCCCCCTCCCAAGTACCCAGTCTCCTCCCAAGTCCCTGCCCCTCCCATGTTTCCAGTCCCGTCCCCAGTCCGTACCCCTCCCATGTCCACAGTCCCCTCCCAAGTCACTGACCCTCCCATGTCCCCAGTCCCCTCCCAACTGCCTGCCCCTACCAATCCCTGGCCCACCCAGGTCCCCAAGTCCTCTCCCAAGTCTCTGCCCCTCCCATGTCCCTATCCCCTCCCAACTGCCTGCCCCTCCCAAGCCCCTGGCCCTCCCACGTTCCTAGTCCCCTCCCATTTCCCCAGTCCCCTCCCCAGTCCCTGCCCCTCCCAAGTCCCCAGTCCCTTCCCAATTCCCCAGGCCCCTCCAAGTACCTGACCCTCCCATGTTCCCAGTCCCCTCCCCAGTCCCTGCCCCTCCCATGTCCACAGTCCCCACCGAAGTCACTGCCCCTCCCATGTCCCCAGTCCCCTCCCAACTGCCTGCCCCTCCCAAGTCCCTGCCCCTCCCAAGTCCCTAGTCCCCTCCCATGTCCCCAGTCCCTTCCCAAGTCCCTGCCCATCCCAAGTCCCTGCCCCTCCCAGGTCCCAAGTCCCCTCCCAAGTCCCTGCGCCTCCCATGTCCCCAGTCCCCTCTCCAGTCCCTGCCCCTCCCAAGTCCCTGCCCCTCCCGTGTCCCCAGTCCCCTCCCAGTCCCTTCCCCTCCCAAGTCCCTAGTCCCCTCCCAAGTCCCCAGTCCCCTCCCAAGTCCCTGCCCCTCCCATGTTCCCAGTCCCCTCCCAACTGCCTACCCCTCCCAAGTACCTGCCCCTCCCAAGTCCACTCCCATGTCCCCAGTCCCCTCCCAACTGCCTGCCCCTCCCAAGTCCCTGCCCCTCCCAGGTCCCAAGTCCTCTCCAAGTCCCTGCCCCTCCCATGTCCCCAGTCCCCTCCCAACTGCCTGCCCCTCCCAATTCCCTGGCCCTCCCAAGTCCCTAGTCCTCTCCCATGTCCCCAGTCCCCTCCCCAGTCCCTGCCCCTCCCAAATCCCTGCCCCTCCCATGCCAGCAGTCCCCTCCCATGTCCCCAGTCCCCTCCCAGGTCCCTGCCCCTCCCATGTCCCCATTCACCTCCCAACTGCCTGCCCCTCCCAAGTCCCTGCCCCTCCCATTTGCCCAGTCCCCTCCCCAGTCCCTGCCGCTCCCATGTTCCCAGTCCCCTCCCCAGTCCCTGCCCCTCCCATGTCCAAAGTCCCCTCCCAAGTACCCAGTCTCCTCCCAAGTCCCTGCCCCTCCCATGTCCCCAGTCCCCTCCCAACTGCCTACCCCTCCCAAGTACCTGCCCCTCCCAAGTCCTCTCCCATGTCCCCAGTCCCCTCCCAACTGCCTGCCCCTCCCAAGTCCCTGCCGCTCCCAAGTCCCTAGTCCCCTCCCATGTCCCCCGTCCCTTCCCAAGTCCCTGCCCCTCCCAAGTCCCTGCCCCCTCCCAGGTTCCAAGTCCCCTCCCAAGTCCCTGCCCCTCCCAAGTCCCTGCCCCTCCCAGGTCCCCAAGTTTCTCCCAAGTCCCTGCCCCTCTCATGTTCCCAGTCCCCACCCCAGTCATTGCCCCTCCCATGTCCACAGTCCCCTCCCAAGTCCCTGGCCCTCCCAAGTCCCTAGTCCCTTCCTATGTCCCCAGTCCCCTCCCAAGTCCCTGCCCCTCCCATGTCCCCAGTCCCCTCCCCAGTCCCTGCCCCTCCCAAATCCCTGCCCCTCCCATGCTAGCAGTCCCCTCCTATGTCCCCAGTCCCCTCCCAGGTCCCTGCCCCTTCTATGTTCCCTGTCTTCTCCCCACTCCCTGCCCCTCCTATGTCCCCAGTCCCCTCCCAACTGCCTGCCCCTCCCAAGTGCCTGCACCTCCCAAGTCCCCAGTCCCTTCCCAAGTACCCAGTCCCCTGCCAAGTCCCTGACCCTCCCATGTTCCCAGTCCCCTCCCCAGTCTCTGCCCTTCCCATGTCCCCAGTCCCCTCCCAAGTCCCCAGTCCCCTCCCAAGTCCCTGCCCCTCCCATGTCCCCAGTCCCCTCCCAACTGCCTGCCCCTCCCAATTCCCTGGCCCTCCCAAGTCCCTAGTCCCTTCTCATGTCCGCAGTCCCCTCCCAAGTCCCTGCCCCTCCCATGTCAACTGTCTGCCCCTCCCCAGTCCCTGCCCCTCCCATGTTCCCTGTCCCCTCCCCAGTCCCTGCCCCTCCCATATCCCCATTCGCCTCCCAACTGCCTGCCCCTCCCAAGTCCCTGCCCCTCCCATGTTCCCAGTCCCCTCCCCAGTCCCTGCCCCTCCCATGTCCCCAGTCCCCTCCCAAGTACCCAGTCTCCTCCCAAGTCCCTGCCCCTCCCATTTTTCCAGTCCCCTCCCCAGTCCCTGCCCCTCCCATGTCCACAGTCCCCTCCCAACTGCCGATCCCTCCCAAGTACCTGCCCCTCCCAAGTCCTCTCCCATGTCCCCAGTCCCCGCCCAACTGCCTGCCCCTCCCAAGTCCCTGGCCCTCCCAGGTCCCTAGTCCTCTCCCATGTCCCCAGTCCCTTCCCAAGTCCCTGCCCCTCCCAGGTCCCAAGTCCTCTCCCAAGTCCCTGCCCCTCCCATGATCCCAGGCCCCTCCCCAGTCCCTGCCCCTGCCATGTCCACAGTCCCCTCCCAAGTCTCTGCCCCTCCCATGTCCCTATCCCCTCCCAACTGCCTGCCCCTCCCAAGCCCCTGGCCCTCCCACGTTCCTAGTCCCCTCCCATTTCCCCAGTCCCCTCCCCAGTCCCTGCCCCTCCCAAGTCCCCAGTCCCTTCCCAATTCCCCAGGCCCCTCCCAAGTACCTGACCCTCCCATGTTCCCAGTCCCCTCCCCAGTCCCTGCCCCTCCCATGTCCACAGTCCCCACCGAAGTCACTGCCCCTCCCATGTCCCCAGTCCCCTCCCAACTGCCTGCCCCTCCCAAGTCCCTGCCCCTCCCAAGTCCGTAGTGCCCTCCCATGTCCCCAGTCCCTTCCCAAATCCCTGCCCATCCCAAGTCCCTGCCCCTCCCAGGTCCCAAGTCCCCTCCCAAGTCCCTGCGCCTCCCATGTCCCCAGTCCCCTCTCCAGTCCCTGCCCCTCCCAAGTCCCTGCCCCTCCCGTGTCCCCAGTCCCCTCCCAGTCCCTTCTCCTCCCAAGTCCCTAGTCCCCTCCCAAGTCCATGCCCCTCCCATGTCCCCAGTCCCCTCCCCAGTCCCTACCCCTCCCAAATCCCTGCCCCTCCCATGCCAGCAGTCCACTCCCATGTCCCCAGTCCCCTCCCAGGTCCCTGCCCCTCCCATGTTCCCTGTCCCCTCCCCACTCCCTGCCCCTCCCATGTCCCCAGTCCCCTCCCAACTGCCTCCCCTCCCATTTCCCCAGTCCCCTCCCCAGTCCCTGCCCCTCCCAAGTCCCCACTCCCTTCCCAAGTCCCCAGGCCCCTCCCAAGTCCCTGACCCTCCCATGTTCCCAGTTCCCTCTCCAGTCCCTGCCCCTCCCATGTCCCCAGTCCCCTCCCAAGTCCCCAGTCCCCTCCCAAGTCCCTGCCCCTCCCATGTTCCCAGTCCCCTCCCAACTGCCTACCCCTCCCAAGTACCTGCCCCTCCCAAGTCCACTCCCATGTCCCCAGTCCCCTCCCAACTGCCTGCCCCTCCCAAGTCCCTGGCCCTCCCAGGTCCCTAGTCCTCTCCCATGTCCCCAGTCCCTTCCCAAGTCCCTGCCCCTCCCAAGTCCCTGCCCCTCCCAGGTCCCAAGTCCTCTCCCAAGTCCCTGCCCCTCCCATGTCCCCAGTCCCCTCCCAACTGCCTGCCCCTCCCAATTCCCTGGCCCTCCCAAGTCCCTAGTCCTCTCCCATGTCCCCAGTCCCCTCCCCAGTCCCAGCCCCTCCCAAATCCCTGCCCCTCCCATGCCAGCAGTCCCCTCCCATGTCCCCAGTCCCCTCCCAGGTCCCTGCCCCTCCCATATTCCCTGTCCCCTCCCCAGTCCCTGCCCCTCCCATGTCCCCATTCGCCTCCCAACTGCCTGCCCCTCCCAAGTCCCTGCCCCTCCCATTTGCCCAGTCCCCTCCCCAGTCCCTGCCGCTCCCATGTTCCCAGTCCCCTCCCCAGTCCCTGCCCCTCCCATGTCCAAAGTCCCCTCCCAAGTACCCAGACTCCTCCCAAGTCCCTGCCCCTCCCATGTCCCCAGTCCCCTCCCAACTGCCTACCCCTCCCAAGTACCTGCCCCTCCCAAGTCCTCTCCCATGTCCCCAGTCCCCTCCCAACTGCCTGCCCCTCCCAAGTCCCTGCCGCTCCCAAGTCCCTAGTCCCCTCCCATATCCCCCGTCCCTTCCCAAGTCCCTGCCCCTCCCAAGTCCCTGCCCCTCCCAGGTTCCAAGTCCCCTCCCAAGTCCCTGCCCCTCCCAAGTCCCTGCCCCTCCCAGGTTCCAAGTCCCCTCCCAAGTCCCTGCCCCTCCCAAGTCCCTGCCCCTCCCAGGTCCCAAGTCTTCTCCCAAGTCCCTGCCCCTCCCATGTCCCCAGTCCCCTCCCCAGTCCCTGCCCCTCCCAAATCCTTGCCCCTCCCATGCTAGCAGTCCCCTCCTATGTCCCCAGTCCCCTCCCAGGTCCCTGCCCCTCCCATGTTCCCTGTCTTCTCCCCACTCCCTGCCCCTCCTATGTCCCCAGTCCCCTCCCAACTGCCTGCCCCTCCCAAGTCCCTGCACCTCCCAAGTCCCCAGTCCCTTCCCAAGTACCCAGTCCCCTGCCAAGTCCCTGACCCTCCCATGTTCCCAGTCCCCTCCCCAGTCTCTGCCCCTCCCATGTCCCCAGTCCCCTCCCAAGTCCCCAGTCCCCTCCCAAGTCCCTGCCCCTCCCATGTCCCCAGTCCCCTCCCAACTGCCTGCCCCTCCCAATTGCCTGGCCCTCCCAAGTCCCTAGTCCCTTCCCATGTCCGCAGTCCCCTCCCAAGTCCCTGCCCCTCCCATATTTCCTGTCCCCTCCCCAGTCCCTGCCCCTCCCATGTCCCCAGTCCCCTCCCAACTTCCTGCCCCTCCCATGTCCCCAGTCCCCTCCCAAGTCCCCAGTCCCCTCCCAAGTCCCTGCCCCTCCCATGTCCCCAGTCCCCTCCCAACTGCCTGCCCATCCCAATTCCCGGGCCCTCCCAAGTCCCTAGTCCCTTCCCGTGTCCCCAGTCCCCTCCCAAGTCCCTGCCCCTCCCATGTCAACTGCCTGCCGCTCCCCAGTCCCTGCCCCTCCCATGTCCCCAGTCCCCTCCCCAGTCCCTGCCCCTCCCAAATCCCTGCCCCTCCCATGTCAGCAGTCCCCTCCCATGTCCCCACTCCCCTCCCAGGTCCCTGCCCCTCCCATGTTCCCTGTCCCCTCCCCAGTCCCTGCCCCTCCCATATCCCCATTCGCCTCCCAAATGCCTGCCCCTCCAGAGTCCCTGCCCCTCCCATGTTCCCAGTCCCCTCCCCAGTCCCTGCCCCTCCCATGTCCCCAGTCCCCTCCCAAGTACCCAGTCTCCTCCCAAGTCCCTGCCCCTCCTATGTTTCCAGTCCCCTCCCCAGTCCCTACCCCTCCTATGTGCACAGTCCCCTCCCAAGTCACTGCCCCTCCCATGTCCCCAGTCCCCTCCCAACTGCCTATCCCTCCCAAGTACCTGCCCCTCCCAAGTCTTCTCCCATGTCCCCAGTCCCCTCCCAACTCCCTGCCCCTACCAATCCCTGGCCCTCCCAGGTCCCTAGTCCCCTCCCATGTCCCCAGTCCCTTCCCAAGTCCCTGACCCTCCCAGGTCCCAAGTCCTCTCCCAAGTCCCTGCCCCTCCCATGTTCCCAGGCCCCTCCCCAGTCCCTGCCCCTGCCATGTCCACAGTCCCCTCCCAAGTCTCTGCCCCTCCCATGTCCCTATCCCCTCCCAACTGCCTGCCCCTCTCAAGCCCCTGGCCCTCCCACGTTCCTTGTCCCCTCCCATTTCCCCAGTCCCCTCCCCAGTCCCTGCCCCTCCCAAGTCCCCAGTCCCTTCCCAATTCCCCAGGACCCTCCCAAGTACCTGACCCTCCCATGTTCCCAGTCCCCTCCCCAGTCCCTGCCCCTCCCATGTCCACAGTCCCCACCGAAGTCACTGCCCATCCCATGTCCCCAGTCCCCTCCCAACTGCCTGCCCCTCCCAAGTCCCTGCCCCTCCCAAGTCCCTAGTCCCCTCCCATGTCCCCAGTCCCTTCCCAAGTCCCTGCCCATCCCAAGTCCCTGCCCCTACCAGGTCCCAAGTCCCCTCCCAAGTCCCTGCGCCTCCCATGTCCCCAGTCCCCTCTCCAGTCCCTGCCCCTCCCAAGTCCCTGCCCCTCCCGTGTCCCCAGTCCCTTCCCAGTCCCTTCCCCTCCCAAGTCCCTAGTCCCCTCCCATGTCCCCAGTCCCCTCCCCAGTCCCTGCCCCTCCCAAGTCCCTGCCCCTCCCATGTTCCCAGTCCCCTCCCAACTGCCTGCCCCTCCCAAGTCCCTGGCCCTCCCAAGTCCCTAGTACCTTCCCATGTCCCCACTCCCCTCCCAATCCCTGCCCCTCCCATGTCCACAGTCCCCTCCCAAGTCACTGCCCCTCCCATGTCCCCAGTCCCCTCCCAACTGCCTATCCCTCCCAAGTACCTGCCCCTCCCAAGTCCTCTCCCATGTCCCCAGTCCCCTCCCAACTGCCTGCCCCTACCAATCCCTGGCCCTCCCAGGTCCCTGCCCCTCCCAAGTCCCTGCCCCTCCCATGTCCCCAGTCGCCTCCCAAGTCCCTGCCCCTCCCAAGTCCCTTCCCCTCCCAGGTCCCAAATCCTCTCCCAAGTCCCTGCCCCTCCCAGGTCCCCAGTCCCCTCCCCAGTCCCTGCCCCTCCCAAGTCCCTGCCCCTCCCATGTCCCCAGTCGCCTCCCAAGTCCCTGCCCCTCCCAAGTCCCTTCCCCTCCCAGGTCCCAAATCCTCTCCCAAGTCCCTGCCCCTCCCAGGTCCCCAGTCCCCTCCCCAGTCCCTGCCCCTCCCAAGTCCGTGCCCCTCCCATGTCCCCAGTTCCCTCCCAAGTCCCTGCCCCTCCCAAGTCCCTGCCCCTCCCAGGTCCCAAGTCCTCTCCCAAGTCCCTGCCCCTCCCATGTCCCCAGTCCCCTCCCAACTGCCTGCCCCTCCCAATTCCCTGGCCCTCCCAAGTCCCTAGTCCTCTCCCATGTCCCCAGTCCCCTCCCCAGTCCCTGCCCCTCCCAAATCCCTGCCCCTCCCATGCCGGCAGTCCCCTCCCATGTCCCCAGTCCCCTCCCAACTGCCTATCCCTCCCAAGTACCTGCCCCTCCCAAGTCCTCTCCCATGTCCCCAGTCCCCTCCCAACTGCCTGCCCCTACCAATCCCTGGCCCTCCCAGGTCCCTAGTCCCCTCCCATGTCCCCAGTCCCTTCCCAAGTCCCTGCCCCTCCCAGGTCCCAAGTCCTCTCCCAAGTCCCTGCCCCTCCCATGTTCCCAGGCCCCTCCCCAGTCCCTGCCCCTGCCATGTCCACAGTCCCCTCCCAAGTCTCTGCCCCTCCCATGTCCCTATCCCCTCCCAACTGCCTGCCCCTCCCAAGCCCCTGGCCCTCCCACGTTCCTTGTCCCCTCCCATTTCCCCAGTCCCCTCCCCAGTCCCTGCCCCTCCCAAGTCCCCAGTCCCTTCCCAATTCCCCAGGCCCCTCCCAAGTACCTGACCCTCCCATGTTCCCAGTCCCCTCCCCAGTCCCTGCCCCTCCCATGTCCACAGTCCCCACCGAAGTCACTGCCCATCCCATGTCCCCAGTCCCCTCCCAACTGCCTGCCCCTCCCAAGTCCCTGCCCCTCCCAAGTCCCTAGTCCCCTCCCATGTCCCCAGTCCCTTCCCAAGTCCCTGCCCATCCCAAGTCCCTGCCCCTCCCAGGTCCCAAGTCCCCTCCCAAGTCCCTGCGCCTCCCATGTCCCCAGTCCCCTCTCCAGTCCCTGCCCCTCCCAAGTCCCTGCCCCTCCCGTGTCCCCAGTCCCTTCCCAGTCCCTTCCCCTCCCAAGTCCCTAGTCCCCTCCCATGTCCCCAGTCCCCTCCCCAGTCCCTGCCCCTCCCAAGTCCCTGCCCCTCCCATGTCCCCAGTCCCCTCCGAACTGTCTGCCCCTCCCAAGTCCCTGGCCCTCCCAAGTCCCTAGTACCTTCCCATGTCCCCACTCCCCTCCCAAGTCCCTGCCCCTCCCGTGTCCACAGTCCCCTCCCAAGTCACTGCCCCTCCCATGTCCCCAGTCCCCTCCCAACTGCCTATCCCTCCCAAGTACCTGCCCCTCCCAAGTCCTCTCCCATGTCCCCAGTCCCCTCCCAACTGCCTGCCCCTACCAATCCCTGGCCCTCCCAGGTCCCTAGTCCCCTCCCATGTCCCCAGTCCCCTCCCCAGTGCCTGCCCCTCCCATGTCCCCAGTCCCCTCCCATGTCCCCAGTCCCCTCCCAATTGCCTGCCCCTCCCAAGTACCTGCCCCTCCTAAGTCCCTGCCCCTCCCATGTCCCCAGTCCCCTCCCAAGTCCCTGCCCCTCCCAAGTCCCTGCCCCTCCCATGTCCCCAGTCGCCTCCCAAGTCCCTGCCCCTCCCAAGTCCCTTCCCCTCCCAGGTCCCAAATCCTCTCCCAAGTCCCTGCCCCTCCTAAGTCCCTGCCCCTCCCAGGTCCCCAGTCCCCTCCCCAGTCCCTGCCCCTCCCAAGTCCCTGCCCCTCCCATGTCCCCAGTTCCCTCCCAAGTCCCTGCCCCTCCCAAGTCCCTGCCCCTCCCAGGTTCCAAGTCCCCTCCCAAGTCCCTGCCCCTCCCATGTCAACAGTCCCCTCCCAAGTCCCTGCCCCTCCCATGTCCCCAGTCCCCTCCCAACTGCCTGCCCCTCCCAAGTCCCTAGTCCGTTCCCATGTCCCCAGTCCCCTCCCAAGTCCCTGCCCCTCCGATGTCACCAGTCCCCTTCCCAGTCCCTGCCCCTCCAAAATCCCTGCCCCTCCCATGCCAGCAGTCCCCTCCCCAGTCCCTGCCCCTCCCATGTCCCCAGTCCCCTCCCAACTGCCTGCCCCTCCCAAGTTCCTGCCCCTCCCAAGTCCCCAGTCCATTCCCAAGTCCCCAGTCCCCTCCCAAGTCCCTGACCCTCCCATGTTCCCAGTTCCCTCTCCAGTCCCTGCCCCTCCAATGTCCCCAGTCCCCTCCCAAGTCCCCAGTCCCCTCCCAAGTCCCTGCCCCTCCCATGTTCCCAGTCCCCTCCCAACTGCCTGCCCCTCCCAAGTCCCTGGCCCTCCCAAGTCCCTAGTACCTTCCCATGTCCCCACTCCCCTCCCAAGTCCCTGCCCCTCCCATGTCCACAGTCCCCTCCCAAGTCACTGCCCCTCCCATGTCCCCAGTCCCCTCCCAAGTCCCCAGTCCCCTCCCAAGTCCCTGCCCCTCCCATGTCCCCAGTCCCCTCCCAACTGCCTGCCCATCCCAATTCCCGGGCCCTCCCAAGTCCCTAGTCCCTTCCCATGTCCCCAGTCCCCTCCCAAGTCCCTGCCCCTCCCATGTCAACTGCCTGCCCCTCCCCAGTCCCTGCCCCTCCCATGTCCCCAGTCCCCTCCCCAGTCCCTGCCCCTCCCAAATCCCTGCCCCTCCCATGTCAGCAGTCCCCTCCCATGTCCCCACTCCCCTCCCAGGTCCCTGCCCCTCCCATGTTCCCTGTCCCCTCCCCAGTCTCTGCCCCTCCCATATCCCCATTCGCCTCCCAAATGCCTGCCCCTCCAGAGTCCCTGCCCTTCCCATGTTCCCAGTCCCCTCCCCAGTCCCTGCCCCTCCCATGTCCCCAGTCCCCTCCCAAGTACCCAGTCTCCTCCCAAGTCCCTGCCCCTCCTATGTTTCCAGTCCCCTCCCCAGTCCCTACCCCTCCTATGTGCACAGTCCCCTCCCAAGTCACTGCCCCTCCCATGTCCCCAGTCCCCTCCCAACTGCCTATCCCTCCCAAGTACCTGCCCCTCCCAAGTCCTCTCCCATGTCCCCAGTCCCCTCCCAACTCCCTGCCCCTACCAATCCCTGGCCCTCCCAGGTCCCTAGTCCCCTCCCATGTCACCAGTCCCTTCCCAAGTCCCTGCCCCTCCCAGGTCCCAAGTCCTCTCCCAAGTCCCTGCCCCTCCCATGTTCCCAGGCCCCTCCCCAGTCCCTGCCCCTGCCATGTCCACAGTCCCCTCCCAAGTCTCTGCCCCTCCCATGTCCCTATCCCCTCCCAACTGCCTGCCCCTCCCAAGCCCCTGGCCCTCCCACGTTCCTTGTCCCCTCCCATTTCCCCAGTCCCCTCCCCAGTCCCTGCCCCTCCCAAGTCCCCAGTCCCTTCCCAATTCCCCAGGACCCTCCCAAGTACCTGACCCTCCCATGTTCCCAGTCCCCTCCCCAGTCCCTGCCCCTCCCATGTCCACAGTCCCCACCGAAGTCACTGCCCATCCCATGTCCCCAGTCCCCTCCCAACTGCCTGCCCCTCCCAAGTCCCTGCCCCTCCCAAGTCCCTAGTCCCCTCCCATGTCCCCAGTCCCTTCCCAAGTCCCTGCCCATCCCAAGTCCCTGCCCCTCCCAGGTCCCAAGTCCCCTCCCAAGTCCCTGCGCCTCCCATGTCCCCAGTCCCCTCTCCAGTCCCTGCCCCTCCCAAGTCCCTGCCCCTCCCGTGTCCCCAATCCCTTCCCAGTCCCTTCCCCTCCCAAGTCCCTAGTCCCCTCCCATGTCCCCAGTCCCCTCCCCAGTCCCTACCCCTCCCAAGTCCCTGCCCCTCCCATGTCCCCAGTCCACTTCCAACTGCCTGCCCCTCCCAAGTCCCTGGCCCGCCCAAGTCCCTAGTACCTTCCCATGTCCCCACTCCCCTCCCAAGTCCCTGCCCCTCCCATGTCCACAGTCCCCTCCCAAGTCACTGCCCCTCCCATGTCCCCAGTCCCCTCCCAACTGCCTATCCCTCCCAAGTACCTGCCCCTCCCAAGTCCTCTCCCATGTCCCCAGTCCCCTCCCAACTGCATGCCCCTACCAATCCCTGGCCCTCCCAGGTCCCTAGTCCCCTCCCATGTCCCCAGTCCCCTCCCCAGTGCCTGCCCCTCCCATGTCCCCAGTCCCCTCCCATGTCCCCAGTCCCCTCCCAACTGCTTGCCCCTCCCAAGTCCCTGCCCCTCCTAAGTCCCTGCCCCTCCCATGTCCCCAGTCCCCTCCCAAGTCCCTGCCCCTCCCAAGTCCCTGCCCCTCCCATGTCCCCAGTCGCCTCCCAAGTCCCTGCCCCTCCCAAGTCCCTTCCCCTCCCAGGTCCCAAATCTTCTCCCAAGTCCCTGCCCCTCCCAAGTCCCTGCCCCTCCCAGGTCCCCAGTCCCCTCCCCAGTCCCTGCCCCTCCCAAGTCCCTGCCCCTCCCATGTCCCCAGTTCCCTCCCAAGTCCCTGACCCTCCCAAGTCCCTGCCCCTCCCAGGTTCCAAGTCCCCTCCCAAGTCCCTGCCCCTCCCATGTCAACAGTCCCCTCCCAAGTCCCTGCCCCTCCCATGTCCCCAGTCCCCTCCCAACTGCCTGCCCCTCCCAAGTCCCTAGTCCGTTCCCATGTCCCCAGTCCCCTCCCAAGTCCCTGCCCCTCCGATGTCACCAGTCTCCTTCCCAGTCCCTGCCCCTCCAAAATCCCTGCTCCTCCCATGCCAGCAGTCCCCTCCCAGGTCCCTGCCTCTCCCATGTTCCCTGTCCCCTCCCCAGTCCCTGCCCCTCCCATGTCCCCAGTCCCCTCCCAACTGCCTGCCCCTCCCAAGTTCCTGCCCCTCCCAAGTCCCCAGTCCATTCCCAAGTCCCCAGTCCCCTCCCAAGTCCCTGCCCCTCCCATGTCCCCAGTCCCCTCCGAACTGTCTGCCCCTCCCAAGTCCCTGGCCCTCCCAAGTCCCTAGTACCTTCCCATGTCCCCACTCCCCTCCCAAGTCCCTGCCCCTCCCGTGTCCACAGTCCCCTCCCAAGTCACTGCCCCTCCCATGTCCCCAGTCCCCTCCCAACTGCCTATCCCTCCCAAGTACCTGCCCCTCCCAAGTCCTCTCCCATGTCCCCAGTCCCCTCCCAACTGCCTGCCCCTACCAATCCCTGGACCTCCCAGGTCCCTAGTCCCCTCCCATGTCCCCAGTCCCCTCCCCAGTGCCTGCCCCTCCCATGTCCCCAGTCCCCTCCCATGTCCCCAGTCCCCTCCCAATTGCCTGCCCCTCCCAAGTACCTGCCCCTCCTAAGTCCCTGCCCCTCCCATGTCCCCAGTCCCCTCCCAAGTCCCTGCCCCTCCCAAGTCCCTGCCCCTCCCATGTCCCCAGTCGCCTCCCAAGTCCCTGCCCCTCCCAAGTCCCTTCCCCTCCCAGGTCCCAAATCCTCTCCCAAGTCCCTGCCCCTCCTAAGTCCCTGCCCCTCCCAGGTCCCCAGTCCCCTCCCCAGTCCCTGCCCCTCCCAAGTCCCTGCCCCTCCCATGTCCCCAGTTCCCTCCCAAGTCCCTGCCCTCCTCCCAAGTCCCTGCCCCTCCCAGGTTCCAAGTCCCCTCCCAAGTCCCTGCCCCTCCCATGTCAACAGTCCCCTCCCAAGTCCCTGCCCCTCCCATGTCCCCAGTCCCCTCCCAACTGCCTGCCCCTCCCAAGTCCCTAGTCCGTTCCCATGTCCCCAGTCCCCTCCCAAGTCCCTGCCCCTCCGATGTCACCAGTCCCCTTCCCAGTCCCTGCCCCTCCAAAATCCCTGCCCCTCCCATGCCAGCAGTCCCCTCCCAGGTCCCTGCCTCTCCCATGTTCCCTGTCCCCTCCCCAGTCCCTGCCCCTCCCATGTCCCCAGTCCCCTCCCAACTGCCTGCCCCTCCCAAGTTCCTGCCCCTCCCAAGTCCCCAGTCCATTCCCAAGTCCCCAGTCCCCTCCCAAGTCCCTGACCCTCCCATGTTCCCAGTTCCCTCTCCAGTCCCTGCCCCTCCAATGTCCCCAGTCCCCTCCCAAGTCCCCAGTCCCCTCCCAAGTCCCTGCCCCTCCCATGTTCCCAGTCCCCTCCCAACTGCCTGCCCCTCCCAAGTCCCTGGCCCTCCCAAGTCCCTAGTACCTTCCCATGTCCCCACTCCCCTCCCAAGTCCCTGCCCCTCCCATGTCCACAGTCCCCTCCCAAGTCACTGCCCCTCCCATGTCCCCAGTCCCCTCCCAAGTCCCCAGTCCCCTCCCAAGTCCCTGCCCCTCCCATGTCCCCAGTCCCCTCCCAACTGCCTGCCCATCCCAATTCCCGGGCCCTCCCAAGTCCCTAGTCCCTTCCCATGTCCCCAGTCCCCTCCCAAGTCCCTGCCCCTCCCATGTCAACTGCCTGCCCCTCCCCAGTCCCTGCCCCTCCCATGTCCCCAGTCCCCTCCCCAGTCCCTGCCCCTCCCAAATCCCTGCCCCTCCCATGTCAGCAGTCCCCTCCCATGTCCCCACTCCCCTCCCAGGTCCCTGCCCCTCCCATGTTCCCTGTCCCCTCCCCAGTCCCTGCCCCTCCCATATCCCCATTCGCCTCCCAAATGCCTGCCCCTCCAGAGTCCCTGCCCTTCCCATGTTCCCAGTCCCCTCCCCAGTCCCTGCCCCTCCCATGTCCCCAGTCCCCTCCCAAGTACCCAGTCTCCTCCCAAGTCCCTGCCCCTCCTATGTTTCCAGTCCCCCTCCCCAGTCCCTACCCCTCCTATGTGCACAGTCCCCTCCCAAGTCACTGCCCCTCCCATGTCCCCAGTCCCCTCCCAACTACCTATCCCTCCCAAGTACCTGCCCCTCCCAAGTCCTCTCCCATGTCCCCAGTCCCCTCCCAACTCCCTGCCCCTACCAATCCCTGGCCCTCCCAGGTCCCTAGTCCCCTCCCATGTCACCAGTCCCTTCCCAAGTCCCTGCCCCTCCCAGGTCCCAAGTGCTCTCCCAAGTCCCTGCCCCTCCCATGTTCCCAGGCCCCTCCCCAGTCCCTGCCCCTGCCATGTCCACAGTCCCCTCCCAAGTCTCTGCCCCTCCCATGTCCCTATCCCCTCCCAACTGCCTGCCCCTCCCAAGCCCCTGGCCCTCCCACGTTCCTTGTCCCCTCCCATTTCCCCAGTCCCCTCCCCAGTCCCTGCCCCTCCCAAGTCCCCAGTCCCTTCCCAATTCCCCAGGACCCTCCCAAGTACCTGACCCTCCCATGTTCCCAGTCCCCTCCCCAGTCCCTGCCCCTCCCATGTCCACAGTCCCCACCGAAGTCACTGCCCATCCCATGTCCCCAGTCCCCTCCCAACTGCCTGCCCCTCCCAAGTCCCTGCCCCTCCCAAGTCCCTAGTCCCCTCCCATGTCCCCAGTCCCTTCCCAAGTCCCTGCCCATCCCAAGTCCCTGCCCCTCCCAGGTCCCAAGTCCCCTCCCAAGTCCCTGCGCCTCCCATGTCCCCAGTCCCCTCTCCAGTCCCTGCCCCTCCCAAGTCCCTGCCCCTCCCGTGTCCCCAATCCCTTCCCAGTCCCTTCCCCTCCCAAGTCCCTAGTCCCCTCCCATGTCCCCAGTCCCCTCCCCAGTCCCTACCCCTCCCAAGTCCCTGCCCCTCCCATGTCCCCAGTCCCCTTCCAACTGCCTGCCCCTCCCAAGTCCCTGGCCCGCCCAAGTCCCTAGTACCTTCCCATGTCCCCACTCCCCTCCCAAGTCCCTGCCCCTCCCATGTCCACAGTCCCCTCCCAAGTCACTGCCCCTCCCATGTCCCCAGTCCCCTCCCAACTGCCTATCCCTCCCAAGTACCTGCCCCTCCCAAGTCCTCTCCCATGTCCCCAGTCCCCTCCCAACTGCATGCCCCTACCAATCCCTGGCCCTCCCAGGTCCCTAGTCCCCTCCCATGTCCCCAGTCCCCTCCCCAGTGCCTGCCCCTCCCATGTCCCCAGTCCCCTCCCATGTCCCCAGTCCCCTCCCAACTGCTTGCCCCTCCCAAGTCCCTGCCCCTCCTAAGTCCCTGCCCCTCCCATGTCCCCAGTCCCCTCCCAAGTCCCTGCCCCTCCCAAGTCCCTGCCCCTCCCATGTCCCCAGTCGCCTCCCAAGTCCCTGCCCCTCCCAAGTCCCTTCCCCTCCCAGGTCCCAAATCTTCTCCCAAGTCCCTGCCCCTCCCAAGTCCCTGCCCCTCCCAGGTCCCCAGTCCCCTCCCCAGTCCCTGCCCCTCCCAAGTCCCTGCCCCTCCCATGTCCCCAGTTCCCTCCCAAGTCCCTGACCCTCCCAAGTCCCTGCCCCTCCCAGGTTCCAAGTCCCCTCCCAAGTCCCTGCCCCTCCCATGTCCCCAGTCCCCTCCCAACTGCCTGCCCCTCCCAAGTCCCTAGTCCGTTCCCATGTCCCCAGTCCCCTCCCAAGTCCCTGCCCCTCCGATGTCACCAGTCTCCTTCCCAGTCCCTGCCCCGCCAAAATCCCTGCTCCTCCCATGCCAGCAGTCCCCTCCCAGGTCCCTGCCTCTCCCATGTTCCCTGTCCCCTCCCCAGTCCCTGCCCCTCCCATGTCCCCAGTCCCCTCCCAACTGCCTGCCCCTCCCAAGTTCCTGCCCCTCCCAAGTCCCCAGTCCATTCCCAAGTCCCCAGTCCCCTCCCAAGTCCCTGACCCTCCCATGTTTCCAGTTCCCTCTCCAGTCCCTGCCCCTCCCATGTCCCCAGTCCCCTCCCAAGTCCCCAGTCCCCTCCCAAGTCCCTGCCCCTCCCATGTTCCCAGTCCCCTCCCAACTGCCTACCCCTCCCAAGTACCTGCCCCTCCCAAGTCCACTCCCATGTCCCCAGTCCCCTCCCAACTGCCTGCCCCTCCCAAGTCCCTGGCCATCCCAGGTCCCTAGTCCTCTCCCATGTCCCCAGTCCCTTCCCAAGTCCCTGCCCTTCCCAAGTCCCTGCCCCTCCCAGGTCCCAAGTCCTCTCCCAAGTCCCTGCCCCTCCCATGTCCCCAGTCCCCTCCCAACTGCCTGCCCCTCCCAATTCCCTGGCCCTCCCAAGTCCCTAGTCCTCTCCCATGTCCCCAGTCCCCTCCCCAGTCCCTGCCCCTCCCAAATCCCTGCCCCTCCCATGCCGGCAGTCCCCTCCCATGTCCCCAGTCCCCTCCCAACTGCCTATCCCTCCCAAGTACCTGCCCCTCCCAAGTCCTCTCCCATGTCCCCAGTCCCCTCCCAACTCCCTGCCCCTACCAATCCCTGGCCCTCCCAGGTCCCTAGTCCCCTCCCATGTCCCCAGTCCCTTCCCAAGTCCCTGCCCCTCCCAGGTCCCAAGTCCTCTCCCAAGTCCCTGACCCTCCCATGTTCCCAGGCCCCTCCCCAGTCCCTGCCCCTGCCATGTCCACAGTCCCCTCCCAAGTCTCTGCCCCTCCCATTTCCCCAGTCCCCTCCCCAGTCCCTGCCCCTCCCAAGTCCCCAGTCCCTTCCCAATTCCCCAGGACCCTCCCAAGTACCTGACCCTCCCATGTTCCCAGTCCCCTCCCCAGTCCCTGCCCCTCCCATGTCCACAGTCCCCACCGAAGTCACTGCCCATCCCATGTCCCCAGTCCCCTCCCAACTGCCTGCCCCTCCCAAGTCCCTGTTACTCCCAAGTCCCTAGTCCCCTCCCATGTCCCCAGTCCCTTCCCAAGTCCCTGCCCATCCCAAGTCCCTGCCCCTCCCAGGTCCCAAGTCCCCTCCCAAGTCCCTGCGCATCCCATGTCCCCAGTCCCCTCTCCAGTCCCTGCCCCTCCCAAGTCCCTGCCCCTCCCGTGTCCCCAGTCCCTTCCCAGTCCCTTCCCCTCCCAAGTCCCTATCCCCTCCCATGTCCCCAGTCCCCTCCCCAGTCCCTACCCCTCCCAAGTCCCTGCCCCTCCCATGTCCCCAGTCCCCTTCCAACTGCCTGCCCCTCCCAAGTCCCTGGCCCTCCCAAGTCCCTAGTCCCTTCCCATGTCCCCACTCCCCTCCCCAGTCCCTGCCCCTCCCATGTCCACAGTCCCCTCCCAAGTCACTGCCCCTCCCATGTCCCCAGTCCCCTCCCAACTGCCTATCCCTCCCAAGTACCTGCCCCTCCCAAGTCCTCTCCCATGTCCCCAGTCCCCTCCCAACTGCCTGCCCCTACCAATCCCTGGCCCTCCCAGGTCCCTAGTCCCCTCCCATGTCCCCAGTCCCCTCCCCAGTGCCTGCCCCTCCCATGTCCCCAGTCCCCTCCCATGTCCCCAGTCCCCTCCCAACTGCCTGCCCCTCCCAAGTCCCTGCCCCTCCTAAGTCCCTGCCCCTCCCATGTCCCCAGTCCCCTCCCAAGTCCCTGCCCCTCCCAAGTCCCTGCCCCTCCCATGTCCCCAGTCGCCTCCCAAGTCCCTGCCCCTCCCAAGTCCCTTCCCCTCCCAGGTCCCAAATCCTCTCCCAAGTCCCTGCCCCTCCTAAGTCCCTGCCCCTCCCAGGTCCCCAGTCCCCTCCCCAGTCCCTGCCCCTCCCAAGTCCCTGCCCCTCCCATTTGCCCAGTCCCCTCCCCAGTCCCTGCCGCTCCCATGTTCCCAGTCCCCTCCCCAGTCCCTGCCCCTCCCATGTCCAAAGTCCCCTCCCAAGTACCCAGTCTCCTCCCAAGTCCCTGCCCCTCCCATGTCCCCAGTCCCCTCCCAACTGCCTACCCCTCCCAAGTACCTGCCCCTCCCAAGTCCTCTCCCATGTCCCCAGTCCCCTCCCAACTGCCTGCCCCTCCCAAGTCCCTGCCGCTCCCAAGTCCCTAGTCCCCTCCCATGTCCCCCGTCCCTTCCCAAGTCCCTGCCCCTCCCAAGTCCCTGCCCCTCCCAGATTCCAAGTCCCCTCCCAAGTCCCTACCCCTCCCAAGTCCCTGCCCCTCCCAGGTCCCAAGTCTTCTTCCAAGTCCCTGCCCCTCTCATGTTCCCATTCCCCACCCCAGTCATTGCCCCTCCCATGTCCACAGTCCCCTCCCAAGTCCCTGGCCCTCCCAAGTCCCTAGTCCCTTCCCATGTCCCCAGTCCCCTCCCAAGTCCCTGCCCCTCCCATGTCCCCAGTCCCCTCCCCAGTCCCTGCCCCTCCCAAATCCCTGCCCCTCCCATGCTAGCAGTCCCCTCCTATGTCCCCAGTCCCCTCCCAGGTCCCTGCCCCTCCCATGTTCCCTGTCTTCTCCCCACTCCCTGCCCCTCCTATGTCCCCAGTCCCCTCCCAACTGCCTGCCCCTCCCAAGTCCCTGCACCTCCCAAGTCCCCAGTCCCTTCCCAAGTACCCAGTCCCCTGTTCCCAGTCCCCTCCCCAGTCTCTGCCCCTCCCATGTCCCCAGTCCCCTCCCAAGTCCCCAGTCCCCTCCCAAGTCCCTGCCCCTCCCATGTCCCCAGTCCCCTCCCAACTGCCTGCCCCTCCCAATTCCCTGGCCCTCCCAAGTCCCTAGTCCCTTCCCATGTCCGCAGTCCCCTCCCAAGTCCCTGCCCCTCCCATGTCAACTGTCTGCCCCTCCCCAGTCCCTGCCCCTCCCATGTTCCCTGTCCCCTCCCAGTCCCTGCCCCTCCCATATCCCATTCGCCTCCCAAATGCCTGCCCCTCCCAAGTCCCTGCCCCTCCCATATTCCCAGTCCCCTCCCCAGTCCCTGCCCCTCCCATGTCCCCAGTCTCCTCCCAAGTACCCACTCTCCTCCCAAGTCCCTGCCCCTCCCATGTTTCCAGTCCCCTCCCCCAGTCCCTGCCCCTCCCATGTCACAGTCCACTCCAATTCACTGCCCCTCCCATGTCCGCAGTCCTCTCCCAACTGCCGATCCCTCCCAAGTACCTGCCCCTCCAAGTCCTCTCCCATGTCCCCAGTCCCCTCCCAACTGCCTCCCCCTCCCAAGTCCCTGGCCCTCCCAGGTCCTAGTCCTCTCCCATGTCCCCAGTCCCTTCCCAAGTCCCTGCCCTCCCAGGTCCCAAGTCCTCTCCCAAGTCCCTGCCCCTCCCATGATCCCAGGCCCCTCCCCAGTCCCTGCCCCTGCCATGTCCACAGTCCCCTCCCAAGTCTCTGCCCCTCCCATGTCCCTATCCCCTCCCAACTGTCTGCCCCTCCCAAGCCCCTGGTTCTCCCACGTTCCTCGTCCCCTCCCATTTCCCCAGTCCCCTCCCCCAGTCCCTGCCCCTCCCACGTCCCCAGTCCCTTCCCAATTCCCCAGGCCCCTCCCAAGTACCTGACCCTCCCATGTTCCCAGTCCCCTCCCCAGTCCCTGCCCCTCCCATGTCCACAGTCCCCACCGAAGTCACTGCCCTCCCATGTCCCCAGTCCCCTCCCAACTGCCTGCCCCTCCCAGGTCCCTGCCCCTCCCAAGTCCCTAGTCCCCTGCCATGTCCCCAGTCCCTTCCCAAGTCCCTGCCCATCCCAAGTCCCTGCCCCTCCCAGGTCCCAAGTCCCCTCCAAGTCCCTGCGCCTCCCATGTCCCAGGCCCCTCTCCAGTCCCTGCCCCTCCCAAGTCCCTGCCCCTCCCGTGTCCCCAGTCCCCTCCAGTCCCTTCCCCTCCCAAGTCCCTAGTCCCCTCCCATGTCCCCAGTCCCTCCCAAGTCCCTGCCCCTCCCAAGGTCCCTGCCCCTCCCATGTCCCCAGTCCCCTCCCAACTGCCTGCCCCTCCCAAGTCCCTGGCCCTCCAAGTCCCTAGTCCCTTCCCATGTCCCCACTCCCTCCCAAGTCCCTGCCCCTCCCATGTC
>JAUMJM010000253.1:0-49661 GCA_033558235.1 Neomorphus geoffroyi | reverse complement strand
TGGGAGGGGCAGGGACTGGGGAGGGGACTGGGGAAATGGGAGGGGCAGGGACTTGGGAGGTGTAGGGACTTGGGAGGGGACGAGGGACTTGGGAGGGGAAGGCAGTTGGGAGGGGACTGGGGACATGGGAGGGGCAGTTACTTGGGAGGGGACTGTGGACATGGGAGGGGCAGGGACTGGGAGGGGAATGGGAACATTGGAGGGGCAGGGATTTGGGAGGGGACTGGAGACATGGGAGGGGACTGCTGGTATGGGAGGGGCAGGATTTGGGAGGGGCATGGACTGGGGAGGGGTAGGGACTGGGGAGGGGACTGGGGACATGGGAGGGGCAGGGACTGGGAAGGGGTCTGGGGACATGGGAGGGGTAAGGACTTGGGAGGGGACTGGGGACATGGGAGGGGCAGGGACTTGGGATGGGGCAGGACTGGGGAGGGGAGTGGGGACATGGGAGGGCAGTTACTTCGGAGGGGACTGGGGACATGGGAAGGGACTAGGGACTTGGGAGGGCCAGGGACTTGGGAGGGGACTGGGGACATGGGAGGGGCAGGGATTTGGGAGGGGACTGTGGACATAGAAGGGGAGAAACTGGGGAGGGGACTGGGAACATGGGAGGGGCAGGGACTTGGGAGGGTACTGTGGACATGGGAGGGGGAGGACTGGGGAGGGGCAGGGACTGGGGAGGGGACTGGGAACATGGCAGGGTCAGGGACTTGGGAGGGGATTGGGGACATGGGAAGGGACTAGGGACTTGGGAGGGCCAGAGATTTGGGAGGGGCAGGCAGTTGGGAGGGGACTGGGGACATGGGAGGGGCATGGACTTGGGAGGGCACTGTGGACATGGGAGGGGCAGGGACTGGGAAGGGGACTGGGAACATGGCAGGGGCAGGGACTTGGGAGGGGATTGGGGACATGGGAAGGGACTAGGGGGACTTGGGAGGGCCAGAGATTTGGGAGGGGCAGGCAGTTGGGAGGGGACTGGGGACATGGGAGGGGCATGGACTTGGGAGGGCACTGTGGACATGGGAGGGGCAGGGACTGGGGAGGGGACATGGGAGTGGCAGGGACTTGGGAGTGGACTGGAGACATGGAAAGGGACTTGGGAGGGGCAGGGACTTGGGAGGGGCAGGCAGTTGGGAGGGGACTGTGGACCTGGGAGGGGCAGGGACTTGGGGAGGGACTATGGACCTGGCAGGGGAGGGGACTGGGAACATGCGAGGGGCAGGGACTTGGGGAGGACTTGGGACCTGGGAGGGCCAGGGACTTGGAGGGGCAGGCAGTTGGGAGGGGACTGGGGACATGGGAGGGGCAGGGACTGGGGAGGGGACAAAGGAGGCGCAGGGACTTGGGAGGGGACTTGGGACCTGGGAGGGCAGGGACTTGGGAAGGGACTGAGGACATGGAAGGGGACTAGGGACTTGGGAGGGGCAGGCAGTTGGGAGGGGACTGGGGACATGGGAGGGGCAGGGACGTGGGAGGGCACTGTGGACATGGGAGGGGCAGAGATTGGGAAGGGGACTTGGAACATGGGAGGGGCAGGGACTTGGGAGGGGACTGTGGACATGGGAGGGGGAGGACTGGGGAGGGGCAGGGAGTGGGGAGGGGACTGGGAACATGGCAGGGTCAGGGACTTGGGAGGGGACTGGAGACATGGGAAGGGACTAAGGACTTGGGAGGGCCAGAGACTTGGGAGGGGCAGGCAGTTGGGAGGGGACTGAGGACATGGGAGGGGCAGGGACTTGGGAGGGCACTGTGGACATGGGAGGGGCAGGGACTGGGAAGGGGTCTGGATACATGGGAGGGACAGGGACTTGGGAGAGGACTTGGGACCTGGGAGGGGCAGGGACTTAGAAAGGGACTGGGGACATGGGAGGGGACTAGGGACCTGGGAGGGCCAGGGACCTGGGAGGGGCAGTCAGTTGGGAGGGGACTGGGGACATGGGAGGGGCAGGGACTGGGGAGGGGACTGGGGACATGGGACGCGTAGGGACTTGGAGGGGACTTGGGACCTGGGAGGGGCAGGGACTTGGGAGGGCAGGCAGTTGGGAGGGGACTGGGGACATGGGAGGGGCAGGTACTTGGGAGGAGCAGGCAGTTGGGAAGGGACTGGGGACATGGGAGGGGCAGGGACTTGGGAGGGGCAGGGACTGGGAGGGGGACTGGGGACATGGGACGCGCAGGGACTTGGGAGGGGACTTGGGACCTGGGAGGGGCAGGGACTTGGGAGGGCAGGCAGTTGGGAGGGGACTGGGGACATGGGAGGGGCAGGTACTTGGGAGGGGTAGGCAGTTGGGAGGGGACTGGGGACATGGAGGGGCAGTGACTTGGGAGGGGACTGTGGACATGGGAGGGGACTGGGGACATGGGAGGGGACTGCTGGCATGGGAGGGGCAGGGATTTGGGATGTGCAGGCAGTTGACATGGGAGGGACAGGGATTTGGGAGGGGACTGAGGACATGGGAGGGGTGGGGACTGGGCACATGGAGGGGCAGGGACTTGGGAGAGGACTTGGGACATGGGAGGGGCAGGGACTTGGAAGGGACTGGGGACATGGGAGGGACTAGGGAGCTGGGAGGGCCAGGGACATGGGAGGGGCAGGCAGTTGGGAGGGGACTGGGGACATTGGAGGGGACTTGGGAGGGGCAGGTACGTGGGAGGGGTAGGCAGTTGGGAGGGGACTGGGGACATGGGAGGGGCAGGGACTGGGGAGGGGTAGGCAGTTGGGAGGGGACTGGGGACATGGGAAGGGACTTGGGAGGGGCAGGGACTTGGGAGGGGCAGGCAGTTGGGAGGGGACTGTGGACCTGGAGGGGCAGGGACTTGGGGGGGGACTATGGACATGGGAGGGGCAGGGACTGGGGAGGGGACTGGGAACATGCGAGGGGCAGGGACTTGGGGAGGACTTGGGACTTGGGAGGGGCAGGGACTTGGGAGGGGTAGGCAGTTGGGAGGGGACTGGGGACATGGAGGGGCAGGGACTGGGGAGGGGACTGGGAAATGGGAGGGGCAGGGACTTGGGAGGGGCAGGCAGTTGGGAGGGGACTGGGGACATGGGAGGGGCAGGGAGTGGGGAGGGGACAGGGAACATGGGAGGGGCAGGGACCTGGGAGGGGACTGGGGACATGGGAGGGGACTGCTGGCATGGGAGGGGCAGAGATTTGGGAGGGGCAGGGACTGGGAAGGGGACTGGGGACATGGGAAGGGACTGGGGACATGGGAGGGGCAGGGACTTGGGAGGGGCAGGTACTGGGGAGGGGACTGGGGACTTGGGAAGGGACTGGGCCTTGGGAGGAGCAGGGACTGCGGAGGGGACTGGTGAAATGGGAGGGGCAGGGACTTGGGGAGGGGTAGGCAGTTGGGAGGGGACTGGGGATATGGGAGGGGCAGGGAACTGGGAGGGGACTGGGGACATGGGTGGGGACTGCTGGCATGGGAGGGGCAGGGATTTGGGAGGGGCAGGGACTGGGGAGGGACTGCGGACATGGAGGGGACTAGGGACCTGGGAGGGCCAGGCAGTTGGGAGGGGACTGGGGACATGGGAGGGGCAGGGACTTGGGAGGTGTAGGGACTTGGGAGGGGACGAGGGACTTGGGAGGGGAAGGCAGTTGGGAGGGGACTGGGGACATGGGAGGGGCAGTTACTTGGGAGGGGACTGTGGACATGGGAGGGGCAGGGACTGGGGAGGGGAATGGGAACATGGGAGGGGCAGGGATTTGGGAGGGGACTGGAGACATGGGAGGGGACTGCTGGTATGGGAGGGGCAGGGATTTGGGAGGGGCAGGGACTGGGGAGGGGTAGGGACTGGGGAGGGGACTGGGGACATGGGAGGGGCAGGGACTGGGAAGGGGTCTGGGGACATGGAGGGGCAGGGACTTGGGAGGGGACTGGGGGACATGGGAGGGGCAGGGACTTGGGAGGGGCAGGGACTGGGGAGGGGAGTGGGGACATGGGAGGGGCAGTTACTTCGGAGGGGACTGGGGACATGGGAAGGGACTAGGGACTTTGGAGGGCCAGGGACTTGGGAGGGGACTGGGGACATGGGAGGGGCAGGGATTTGGGAGGGGACTGTGGACATAGAAGGGGGAGAAACTGGGGAGGGGACTGGGAACATGGCAGGGGCAGGGACTTGAGAGGGGACTGGGGAAATGGGAGGGGACTGGGGACATGGGAGGGGGAGGACTGGGGAGGGGCAGGGACTGGGGAGGGGACTGGGAACATGGGAGGGGCAGGGACTTGGGAGGGCACTGTGGACATGGGAGGGGGAGACTGGGGAGGGGCAGGGACTGGGGAGGGGACTGGGAACATGGCAGGGTCAGGGACTTGGAGGGGATTGGGGACATGGGAAGGGACTAGGGACTTGGGAGGGCAGAGACTTGGGAGGGGCAGGCAGTTGGGAGGGGACTGGGGACATGGAGGGGCAGGGACTTGGGAGGGCACTGTGGACATGGGAGTGGCAGAGACTGGGAAGGGGACTGGGAACATGGCAGGGGCAGGGACTTAGAAAGGGACTGGGTACATGGGAGGGGAATAAGGACCTGGGAGGGCCAGGGACCTGGGAGGGGCAGGCAGTTGGGAGGGGACTGGGGACATGGGAGGGGCAGGGACTGGGGAGGGGACAGGGAACATGGGAGGGGTAGGGACCTGGGTGGGGACTGGGGACATGGGAGGAGACTTCGAACATGGGACTGGCAGGGATTTGGGAGGGGGAGGGACTGGGGAGGGGACTGGAGACATGGGAGGGGCAGGGACTTGGTAGGGCAGGGACTAGGGAGGGGACTGGGACATGGGAGGGGCAGTTACTTCGGAGGGGACTGGGGACATGGGTTGGGACTAGGGACTTGGGAGGGCCAGGGACTTGGGAGGGGCAGGGATTTGGAAGGGGACTGGGGACATGGGAGGGGCAGGGATTTGGAAGGGGACTGTGGACAGAGGAGGGGGAGAAACTGGGGAGGGGACTGGGAACATGGGAGGGGCAGGGACTTGGGAGGGGCAGGGACTGGGGAGGGGACTGGAGACTTGGAAGGGACTGGGGACTTGGGAGGAGCAGGGACTGGGGAGGGGACTGGTGAAATGGGAGGGGCAGGGACTGGGGAGGGGACAGGAACATGGGAGGGGCAGGGAACTGGGAGGGGGACTGGGGACATGGGTGGGGACTGCTGGCATGGGAGGGGCAGGGATTTGGGAGGGGCAGGGACTGGGGAGGGGACTGCGGACATGGGAGGGGCAGGGACTGGGGAGGGGACATTGGAGGGGCAGGGACTTGGGAGGGGACTGGGGACATGGGAAGGGACTTGGGAGGGGCAGGGACTTGGGAGGGGCAGGCAGTTGGGAGGGGACTGTGGACCTGGGAGTGGCAGGGACTTGGGGGGGGACTATGGACATGGGAGGGGCAGGGACTGGGGAGGGGACTGGGAACATGCGAGGGGCAGGGACTTGGGGAGGACTTGGACTTGGGAGGGGCAGGGACTTGGGAGGGGTAGGCAGTTGGGAGGGGACTGGGGACATGGGAGGGGCAGGGACTGGGGAGGGGTAGGCAGTTGGGAGGGGACTGGGGACATGGGAGGGGCAGGGACTGGGAGGGGACAGGGAACATGGGAGGGGTAGGGACCTGGGAGGGGAGTGGGGACATGGGAGGGGGACTTCGAACATGGGAGTGGCAGGGATTTGGGAGGGGGAGGGACTGGGTAGGGGACTGGAGACATGGGAGGGGCAGGGACTTGGGAGGGGCAGGGACTGGGGAGGGGAGTGGGGGACATTGGAGGGGCAGTTACTTCGGAGGGGACTGGGGACATGGGAAAGGACTAGGGACTTGGAGGGCCACGACTTGGGAGGGGACTGGGGACATGGGAGGGGCAGGGATTTGGGAGGGGACTGTGGACATAGAAGGGGGAGAAACTGGGAGGGGACTGGGAACATGGGAGGGTCAGGGACTTGGGAGGGGACTGGGGACTTGGGACGGGGGGGGGACTGTGGAGGGGACTGGGAACATGGGAGGGTCAGGGACTTGGGATGGGACTGGGGACTTGGGAGGGGCAGGGACTGGGGAGGGGACTGGGGAATGGGAGGGGCAGGGACTGGGGAGGGGACTGGGGAAATGGGAGGGGCAGGGACTTGGGAGGGACAGGCAGTTGGGAGGGGACAGGGGACATGGGAGAGGACTTGGGAGGGGCAGGGACTGGGGAGGGGACAGGGAACATGGGGGGGGCAGGACCTAGGAGGGGACTGCGGACATGTGAGGGGGCAGGGATTTGGGAGGGGGAGGGACTGGGGAGGGGACTGGGGACATGGGAGGGGCAGGGATTTGGGTGTGGCAGGGAATGGGGACAAGGGAGGGGCAGGGACTGGGGAGGGGACTGGGGAAATGGGAGGGGCAGGGACTTGAGAGGGGCAGGCAGTTGGAGGGGACTGGGGACATGGGAGGGGAAGGGAATGGGGAGGGGACAGGGAACATGGCTGGGGCAGGGACCTAGGAGAGGACTGCGGACATGGGAGGGGCAGGGATTTGGGAGGGGGAGGGACTGGGGAGGGACTGGGGACATGGAGGGGCAGGGACTTGGGAGGGGACTGGGGAGGAGCATGGACTGGGGAGGGGACTGGGAACACGGGCGGGGCAGGGACTTGGGAGGGGACTGTGGACATGGAGGGGGAGGGACTGGTAACATGGGAGGGGCAGGGACTGGGGAGGGGACTGGGAACATTGCAGGGTCAGGGACTTGGGAGGGGACTGTGGACATCGGAGGGGACTGCGGACATCGGAGGGGCAGGGATTTGGGAGGGGGAGGGACTGGGGAGGGGACTGGGGAGAGGACTGGGGACATGGGAGGGGACTGCGGACATCGGAGGGGCAGGGATTTGGGAGGTGGAGGGACTGGGGAGGGGACTGGGGGACATAGGAGGGTCAGGGACTTGGGAGGGGACTTGGGGATATGGGAAGGGACTACGGACTTGGGAGGGCCAGGGACTTGGGAGGGGGACTGGGGACTTGGAGGGGGGGGGACTGTGGAGGGGACTGGGAACATGGGAGGTTCAGGGACTTTGGATGGGACTGGGGACTTGGGAGGGGCAGGGGACTGGGGAGGGGACTGGGGAAATGGGAGGGGCAGGGACTCGGGAGGGGACTGGGGAAATGGGAGGGGCAGGGACTTGGGAGAGACAGGCAGTTGGGAGGGGACTGGGGACATGGGAGGGGCAGGGACTGGGGAGGGGACAGGGAACATGGGGGGGGGCAGGGACCTAGGAGGGGACTGCGGACATGGGAGGGGCAGGGATTTGGGAGGGGGAGGGACTGGGGAGGGGACTGGGGACATGGGAGGGGCAGGGACTCGGGAGGGGACTGGGAACATGGGAGGGGCAGGGACTTGGGAGGGGAGTGGGGAAATGGGAGGGGACTGTGGACATGGGAGGGGCGGGGACTGGGGACATGGGAGGGGCAGGGACTCGGGAGGGGACTGGGAACATGGGAGGGGCAGGGACTTGGGAGGGGAGTGGGGAAATGGGAGGGGACTGTGGACATGGGAGGGGCGGGGACTGGGAACATGGGAGGGGCAGGGACTGGGGAGGGGACTGGGAACATTGCAGGGTCAGGGACTTGGGAGGGGACTGTGGACATCGGAGGGGACTGCGGACATCGGAGGGGCAGGGATTTGGGAGGGGGAGGGACTGGGGAGGGGACTGGGGACATAGGAGGGTCAGGGACTTGGGAGGGGACTGGGGATATGAGAAGGGACTACGGACTTGGGAGGGCCAGGGACTTGGGAGGGGCAGGCAGTTGGGAGGGGACTGTGGACATGGGAGGGGCAGGGACTCGGGAGGGGACTGGGAACATGGGAGGGGCAGGGACTTGGGAGGGGAGTGGGGAAATGGGAGGGGACTGGGGACATGGGAGAGGCAGGGACTGGGGATGGGACTGGGATCATGGGCGGGGCAGGGACTTGGGAGGGGACTGTGGACATGGGAGGGGGAGGGATTTGGGAGGGGCAGGGACTTGGGAGGGGACTGGTAACATAGGAGGGGCAGGGACTGGGGAGGGGACTGGGAACATGGCAGGGTCAGGGATTTGGGAGGGGACTGGGGACATGGGAGGGGACTGCGGACATGGGAGGGGCAGGGATTTGGGAGGGGCAGGGACTTGGGAGGGGACTGGGGACATGGGAGGGGACTGTGGACATCGGAGGGGCAGGGATTTGGGAGGGGGAGGGACTGGGGAGGGGACTGGGGACATGGGAGGCTCAGGGACTTGGGAGGGGACTGGGGACATGGGAAGGGACTACGGACTTGGGAGGGCAAGGGACTTGGGAGGGGCAGGCAGTTGGGAGGGGACTGTGGACATGGGAGGGGCAGGGGACTGGGGAGGGGACTGGGAACATGGGAGGGGCAGGGACTTGGGAGGGGAGTGGGGAAATGGGAGGGGACTGTGGACATGGGAGGGGCGGGGACTGGGAACATGGGAGGGGCAGGGACTTGGGAGGGGAGTGGGGAAATGGGAGGGGACTGGGGACATGGGAGGGGCAGGGACCGGGGAGGGGACTGGTAACATGGGAGGGTCAGGGACTTGGGAGGGGACTGGGGACTTGGGAGGGGGGGGGGACTGTGGAGGGGACTGGGAACATGGGAGGTTCAGGGACTTTGGATGGGACTGGGGACTTGGGAGGGGCAGGGACTGGGGAGGGGACTGGGGAAATGGGAGGGGCAGGGACTGGGGAGGGGACTGGGGAAATGGGAGGGGCAGGGACTTGGGAGAGACAGGCAGTTGGGAGGGGACTGGGGACATGGGAGGGGCAGGGACTGGGGAGGGGACAGGGAACATGGGGGGGGCAGGGACCTAGGAGGGGACTGCGGACATGTGAGGGGCAGGGATTTGGGAGGGGGAGGGACTGGGGAGGGGACTGGGGACATGGGAGGGGCAGGGACTCGGGAGGGGACTGGGAACATGGGAGGGGCAGGGACTTGGGAGGGGAGTGGGGAAATGGGAGGGGACTGTGGACATGGGAGGGGCGGGGACTGGGAACATGGGAGGGGCAGGGACTTGGGAGGGGAGCGGGGAAATGGGAGGTGACTGGGGACATGGGAGGGGCAGGGACTGGGGAGGGGACTGGGAACATGGGAGGGTCAGGGACTTGGGAGGGGCCTGGGGACTTGGGAAGGGACTGTGGACTTGGGAGGGGCAGGGACTGGGGAGGGGACTGGGGAAATGGGAGGGGCAGGCAGTTGGTAGGGGACTCGGGACATGGGAGGGGCAGGGAGTGGGGAGGAGACAGGGAACGTGGGAGGGCCAGGGACTTGGGAGGGGCAGGCAGTTGGGAGGGGACTGTGGACATGGGAGGGGCAGGGACTGGGGAGGGGACTGGGAACATGGGAGGGGCAGGGACTTGGGAGAGGACTTGGGACATGGGAAAGGCAGGGACTTGGGAAGGGACTGGGGACATGGGAGGGGACTAGGGACCTGGGAGGGCCAGGGATTGGTAGGGGCAGGCATTTGGGAGGGGACTGTGGACATGGGAGAGGACTTGGGAGGGGTAGGTACTTGGGAGGGGTAGGCAGTTGGGAGGGGACTGTGGACATCGGAGGGGCAGGGACTGGGGAGGGGACTGGGAACATGGGAGGGGCAGGGACTTGGGAGGAGACTGGGTACTTGGGAGGGGACTGGGGACATGGGAGGGGCAGGGACTTGGGAGGGGTAGGCAGTTGGGAGGGGACTGGGGACATGGGAGGGGCAGGGACTGGGGAGGGGTAGGCAGTTGGGAGGGGACTGGGGACATGGGAGGGGCAGGGACTGGGGAGGGGACAGGGAACATGGGAGGGGTAGGGACCTGGGAGGGGAGTGGGGACATGGGAGGGGACTTCGAACATGGGAGTGGCAGGGATTTGGGAGGGGGAGGGACTGGGTAGGGGACTGGAGACATGGGAGGGGCAGGGACTTGGGAGGGGCAGGGACTGGGGAGGGGAGTGGGGACATGGGAGGGGCAGTTACTTCGGAGGGGACTGGGGACATGGGAAAGGACTAGGGACTTGGGAGGGCCACGACTTGGGAGGGGACTGGGGACATGGGAGGGGCAGGGATTTGGGAGGGGACTGTGGACATAGAAGGGGGAGAAACTGGGGAGGGGACTGGGAACATGGGAGGGTCAGGGAACTGGGAGGGGACTGGGGACATGGGTGGGGACTGCTGGCATGGGAGGGGCAGGGATTTGGGAGGGGCAGGGACTGGGGAGGGGACTGGGGACATGGGAGGGGCAGGGACTGGGGAAGGGACTGGGGACATGGGAGGGGACTAGGGAGCTGGGAGGGCCAGGGACATGGGAGGGGCAGGCAGTTGGGAGGGGACTGGGGACATTGGAGGGGACTTGGGAGGGGCAGGTACGTGGGAGGGGTAGGCAGTTGGGAGGGGACTGGGGACATGGGAGGGGCAGTGACTTGGGATGGGACTGTGGACATGGGAGGGGCAGGGACTGGGGAGGGGACTGTAACATGGAAGGGGCAGGGACTTGGGAGGAGACTGGGGACTTGGGAGGGGACTGGGGACATGGGAGGGGCAGGGACTGGGAAGGGGACTGGGAACATGGGAGGGTCAGGGATTTGGGAGGGGACTTGGGAAGAGACTGTGGACTTGGGAGGGGCAGGGACTGGGGAGGGGACTGGGGAAATGGGAGGGGCAGGGACTTGGGAGGTGTAGGGACTTGGGAGGGGACGAGGGACTTGGGAGGGGAAGGCAGTTGGGAGGGGACTGGGGACATGGGAGGGGCAGTTACTTGGGAGGGGACTGTGGACATGGGAGGGGCAGGGACTGGGGAGGGGAATGGGAACATGGGAGGGGCAGGGATTTGGGAGGGGACTGGAGACATGGGAGGGGACTGCTGGTATGGGAGGGGCAGGGATTTGGGAGGGGCAGGGACTGGGGAGGGGTAGGGACTGGGGAGGGGACTGGGGACATGGGAGGGGCAGGGACTGGGAAGGGGTCTGGGGACATGGGAGGGGTAAGGACTTGGGAGGGGACTGGGGACATGGGAGGGGCAGGGACTTGGGAGGGCCAGGGACTTGGGAGGGGACTGGGGACATGGGAGGGGCAGGGATTTGGGAGGGGACTGTGGACATAGAAGGGGGAGAAACTGGGGAGGGGACTGGGAACATGGGAGGGGCAGGGACTTGGGAGGGTACTGTGGACATGGGAGGGGGAGGACTGGGGAGGGGCAGGGACTGGGGAGGGGACTGGGAACATGGCAGGGTCAGGGACTTGGGCGGGGATTGGGGACATGGGAAGGGACTAGGGACTTGGGAGGGCCAGAGATTTGGGAGGGGCAGGCAGTTGGGAGGGGACTGGGGACATGGGAGGGGCATGGACTTGGGAGGGCACTGTGGACATGGGAGGGGCAGGGACTGGGAAGGGGACTGGGAACATGGCAGGGGCAGGGACTTGGGAGGGGATTGGGGACATGGGAAGGGACTAGGGACTTGGGAGGGCCAGAGATTTGGGAGGGGCAGGCAGTTGGGAGGGGACTGGGGACATGGGAGGGGCATGGACTTGGGAGGGCACTGTGGACATGGGAGGGGCAGGGACTGGGGAGGGGACATGGGAGTGGCAGGGACTTGGGAGTGGACTGGAGACATGGAAAGGGACTTGGGAGGGGCAGGGACTTGGGAGGGGCAGGCAGTTGGGAGGGGACTGTGGACCTGGGAGGGGCAGGGACTTGGGCGGGGACTATGGACCTGGCAGGGGAGGGGACTGGGAACATGCGAGGGGCAGGGACTTGCGGAGGACTTGGGACCTGGGAGGGCCAGGGACTTGGGAGGGGCAGGCAGTTGGGAGGGGACTGGGGACATGGGAGGGGCAGGGACTGGGGAGGGGACAAAGGAGGCGCAGGGACTTGGGAGGGGACTTGGCACCTGGGAGGGGCAGGGACTTGGGAAGGGACTGAGGACATGGAAGGGGACTAGGGACTTGGGAGGGGCAGGCAGTTGGGAGGGGACTCGGGACATGGGAGGGGCAGGGACGTGGGAGGGCACTGTGGACATGGGAGGGGGAGGACTGGGGAGGGGCAGGGAGTGGGGAGGGGACTGGGAACATGGCAGGGTCAGGGACTTGGGAGGGGACTGGAGACATGGAAAGGGACTAAGGACTTGGGAGGGCCAGAGACTTGGGAGGGGCAGGCAGTTGGGAGGGGACTGAGGACATGGGAGGGGCAGGGACTTGGGAGGGCACTGTGGACATGGGAGGGGCAGGGACTGGGAAGGGGTCTGGATACATGGGAGGGACAGGGACTTGGGAGAGGACTTGGGACCTGGGAGGGGCAGGGACTTAGAAAGGGACTGGGGACATGGGAGGGGACTAGGGACCTGGGAGGGCCAGGGACCTGGGAGGGGCAGTCAGTTGGGAGGGGACTGGGGACATGGGAGGGGCAGGGACTGGGGAGGGGACTGGGGACATGGGACGCGTAGGGACTTGGGAGGGGACTTGGGACCTGGGAGGGGCAGGGACTTGGGAGGGCAGGCAGTTGGGAGGGGACTGGGGACATGGGAGGGGCAGGTACTTGGGAGGAGCAGGCAGTTGGGAAGGGACTGGGGACATGGGAGGGGCAGGGACTTGGGAGGGGCAGGGACTGGGGAGGGGACTGGATACATGGGACGCGCAGGGACTTGGGAGGGGACTTGGGACCTGGGAGGGGCAGGGACTTGGGAGGGCAGGCAGTTGGGAGGGGACTGGGGACATGGGAGGGGCAGGTACTTGGGAGGGGTAGGCAGTTGGGAGGGGACTGGGGACATGGGAGGGGCAGTGACTTGGGAGGGGACTGTGGACATGGGAGGGGACTGGGGACATGGGAGGGGACTGCTGGCATGGGAGGGGCAGGGATTTGGGATGTGCAGGCAGTTGACATGGGAGGGACAGGGATTTGGGAGGGGACTGAGGACATGGGAGGGGTGGGGACTGGGCACATGGGAGGGGCAGGGACTTGGGAGAGGACTTGGGACATGGGAGGGGCAGGGACTTGGGAAGGGACTGGGGACATGGGAGGGGACTAGGGAGCTGGGAGGGCCAGGGACATGGGAGGGGCAGGCAGTTGGGAGGGGACTGGGGACATTGGAGGGGACTTGGGAGGGGCAGGTACGTGGGAGGGGTAGGCAGTTGGGAGGGGACTGGGGACATGGGAGGGGCAGGGACTGGGGAGGGGTAGGCAGTTGGGAGGGGACTGGGGACATGGGAAGGGACTTGGGAGGGGCAGGGACTTGGGGGGGGACTATGGACATGGGAGGGGCAGGGACTGGGGAGGGGACTGGGAACATGCGAGGGGCAGGGACTTGGGGAGGACTTGGGACTTGGGAGGGGCAGGGACTTGGGAGGGGTAGGCAGTTGGGAGGGGACTGGGGACATGGGAGGGGCAGGGACTGGGGAGGGGACTGGGGAAATGGGAGGGGCAGGGACTTGGGAGGGGCAGGCAGTTGGGAGGGGACTGGGGACATGGGAGGGGCAGGGAGTGGGGAGGGGACAGGGAACATGGGAGGGGCAGGGACCTGGGAGGGGACTGGGGACATGGGAGGGGACTGCTGGCATGGGAGGGGCAGAGATTTGGGAGGGGCAGGGACTGGGAAGGGGACTGGGGACATGGGAAGGGACTGGGGACATGGGAGGGGCAGGGACTTGGGAGGGGCAGGTACTGGGGAGGGGACTGGGGACTTGGGAAGGGACTGGGGCCTTGGGAGGAGCAGGGACTGCGGAGGGGACTGGTGAAATGGGAGGGGCAGGGACTTGGGAGGGGTAGGCAGTTGGGAGGGGACTGGGGATATGGGAGGTGCAGGGAACTGGGAGGGGACTGGGGACATGGGTGGGGACTGCTGGCATGGGAGGGGCAGGGATTTGGGAGGGGCAGGGACTGGGGAGGGGACTGCGGACATGGGAGGGGACTAGGGACCTGGGAGGGCCAGGCAGTTGGGAGGGGACTGGGGACATGGGAGGGGCAGGGACTTGGGAGGTGTAGGGACTTGGGAGGGGACGAGGGACTTGGGAGGGGAAGGCAGTTGGGAGGGGACTGGGGACATGGGAGGGGCAGTTACTTGGGAGGGGACTGTGGACATGGGAGGGGCAGGGACTGGGGAGGGGAATGGGAACATGGGAGGGGCAGGGATTTGGGAGGGGACTGGAGACATGGGAGGGGACTGCTGGTATGGGAGGGGCAGGGATTTGGGAGGGGCAGGGACTGGGGAGGGGTAGGGACTGGGGAGGGGACTGGGGACATGGGAGGGGCAGGGACTGGGAAGGGGTCTGGGGACATGGGAGGAGCAGGGACTTGGGAGGGGACTGGGGACATGGGAGGGGCAGGGACTTGGGAGGGGCAGGGACTGGGGAGGGGAGTGGGGACATGGGAGGGGCAGTTACTTCGGAGGGGACTGGGGACATGGGAAGGGACTAGGGACTTTGGAGGGCCAGGGACTTGGGAGGGGACTGGGGACATGGGAGGGGCAGGGATTTGGGAGGGGACTGTGGACATAGAAGGGGGAGAAACTGGGGAGGGGACTGGGAACATGGCAGGGGCAGGGACTTGGGAGGGGACTGGGGAAATGGGAGGGGACTGGGGACATGGGAGGGGGAGGACTGGGGAGGGGCAGGGACTGGGGAGGGGACTGGGAACATGGGAGGGGCAGGGACTTGGGAGGGCACTGTGGACATGGGAGGGGGAGGACTGGGGAGGGGCAGGGACTGGGGAGGGGACTGGGAACATGGCAGGGTCAGGGACTTGGGAGGGGATTGGGGACATGGGAAGGGACTAGGGACTTGGGAGGGCCAGAGACTTGGGAGGGGCAGGCAGTTGGGAGGGGACTGGGGACATGGGAGGGGCAGGGAGTGGGGAGGGGACAGGGAACATGGGAGGGGCAGGGACCTGGGAGGGGACTGGGGACATGGGAGGGGACTGCTGGCATGGGAGGGGCAGAGATTTGGGAGGGGCAGGGACTGGGAAGGGGACTGGGGACATGGGAAGGGACTGGGGACATGGGAGGGGCAGGGACTTGGGAGGGGCAGGTACTGGGGAGGGGACTGGGGACTTGGGAAGGGACTGGGGCCTTGGGAGGAGCAGGGACTGCGGAGGGGACTGGTGAAATGGGAGGGGCAGGGACTTGGGAGGGGTAGGCAGTTGGGAGGGGACTGGGGATATGGGAGGTGCAGGGAACTGGGAGGGGACTGGGGACATGGGTGGGGACTGCTGGCATGGGAGGGGCAGGGATTTGGGAGGGGCAGGGACTGGGGAGGGGACTGCGGACATGGGAGGGGACTAGGGACCTGGGAGGGCCAGGCAGTTGGGAGGGGACTGGGGACATGGGAGGGGCAGGGACTTGGGAGGTGTAGGGACTTGGGAGGGGACGAGGGACTTGGGAGGGGAAGGCAGTGGGGAGGGGACTGGGGACATGGGAGGGGCAGTTACTTGGGAGGGGACTGTGGACATGGGAGGGGCAGGGACTGGGGAGGGGAATGGGAACATGGGAGGGGCAGGGATTTGGGAGGGGACTGGAGACATGGGAGGGGACTGCTGGTATGGGAGGGGCAGGGATTTGGGAGGGGCAGGGACTGGGGAGGGGTAGGGACTGGGGAGGGGACTGGGGACATGGGAGGGGCAGGGACTGGGAAGGGGTCTGGGGACATGGGAGGAGCAGGGACTTGGGAGGGGACTGGGGACATGGGAGGGGCAGGGACTTGGGAGGGGCAGGGACTGGGGAGGGGAGTGGGGACATGGGAGGGGCAGTTACTTCGGAGGGGACTGGGGACATGGGAAGGGACTAGGGACTTTGGAGGGCCAGGGACTTGGGAGGGGACTGGGGACATGGGAGGGGCAGGGATTTGGGAGGGGACTGTGGACATAGAAGGGGGAGAAACTGGGGAGGGGACTGGGAACATGGCAGGGGCAGGGACTTGGGAGGGGACTGGGGAAATGGGAGGGGACTGGGGACATGGGAGGGGGAGGACTGGGGAGGGGCAGGGACTGGGGAGGGGACTGGGAACATGGGAGGGGCAGGGACTTGGGAGGGCACTGTGGACATGGGAGGGGGAGGACTGGGGAGGGGCAGGGACTGGGGAGGGGACTGGGAACATGGCAGGGTCAGGGACTTGGGAGGGGATTGGGGACATGGGAAGGGACTAGGGACTTGGGAGGGCCAGAGACTTGGGAGGGGCAGGCAGTTGGGAGGGGACTGGGGACATGGGAGGGGCAGGGACTTGGGAGGGCACTGTGGACATGGGAGTGGCAGAGACTGGGAAGGGGACTGGGAACATGGCAGGGGCAGGGACTTAGAAAGGGACTGGGTACATGGGAGGGGAATAAGGACCTGGGAGGGCCAGGGACCTGGGAGGGGCAGGCAGTTGGGAGGGGACTGGGGACATGGGAGGGGCAGGGACTGGGGAGGGGACAGGGAACATGGGAGGGGTAGGGACCTGGGTGGGGACTGGGGACATGGGAGGAGACTTCGAACATGGGACTGGCAGTGATTTGGGAGGGGGAGGGACTGGGGAGGGGACTGGAGACATGGGAGGGGCAGGGACTTGGTAGGGGCAGGGACTAGGGAGGGGACTGGGGACATGGGAGGGGCAGTTACTTCGGAGGGGACTGGGGACATGGGTTGGGACTAGGGACTTGGGAGGGCCAGGGACTTGGGAGGGGCAGGGATTTGGAAGGGGACTGGGGACATGGGAGGGGCAGGGATTTGGAAGGGGACTGTGGACAGAGGAGGGGGAGAAACTGGGGAGGGGACTGGGAACATGGGAGGGGCAGGGACTTGGGAGGGGACTGGGGAAATGGGAGGGGACTGGGGACATGGGAGGAGCAGGGACTGGGGAGGGGACTGGGAACATGGGAGGGGCAGGGACTTGGGAGGGGCAGGGACTGGGGAGGGGACTGGAGACTTGGGAAGGGACTGGGGACTTGGGAGGAGCAGGGACTGGGGAGGGGACTGGTGAAATGGGAGGGGCAGGGACTGGGGAGGGGACAGGGAACATGGGAGGGGCAGGGAACTGGGAGGGGACTGGGGACATGGGTGGGGACTGCTGGCATGGGAGGGGCAGGGATTTGGGAGGGGCAGGGACTGGGGAGGGGACTGCGGACATGGGAGGGGCAGGGACTGGGGAGGGGACATTGGAGGGGCAGGGACTTGGGAGGGGACTGGGGACATGGGAAGGGACTTGGGAGTGGCAGGGACTTGGGGGGGGACTATGGACATGGGAGGGGCAGGGACTGGGGAGGGGACTGGGAACATGCGAGGGGCAGGGACTTGGGGAGGACTTGGGACTTGGGAGGGGTAGGGACTTGGGAGGGGTAGGCAGTTGGGAGGGGACTGGGGACATGGGAGGGGCAGGGACTGGGGAGGGGTAGGCAGTTGGGAGGGGACTGGGGACATGGGAGGGGCAGGGACTGGGGAGGGGACAGGGAACATGGGAGGGGTAGGGACCTGGGAGGGGATTGGGGACATGGGAGGGGACTTCGAACATGGGAGTGGCAGGGATTTGGGAGGGGGAGGGACTGGGTAGGGGACTGGAGACATGGGAGGGGCAGGGACTTGGGAGGGCCAGAGACTTGGGAGGGGCAGGCAGTTGGGAGGGGACTGGGGACATGGGAGGGGCAGAGACATGGGAGGGGACTGCTGGTATGGGAGGGGCAGGGATTTTGGAGGGGCAGGGACTGGGGAGGGGTAGGGACTGGGGAGGGGACTGGGGACATGGGAGGGGCAGGGACTGGGGAGGGGAGTGGGGACATGGGAGGGGCAGTTACTTCGGAGGGGACTGGGGACATGGGAAAGGACTAGGGACTTGGGAGGGCCACGACTTGGGAGGGGACTGGGGACATGGGAGGGGCAGGGATTTGGGAGGGGACTGTGGACATAGAAGGGGGAGAAACTGGGGAGGGGACTGGGAACATGGGAGGGTCAGGGACTTGGGAGGGGACTGGGGACTTGGGAGGGGGGGGGGACTGTGGAGGGGACTGGGAACATGGGAGGGTCAGGGACTTGGGATGGGACTGGGGACTTGGGAGGGGCAGGGACTGGGGAGGGGACTGGGGAAATGGGAGGGGCAGGGACTTTGGAGGGACAGGCAGTTGGGAGGGGACAGGGGACATGGGAGAGGACTTGGGAGGGGCAGGGACTGGGGAGGGGACAGGGAACATGGGGGGGGGCAGGGACCTAGGAGGGGACTGCGGACATGTGAGGGGCAGGGATTTGGGAGGGGGAGGGACTGGGGAGGGGACTGGGGACATGGGAGGGGCAGGGATTTGGGTGTGGCAGGGAATGGGGACAAGGGAGGTGCAGGGACTGGGGAGGGGACTGGGGAAATGGGAGGGGCAGGGACTTGAGAGGGGCAGGCAGTTGGGAGGGGACTGGGGACATGGGAGGGGAAGGGAATGGGGAGGGGACAGGGAACATGGCTGGGGCAGGGACCTAGGAGGGGACTGCGGACATGGGAGGGGCAGGGATTTGGGAGGGGGAGGGACTGGGGAGGGGACTGGGGACATGGGAGGGGCAGGGACTTGGGAGGGGACTGGGGAGGAGCATGGACTGGGGAGGGGACTGGGAACACGGGCGGGGCAGGGACTTGGGAGGGGACTGTGGACATGGGAGGGGGAGGGACTGGTAACATGGGAGGGGCAGGGACTGGGGAGGGGACTGGGAACATTGCAGGGTCAGGGACTTGGGAGGGGACTGTGGACATCGGAGGGGACTGCGGACATCGGAGGGGCAGGGATTTGGGAGGGGGAGGGACTGGGGAGGGGACTGGGGAGAGGACTGGGGACATGGGAGGGGACTGCGGACATCGGAGGGGCAGGGATTTGGGAGGTGGAGGGACTGGGGAGGGGACTGGGGACATAGGAGGGTCAGGGACTTGGGAGGGGACTGGGGATATGGGAAGGGACTACGGACTTGGGAGGGCCAGGGGACTTGGGAGGGGCAGGCAGTTGGGAGGGGACTGTGGACATGGGAGGGGCAGGGACTCGGGAGGGGACTGGGAACATGGGAGGGGCAGGGACTTGGGAGGGGAGTGGGGAAATGGGAGGGGACTGGGGACATGGGAGAGGCAGGGACTGGGGATGGGACTGGGATCATGGGCGGGGCAGGGACTTGGGAGGGGACTGTGGACATGGGAGGGGGAGGGATTTGGGAGGGGCAGGGACTTGGGAGGGGACTGGTAACATAGGAGGGGCAGGGACTGGGGAGGGGACTGGGAACATGGCAGGGTCAGGGATTTGGGAGGGGACTGGGGACATGGGAGGGGACTGCGGACATGGGAGGGGCAGGGATTTGGGAGGGGCAGGGACTTGGGAGGGGACTGGGGACATGGGAGGGGACTGTGGACATCGGAGGGGCAGGGATTTGGGAGGGGGAGGGACTGGGGAGGGGACTGGGGACATGGGAGGCTCAGGGACTTGGGAGGGGACTGGAGACATGGGAAGGGACTACGGACTTGGGAGGGCAAGGGACTTGGGAGGGGCAGGCAGTTGGGAGGGGACTGTGGACATGGGAGGGGCAGGGACTGGGGAGGGGACTGGGAACATGGGAGGGGCAGGGACTTGGGAGGGGAGTGGGGAAATGGGAGGGGACTGTGGACATGGGAGGGGCGGGGACTGGGAACATGGGAGGGGCAGGGACTTGGGAGGGGAGTGGGGAAATGGGAGGGGACTGGGGACATGGGAGGGGCAGGGACCGGGGAGGGGACTGGTAACATGGGAGGGTCAGGGACTTGGGAGGGGACTGGGGACTTGGGAGGGGGGGGGACTGTGGAGGGGACTGGGAACATGGGAGGTTCAGGGACTTTGGATGGGACTGGGGACTTGGGAGGGGCAGGGACTGGGGAGGGGACTGGGGAAATGGGAGGGGCAGGGACTGGGGAGGGGACTGGGGAAATGGGAGGGGCAGGGACTTGGGAGAGACAGGCAGTTGGGAGGGGACTGGGGACATGGGAGGGGCAGGGACTGGGGAGGGGACAGGGAACATGGGGGGGGCAGGGACCTAGGAGGGGACTGCGGACATGTGAGGGGCAGGGATTTGGGAGGGGGAGGGACTGGGGAGGGGACTGGGGACATGGGAGGGGCAGGGACTCGGGAGGGGACTGGGAACATGGGAGGGGCAGGGACTTGGGAGGGGAGTGGGGAAATGGGAGGGGACTGTGGACATGGGAGGGGCGGGGACTGGGAACATGGGAGGGGCAGGGACTTGGGAGGGGAGCGGGGAAATGGGAGGTGACTGGGGACATGGGAGGGGCAGGGACTGGGGAGGGGACTGGGAACATGGGAGGGTCAGGGACTTGGGAGGGGCCTGGGGACTTGGGAAGGGACTGCGGACTTGGGAGGGGCAGGGACTGGGGAGGGGACTGGGGAAATGGGAGGGGCAGGCAGTTGGTAGGGGACTCGGGACATGGGAGGGGCAGGGAGTGGGGAGGAGACAGGGAACGTGGGAGGGCCAGGGACTTGGGAGGGGCAGGCAGTTGGGAGGGGACTGTGGACATGGGAGGGGCAGGGACTGGGGAGGGGACTGGGAACATGGGAGGGGCAGGGACTTGGGAGAGGACTTGGGAAATGGGAAAGGCAGGGACTTGGGAAGGGACTGGGGACATGGGAGGGGACTAGGGACCTGGGAGGGCCAGGGATTGGTAGGGGCAGGCATTTGGGAGGGGACTGTGGACATGGGAGAGGACTTGGGAGGGGTAGGTACTTGGGAGGGGTAGGCAGTTGGGAGGGGACTGTGGACATCGGAGGGGCAGGGACTGGGGAGGGGACTGGGAACATGGGAGGGGCAGGGACTTGGGAGGAGACTGGGTACTTGGGAGGGGACTGGGGACATGGGAGGGGCAGGGACTTGGGAGGGGACTGGGAACATGGGAGGGTCAGGGACTGTGGACTTGGGAAGGGACTGGGGATTTGGGAGGGGCAGGGACTGGGGAGGGGACTGGGCAAATGGGAGGGGAAGGGACTTGGGAGGAGACTGGGTACTTGGGAGTGGACTGGGGACATGGGCGGGCCAGGGACTTGGGAGGGGCAGGGACTTGGGAGGGGAGTGGGGAAATGGGAGGGGACTGGGGACATGGGAGAGGCAGGGACTGGGGATGGGACTGGGATCATGGGCGGGGCAGGGACTTGGGAGGGGACTGTGGACATGGGAGGGGGAGGGATTTGGGAGGGGCAGGGACTTGGGAGGGGGACTGGTAACATAGGAGGGGCAGGGACTGGGGAGGGGACTGGGAACATGGCAGGGTCAGGGATTTGGGAGGGGACTGGGGACATGGGAGGGGACTGCGGACATGGGAGGGGCAGGGATTTGGGAGGGGCAGGGACTTGGGAGGGGACTGGGGACATGGGAGGGGGACTGTGGACATCGGAGGGGCAGGGATTTGGGAGGGGGAGGGACTGGGGAGGGGACTGGGGACATGGGAGGCTCAGGGACTTGGGAGGGGACTGTGGACATGGGAGGGGCAGGGACTGGGGAGGGGACTGGGAACATGGGAGGGGCAGGGACATGGGAGGGGAGTGGGGAAATGGGAGGGGACTGTGGACATGGGAGGGGCGGGGACTGGGAACATGGGAGGGGCAGGGACTTGGGAGGGGAGTGGGGAAATGGGAGGGGACTGGGGACATGGGAGGGGCAGGGACCGGGGAGGGGACTGGTAACATGGGAGGGTCAGGGACTTGGGAGGGGACTGGGGACTTGGGAGGGGGGGGGGACTGTGGAGGGGACTGGGAACATGGGAGGTTCAGGGACTTTGGATGGGACTGGGGACTTGGGAGGGGCAGGGACTGGGGAGGGGACTGGGGAAATGGGAGGGGCAGGGACTGGGGAGGGGACTGGGGAAATGGGAGGGGCAGGGACTTGGGAGAGACAGGCAGTTGGGAGGGGACTGGGGACATGGGAGGGGCAGGGACTGGGGAGGGGACAGGGAACATGGGGGGGGGCAGGGACCTAGGAGGGGACTGCGGACATGTGAGGGGCAGGGATTTGGGAGGGGGAGGGACTGGGGAGGGGACTGGGGACATGGGAGGGGCAGGGACTCGGGAGGGGACTGGGAACATGGGAGGGGCAGGGACTTGGGAGGGGAGTGGGGAAATGGGAGGGGACTGTGGACATGGGAGGGGCGGGGACTGGGAACATGGGAGGGGCAGGGACTTGGGAGGGGAGCGGGGAAATGGGAGGTGACTGGGGACATGGGAGGGGCAGGGACTGGGGAGGGGACTGGGAACATGGGAGGGTCAGGGACTTGGGAGGGGCCTGGGGACTTGGGAAGGGACTGCGGACTTGGGAGGGGCAGGGACTGGGGAGGGGACTGGGGAAATGGGAGGGGCAGGCAGTTGGTAGGGGACTCGGGACATGGGAGGGGCAGGGAGTGGGGAGGGGACAGGGAACGTGGGAGGGCCAGGGACTTGGGAGGGGCAGGCAGTTGGGAGGGGACTGTGGACATGGGAGGGGCAGGGACTGGGGAGGGGACTGGGAACATGGGAGGGGCAGGGACTTGGGAGAGGACTTGGGACATGGGAAAGGCAGGGACTTGGGAAGGGGACTGGGGACATGGGAGGGGACTAGGGACCTGGGAGGGCCAGGGATTGGTAGGGGCAGGCATTTGGGAGGGGACTGTGGACATGGGAGAGGACTTGGGAGGGGTAGGTACTTGGGAGGGGTAGGCAGTTGGGAGGGGACTGTGGACATCGGAGGGGCAGGGACTGGGGAGGGGACTGGGAACATGGGAGGGGCAGGGACTTGGGAGGAGACTGGGTACTTGGGAGGGGACTGGGGACATGGGAGGGGCAGGGACTTGGGAGGGGACTGGGAACATGGGAGGGTCAGGGACTGTGGACTTGGGAAGGGACTGGGGATTTGGGAGGGGCAGGGACTGGGGAGGGGACTGGGCAAATGGGAGGGGAAGGGACTTGGGAGGAGACTGGGTACTTGGGAGTGGACTGGGGACATGGGAGGGGCAGGGACTTGGGAGGGGACTGGGAACATGGGAGGGTCAGGGACTGGGGACATGGGAAGAGACAAGGGACTTGGGCGGGCCAGGGACTTGGGAGGGGCAGGGACTTGGGAAGGGACTGGGGACATGGGAGAGGACTAGGGACCTGGGAGGGCCAGGGACTTGGGAGGGGCAGGCAGTTGGGAGGGGACTGGGGACATGGGAGGGGAAGGGACTGGGGAGGGGACTGGGAACATGGGAGGGGCAGGGACTTGGGAGAGGACGTGGGACCTGGGAGGGGCAGGGACTTGGGAAGGGACTGGGGACATGGGAGAGGACTAGGGACCTGGGAGGGCCAGGGACATGGGAGGGGCAGGCAATTGGGAGGGGACTGTGGACAAGGGAGGGGCAGGGACTTGGGAGGGGACTGTGGACATGGGAGGGGCAGGGACTTGGGAGAGGACTTGGGACCTGGGAGGGGCAGGGACTTGGGAAGGGGACTGGGGACATGCGAGAGGACTAGGGACCTGGGAAGGCCAGGGACTTGGGAGGGGCAGGCAGTTGGGAGGGGACTGGGGACATGGGAGGGGCAGGGACTGGGGAGGGGACTGGGAACATGGGAGGGGCAGGGACTTGGGAGAGGACTTGGGACCTGGGAGGGGCAGGGACTTGGGAAGGGACTGGGGACATGGGAGGGGACTAGGGACCTGGGAGCGCCAGGGATTGGTAGGGGCAGGCAGTTGGGAGGGGACAGTGGACATGGGAGGGGCAGGGACTGGGGAGGGGAGTGGGGACATGGGAGGGGCAGTTACTTCGGAGGGGACTGGGGACATGGGAAAGGACTAGGGACTTGGGAGGGCCACGACTTGGGAGGGGACTGGGGACATGGGAGGGGCAGGGATTTGGGAGGGGACTGTGGACATAGAAGGGGGAGAAACTGGGGAGGGGACTGGGAACATGGGAGGGTCAGGGACTTGGGAGGGGACTGGGGACTTGGGAGGGGGGGGGACTGTGGAGGGGACTGGGAACATGGGAGGGTCAGGGACTTGGGATCGGACTGGGGACTTGGGAGGGGCAGGGACTGGGGAGGGGACTGGGGGAAATGGGAGGGGCAGGGACTGGGGAGGGGACTGGGGAAATGGGAGGGGCAGGGACTTGGGAGGGACAGGCAGTTGGGAGGGGACAGGGGACATGGGAGAGGACTTGTGAGGGGCAGGGACTGGGCAGGGGACAGGGAACATGGGGGGGGCAGGGACCTAGGAGGGGACTGCGGACATGTGAGGGGCAGGGATTTGGGAGGGGGAGGGACTGGGGAGGGGACTGGGGACATGGGAGGGGCAGGGATTTGGGTGTGGCAGGGAATGGGGACAAGGGAGGGGCAGGGACTGGGGAGGGGACTGGGGAAATGGGAGGGGCAGGGACTTGAGAGGGGCAGGCAGTTGGGAGGGGACTGGGGACATGGGAGGGGAAGGGAATGGGGAGGGGACAGGGAACATGGCTGGGGCAGGGACCTAGGAGGGGACTGCGGACATGGGAGGGGCAGGGATTTGGGAGGGGGAGGGACTGGGGAGGGGACTGGGGACATGGGAGGGGCAGGGACTTGGGAGGGGGACTGGGGAGGAGCATGGACTGGGGAGGGGACTGGGAACACGGGCGGGGCAGGGACTTGGGAGGGGACTGTGGACATGGGAGGGGGAGGGACTGGTAACATGGGAGGGGCAGGGACTGGGGAGGGGACTGGGAACATTGCAGGGTCAGGGACTTGGGAGGGGACTGTGGACATTGGAGGGGACTGCGGACATCGGAGGGGCAGGGATTTGGGAGGGGGAGGGACTGGGGAGGGGACTGGGGAGAGGACTGGGGACATGGGAGGGGACTGCGGACATCGGAGGGGCAGGGATTTGGGAGGTGGAGGGACTGGGGAGGGGACTGGGGACATAGGAGGGTCAGGGACTTGGGAGGGGACTGGGGATATGGGAAGGGACTACGGACTTGGGAGGGCCAGGGACTTGGAGGGGCAGGCAGTTGGGAGGGGACTGTGGACATGGGAGGGGGCAGGGACTCGGGAGGGGACTGGGAACATGGAGGGGCAGGGACTTGGGAGGGGAGTGGGGAAATGGGAGGGGACTGGGGGACATGGGAGGGGCAGGGACCGGGGAGGGGACTGGTAACATGGGAGGGTCAGGGACTTGGGAGGGGACTGGGGACTTGGGACGGGGGGGGGACTGTGGAGGGGACTGGGAACATGGGAGGTTCAGGGACTTTGGATGGGACTGGGGACTTGGGAGGGGCAGGGACTGGGGAGGGGACTGGGGAAATGGGAGGGGCAGGGACTCGGGAGGGGACTGGGGAAATGGGAGGGGCAGGGACTTGGGAGAGACAGGCAGTTGGGAGGGGACTGGGGACATGGGAGGGGCAGGGACTGGGGGAGGGGACAGGGAACATGGGGGGGGCAGGGACTTGGGAGGGGAGTGGGGGAAATGGGAGGGGACTGTGGACATGGGAGGGGCGGGGACTGGGAACATGGGAGGGGCAGGGACTTGGGAGGGGAGCGGGGAAATGGGAGGTGACTGGGGACATGGGAGGGGCAGGGACTGGGGAGGGGACTGGGAACATGGGAGGGTCAGGGACTTGGGAGGGGCCTGGGGACTTGGGAAGGGACTGCGGACTTGGGAGGGTCAGGGACTGGGGAGGGGACTGGGGAAATGGGAGGGGCAGGCAGTTGGTAGGGGACTCGGGACATGGGAGGGGCAGGGAGTGGGGAGGGGACAGGGAACGTGGGAGGGCCAGGGACTTGGGAGGGGCAGGCAGTTGGGAGGGGACTGTGGACATGGGAGGGGCAGGGATTTGGGAGGGGGAGGGACTGGGGAGGGGACTGGGGACATGGGAGGGGCAGGGACTCGGGAGGGGACTGGGAACATGGGAGGGGCAGGGACTTGGGAGGGGAGTGGGGAAATGGGAGGGGACTGTGGACATGGGAGGGGCGGGGACTGGGAACATGGGAGGGGCAGGGACTTGGGAGGGGAGCGGGGAAATGGGAGGTGACTGGGGACATGGGAGGGGCAGGGACTGGGAGGGGACTGGGAACATGGGAGGGTCAGGGACTTGGGAGGGGCCTGGGGACTTGGGAAGGGACTGCGGACTTGGGAGGGTCAGGGACTGGGGAGGGGGACTGGGGAAATGGGAGGGGCAGGCAGTTGGTAGGGGACTCGGGACATGGGAGGGGCAGGGAGTGGGGAGGGGACAGGGAACGTGGGAGGGCCAGGGACTTGGGAGGGGCAGGCAGTTGGGAGGGGACTGTGGACATGGGAGGGGCAGGGACTGGGGAGGGGACTGGGAACATGGGAGGGGCAGGGACTTGGGAGAGGACTTGGGACATGGGAAAGGCAGGGACTTGGGAAGGGACTGGGGACATGGGAGGGGACTAGGGACCTGGGAGGGCCAGGGATTGGTAGGGGCAGGCATTTGGGAGGGGACTGTGGACATGGGAGAGGACTTGGGAGGGGTAGGTACTTGGGAGGGGTAGGCAGTTGGGAGGGGACTGTGGACATCGGAGGGGCAGGGACTGGGGAGGGGACTGGGAACATGGGAGGGGCAGGGACTTGGGAGGAGACTGGGTACTTGGGAGGGGACTGGGGACATGGGAGGGGCAGGGACTTGGGAGGGGACTGGGAACATGGGAGGGTCAGGGACTGTGGACTTGGGAAGGGACTGGGGATTTGGGAGGGGCAGGGACTGGGGAGGGGACTGGGCAAATGGGAGGGGAAGGGACTTGGGAGGAGACTGGGTACTTGGGAGTGGACTGGGGACATGGGAGGGGCAGGGACTTAGGAGGGGGACTGGGAACATGGGAGGGTCAGGGACTGGGGACATGGGAAGAGACAAGGGACTTGGGCGGGCCAGGGACTTGGGAGGGGCAGGGACTTGGGAAGGGACTGGGGACATGGGAGAGGACTAGGGACCTGGGAGGGCCAGGGACTTGGGAGGGGCAGGCAGTTGGGAGGGGACTGGGGACATGGGAGGGGAAGGGACTGGGGAGGGGACTGGGAACATGGGAGGGGCAGGGACTTGGGAGAGGACGTGGGACCTGGGAGGGGCAGGAACTTGGGAAGGGACTGGGGACATGGGAGAGGACTAGGGACCTGGGAGGGCCAGGGACATGGGAGGGGCAGGCAATTGGGAGGGGACTGTGGACATGGGAGGGGCAGGGACTTGGGAGGGGACTGTGGACATGGGAGGGGCAGGGACTTGGGAGAGGACTTGGGACCTGGGAGGGGCAGGGACTTGGGAAGGGACTGGGGACATGCGAGAGGACTAGGGACCTGGGAAGGCCAGGGACTTGGGAGGGGCAGGCAGTTGGGAGGGGACTGGGGACATGGGAGGGGCAGGGACTGGGGAGGGGCATGGGAACATGGGAGGGGCAGGGACTTGGGAGAGGACTTGGGACCTGGGAGGGGCAGGGACTTGGGAAGGGACTGGGGATATGGGAGAGGACTAGGGACCTGGGAGGGCCAGGAACTTGGGAGGGGCAGGCAGTTGGGAGGGGACTGTGGACATGGGAGGGGCAGGGACTGGGGAGGGGACTGGGAACATGGGAGGGGCAGGGACTTGGGAGAGGACTTGGGACCTGGGAGGGGCAGGGACTTGGGAAGGGACTGGGGACATGGGAGGGGACTAGGGACCTGGGAGCGCCAGGGATTGGTAGGGGCAGGCAGTTGGGAGGGGACTGGGGACATGGGAGGGGCAGGGACTGGGGAGGGGACTGGGAACATGGGAGGGGCAGGGACTTGGGAGGAGACTGGGTACTTGGGAGGGGACTGGGGACATGGGAGGGGCAGGGACTGGGGAGGGGACTGGGAACATGGGAGGGTCAGGGACTGTGGACTTGGGAAGGGACTGGGGATTTGGGAGGGGGAGGGGACTGGGCAAATGGGAGGGGCAGGGACTTGGTAGGGGCAGGCAGTTGGGAGGGGACTGGGGACATGGGAGGGGCAGGGACCGGGGAGGGGACAGGGAACATGGGAGGGGCAGGGACCTGGGAGGGTACTGGGGACATGGGAGGGGACTGCTGGCATGGGAGGGGCAGGGATTTGGGAGGGGCAGGGACTGAGGAGGGGACTGGGGACATGGGAGGGGCAGGGACTGGGGAGGAGCAGGCAGTTGACATGGGAGGGACAGGGACTTGGGAGGCGACTGGGGACATGGGAAGAGACTAGGGACTTGGGCGGGCCAGGGACTTGGGAGGGGCAGGGACTTGGGAAGGGACTGGGGACATGGGAGAGGACTAGGGACCTGGGAGGGCCAGGGACTTGGGAGGGGCAGGCAGTTGGGAGCGGACTGGGGACATGGGAGGGGCAGGGACTTGGGAGGGGACTGTGGACATGGGAGGGGTGGGGACTGGGAACATGGGAGGGGCAGGGACTTGGGAGAGGACTTGGGACCTGGGAGGGGCAGGGACTTGGGAAGGGACTGGGGACATGGGAGAGGACTTGGGACCTGGGAGGGCCAGGGAATTGGGAGGGGCAGGCAGTTGGGAGGGGACTGCTGGCATGGGAGGGGCAGGGATATGGGAGGGGCAGGGACTTGGGAGGGGACTGGGAACATGGGAGGGGCAGGGACCTGGGAGGGTACTGGGGACATGGGAGGGGGCAGGGACTTGGGAGGGGACTGTGGACATGGGAGGGGCAGGGACTTGGGAAGGGACTGGGGACATGGGAGAGGACTTGGGACCTGGGAGGGCCAGGGAATTGGGAGGGGCAGGCAGTTGGGAGGGGACTGCTGGCATGGGAGGAGCAGGGATTTGAGAGGGGCAGGGACTTGGGAGTGGCAGGGACTGAGGAGGGGACTGGGGACATGGGAGGGGCAGGGACTGGGAAGGAGCAGGCAGTTGACTTGGGAGGGACAGGGACTTTGGAGGGGACTGGGAACATGGGAAGGGACTAGGGACTTGGGAGGGCCAGGGAATTGGGAGGGGCAGGCAATTGGGAGGGGACTGGGGACATGGGAGGGGGCAGGGACTTGGGAGGGGACTGTGGACATGGGAGGGTTGGGGACTGGGAACATGGGAGGGGCTGGGACTTGGGAGAGGACTTGGGACCTGGGAGGGGCAGGGACTTGGGAGGGGCAGGGACTTGGGAAGGGACTGGGGACATGGGAGAGGACTATGGACCTGGGAGCGCCAGGGACTTGGGAGGGGCAGGCAGTTGGGAGAGGACTGGGAACATGGGAGGGGCAGGGAGTGGGGAGGGGACAGGGAACATGGGAGGGTAAGGGACTTGGGAGGGGCCTGGGGCTTGGGAGGGGACTGGGACTTGGGAAGGGACTGGGGACTTGGGAGGGGCAGGGACTGGGGAGAGGACTGGGGAAATGGGAGGGGCAGGGAGTGGGGAGGGGACAGGGAACATGGGAGGGGCAGGAACCTGGGAGGGGACTGGGAACATGGGAGGGGACTGCTGGCATGGGAGGGGCAGGGAACATGGGAGGGGCAGGGACCTGGGAGGGGACTGGGGACATGGGAGGGGACTGGGGAGGTTGGAGGGGACTAGAGACTTGGGAGGGGCAAGGACTGGGAAGGGCACTGGGAACATGGGAGGGGCAGGGAGTTGGGAGGGGACTGGGGACATGGGAGGGGCAGGGACATGGGAGCGGACTGGGGACATGGGAAAGGCAGGGACTGGGGAGGGGACTGGGAACATGGGAGGGAAGGGGACTGTGGACATGGGAGGGGGAGGGACTTGGGAGTGTACTGGGGACATGAGAGGGGCAGGGACTGGGGAGGGGACTGGTAATATGGGAGGGGCAGGGACTGGGGAGGGGACTGGGAACATGGCAGGGTCAGGGACCTGGGAGGGGACTGGGGATATGGGAGGGGCAGGGACTGGGGAGGGGACTTGTGAGGGGAAGGGACTGGGAGGGGACTGGGGACACGGGAGGGGCAGGGACTGGGGAGGGGACTGGGGACATGGGAGGCGCAGGGACTTGGGAGGGGACTAGGGACGTGGGAGGGGCAGGGACTTGGGAGGGGAGGCAGTTGGGGGGCGTCTGGGGACATGGGAGGGGCAGGGACCTGGGAGGGGACTGGGGACATGGGAGGGGCAGGGATTTGGGTGTGGCAGGGACTGGGGAGAGGACTGGGGACATGGGAGGGGCAGGGACTTGGGAGGGGACTGGGGACATGGGAGGAGCATGGACTGGGGAGGGGACTGGGAACATGGCAGGGTCAGGGACTTGGGAGGGGACTGGGGACATGGGAGGGGACTGCGGACATGGGAGGGGCAGGGATTTGGGAGGGGCAGGGACTTGGGAGGGGACTGGGGACATGGGAGGGGACTGTGGACATCGGAGGGGCAGGGATTTGGGAGGGGGAGGGACTGGGGAGGGGACTGGGGACATGGGAGGGCAGAGACTTGGGAGGGGACTGGGGACATGGGAAGGGACTACGGACTTGGGAGGGCAAGGGACTTGGGAGGGGCAGGGACTTGGGAAGGGACTGGGGACATGGGAGAGGACTAGGGACCTGGGAGGGCCAGGGACTTGGGAGGGGCAGGCAGTTGGGAGGGGACTGGGGACATGGGAGGGGCAGGGACTTGGGAGGGGACTGTGGACATGGGAGGGGTGGGGACTGGGAACATGGGAGGGGCAGGGACTTGGGAGAGGACTTGGGACCTGGGAGGGGCAGGGACTTGGGAAGGGACTGGGGACATGGGAGAGGACTTGGGACCTGGGAGGGCCAGGGAATTGGGAGGGGCAGGCAGTTGGGAGGGGACTGCTGGCATGGGAGGGGCAGGGATATGGGAGGGGCAGGGACTTGGGAGGGGACTGGGAACATGGGAGGGGCAGGGACCTGGGAGGGTACTGGGGACATGGGAGGGGGCAGGGACTTGGGAGGGGACTGTGGACATGGGAGGGGCAGGGACTTGGGAAGGGACTGGGGACATGGGAGAGGACTTGGGACCTGGGAGGGCCAGGGAATTGGGAGGGGCAGGCAGTTGGGAGGGGACTGCTGGCATGGGAGGAGCAGGGATTTGAGAGGGGCAGGGACTTGGGAGTGGCAGGGACTGAGGAGGGGACTGGGGACATGGGAGGGGCAGGGACTGGGGAGGAGCAGGCAGTTGACTTGGGAGGGACAGGGACTTTGGAGGGGACTGGGAACATGGGAAGGGACTAGGGACTTGGGAGGGCCAGGGAATTGGGAGGGGCAGGCAATTGGGAGGGGACTGGGGACATGGGAGGGGGCAGGGACTTGGGAGGGGACTGTGGACATGGGAGGGTTGGGGACTGGGAACATGGGAGGGGCTGGGACTTGGGAGAGGACTTGGGACCTGGGAGGGGCAGGGACTTGGGAGGGGCAGGGACTTGGGAAGGGACTGGGGACATGGGAGAGGACTATGGACCTGGGAGCGCCAGGGACTTGGGAGGGGCAGGCAGTTGGGAGAGGACTGGGAACATGGGAGGGGCAGGGAGTGGGGAGGGGACAGGGAACATGGGAGGGTAAGGGACTTGGGAGGGGCCTGGGGCTTGGGAGGGGACTGGGGACTTGGGAAGGGACTGGGGACTTGGGAGGGGCAGGGACTGGGGAGAGGACTGGGGAAATGGGAGGGGCAGGGAGTGGGGAGGGGACAGGGAACATGGGAGGGGCAGGAACCTGGGAGGGGACTGGGAACATGGGAGGGGACTGCTGGCATGGGAGGGGCAGGGAACATGGGAGGGGCAGGGACCTGGGAGGGGACTGGGGACATGGGAGGGGACTGGGGAGGTTGGAGGGGACTAGAGACTTGGGAGGGGCAAGGACTGGGAAGGGCACTGGGAACATGGGAGGGGCAGGGAGTTGGGAGGGGACTGGGGACATGGGAGGGGCAGGGACATGGGAGCGGACTGGGGACATGGGAAAGGCAGGGACTGGGGAGGGGACTGGGAACATGGGAGGGAAGGGGACTGTGGACATGGGAGGGGGAGGGACTTGGGAGTGTACTGGGGACATGAGAGGGGCAGGGACTGGGGAGGGGACTGGTAATATGGGAGGGGCAGGGACTGGGGAGGGGACTGGGAACATGGCAGGGTCAGGGACCTGGGAGGGGACTGGGGATATGGGAGGGGCAGGGACTGGGGAGGGGACTTGTGAGGGGAAGGGACTGGGAGGGGACTGGGGACACGGGAGGGGCAGGGACTGGGGAGGGGACTGGGGACATGGCAGGCGCAGGGACTTGGGAGGGGACTAGGGACGTGGGAGGGGCAGGGACTTGGGAGGGGAGGCAGTTGGGGGGCGTCTGGGGAATGGGAGGGGCAGGGACCTGGGAGGGGACTGGGGACATGGGAGGGGCAGGGATTTGGGTGTGGCAGGGACTGGGGAGGGGACTGGGGACATGGGAGGGGCAGGGACTTGGGAGGGGACTGGGGACATGGGAGGAGCATGGACTGGGGAGGGGACTGGGAACATGGCAGGGTCAGGGACTTGGGAGGGGACTGGGGACATGGGAGGGGACTGCGGACATGGGAGGGGCAGGGATTTGGGAGGGGCAGGGACTTGGGAGGGGGACTGGGGACATGGGAGGGGACTGTGGACATCGGAGGGGCAGGGATTTGGGAGGGGGAGGGGGGGGAGGGACTGGGGAGGGGACTGGGGACATGGGAGGGCAAGGGACTTGGGAGGGGCAGGCAGTTGGGAGGGGGACTGTGGACATGGGAGGGGCAGGGACTGGGGAGGGGACTGGGAACATGGGAGGGGCAGGGACTTGGGAGGGGAGTAAGGAAATGGGAGGGGACTGTGGACATGGGAGGGGTGGGGGACTGGGAACATGGGAGGGGGCAGGGACTTGGGAGGGGAGTGGGGAAATGGGAGGGGACTGGGGACATTGGAGGGGCAGGGACTGGGGAGGGACTGGGGAAATGGAGGGGCAGGGATTTGGGTGTGGCAGGGACTGGGGAGGGGACTGGGGACATGGGAGGGGCAGGAACATGGGAGGGGACTGGGGACATGGGAGGGGCAGGGACTGGGGAGGGGACTGGGAACATGGGGGGGGCAGGGACTTGGGAGGGGACTGTGGACATGGGAGGGGGAGGGACTGTGGAGGGGACTGGGAACATGGGAGGGTCAGGGACTTGGGATGGGACTGGGGACTTGGGAGGGGCAGGACTGGGGAGGGGACTGGGGAAATGGGAGGGGCAGGGACTGGGGAGGGGACTGGGGAAATGGGAGGGGCAGGGACTTTGGGAGGGGCAGGCAGTTGGGAGGGGACTGGGCACATGGGAGGGGCAGGGGACTGGGGAGGGGAGAGGGAACATGGGGGGGGCAGGGACCTAGGAGGGGACTGCGGACATGGGAGGGGCAGGGATTTGGGAGGGGGAGGGACTGGGGAGGGGACTGGGGACATGGGAGGGGAAGGGATTTGGGTGTTGCAGGGACTGGGGACAAGGGAGGGGGAGGGACTGGTAACATGGGAGGGGCAGGGACTGGGGAGGGGACTGGGAACATGGCAGGGTCAGGGACTTGGGAGGGGACTGGGGACATGGGAGGGGACTGCGGACATCGGAGGGGTAGGGATTTGGGAGGGGGAGGGACTGGGGAGGGAACTGGGGACATGGGAGGGGGCAGGGACTTGGGAGGGGACTGGGGACATGGGAGGGGACTGCGGACATCGGAGGGGCAGGGAGTTGGGAGGGGGAGGAACTGGGGAGGGGACTGGGGACATGGGAGGGTCAGGGACTTGGGAGGGGACTGGGACATGGGAAGGGACTACGGACTTGGGAGGGCCAGGGACTTGGGAGGGGCAGGCAGTTGGGAGGGGACTGTGGACATGGGAGGGGCAGGGACTCGGGAGGGGACTGGGAACATGGGAGGGGCAGGGACTTGGGAGGGGAGTGGGGAAATGGGAGGGGACTGTGGACATGGGAGGGGCGGGGGACTGGGAACATGGGAGGGGCAGGGACTTGGGAGGGGAGTGGGGAAATGGGAGGTGACTGGGGACATGGGAGGGGCAGGGACTGGGGAGGGGACTGGGAACATGGGAGGGTCAGGGACTTGGAGGGGGCCTGGGGACTAGGGAAGGGACTGCGGACTTGGGAGGGGCAGGGACTGGTGAGGGGACTGGGGAAATGGGAGGGGCAGGCAGTTGGTAGGGGACTGGGACATGGGAGGGGCAGGGAGTGGGGGAGGGGACAGGGAACGTGGGAGGGCCAGGGACTTGGGAGGGGCAGGCAGTAGGGAGGGGTCTGTGGACATGGGAGGGGCAGGGGACTGGGGAGGGGACTGGGAACATGGGAGGGGAAGGGACTTGGGAGGAGACTGGGTACTTGGGAGGGGACTGGGGACATGGGAGGGGCAGGGACTGGGGAGGGGACTGGGAACATGGAGGGTCAGGGACTGTGGACTTGGGAAGGGACTTGGGATTTGGGAGGGGCAGGGACTGGGGAGGGGACTGGGCAAATGGGAGGGGAAGGGACTTGGTAGGGGCAGGCAGTTGGGAGGGGACTAGGGACATGGGAGGGGCAGGGACCGGGGAGGGGACAGGGAACATGGAGGGGCAGGGAACTGGGAGGGTACTGGGGACATAGGAGGGGACTGCTGGCATGGGAGGGGCAGGGATTTGGGAGGGGCAGGGACTGAGGAGGGGACTGGGGGACATGGGAGGGGCAGGGACTTGGGAGGAGCAGGCAGTTGATATGGGAGGGACAGGGACTTGGGAGGGGACTGGGGACATGGGAAGGGACTAGGGAATTGGGCGGGCCAGGGACTTGGGAGGGGCAGGGACTTGGGAAGGACTGGGGACATGGGAGAGGACTAGGGACCTGGGAGGGCCAGGGACTTGGGAGGGGCAGGCAGTTGGGAGGGGACTGGGGACATGGGAGGGGCAGGGACTTGGGAGGGGACTGTGGACATGGGAGGGGTGGGGACTGGGGAACATGGGAGGGGCAGGGACTTGGGAGAGGACTAGGGACCTGGGAGGGCCAGGGACTTGGGAGGGGCAGGCAGTTGGGAGGGGACTGATGACATGGGAGGGGACTTGGGATGGGCAGGTACTTGGGAGGGGTAGGCAGTTGGGAGGGGACTGGGAACATGGGAGGGGCAGGGACCTGGGAGGGGACTGGGGACATGGGAGGGGACTGCTGGCATGGGAGGAGCAGGGATTTGGGAGGGGCAGGGACTTGGGAGGGGACTGTGGACATGGGAGGGGCAGGGACTGGGGAGGAGCAGGCAGTTGACATGGGAGGACAGGGACTTGGGAGGGGACTGGGGACATGGGAAGGGACTAGGGAGGGGCAGGTACTTGGGAGGGGTAGGCAGTTGGGAGGGGACTGGGGACATGGGAGGGGCAGGGACTGGGGAGGGGACTGGGAACATGGGACGGGAAGGGACTTGGGAGGAGACTGGGTACTTGGGAGGGGACTGGGGACATGGGAGGGTTCAGGGACTGGGAACTTGGAAAGGGACTGGGGACTTGGGAGGGGCAGGGACTGGGACTGGGGAGGGGGACTGGGCAAATGGGAGGGGCAGGGACTTGGGAGGGGCAGGCAGTTGGGAGGGGATAGGGACATGGGAGGGTCAGGGACTGGGGAGGGGACTGGGAAAATGGGAGGGGCATGGACTTGGGAGAGGACTTGCGACCTGGGAGGGGCAGGGACTTGGGAAGGGACTGGGGACATGGGAGGGGTCTAGGGACCTGGGAGGGCCAGGGATTGGAAGGGGCAGACAGTTGGGAGGGGACTGGGGACATGGGAGAGGACCTGGGAGGGGCAGGTACTTGGGAGGGGTAGGCAGTTGGGAGGGGACTGGGGACATGGGAGGGGCAGGGACTGGGGAGGGGACTGGGAATATGGGAGGGGCAGGGACTTGGGAGGAGACTGGGTACTTGGGAGGGGACTGGGGACATGGGAGGGACAGGGACTGGGGAGGGGACTGGGGAATATGGGAGGGTCAGGGACCGGGGACTTGGGAAGGGACTGTGGACTTGGGAGGGGCAGGGACTGGGGAGGGGGACTGGGCAAATGGGAGGGGCAGGGACCTGGGAGGGTCAGGCAGTTGGGAGGCGAATGGGGACATGGGAGGGGACCTGCTGGCGGGAGGGGCAGGGATTTGGGAGGGGCAGGGACTGGGGAGGGGACTGTGGACATGGGAGAGGACTAGGGACTTGGGAGGGCCAGGGAATTGGGAGGGGCAGGCAGATAGGAGGGGACTGGGGACATGGGAGGGGCAGGGACTTGGGAGGGGACTGTGGACATGGGAGGGGTGTGGACTGGGGGACATGGGAGGGGCAGGGACCGGGGAGGGGACAGGGAACATGGCAGGGGCAGGGACCTGGGAGGGGACTGGGGACATGGGAGGGGACTGCTGGCATGGGAGGGGCAGGGATTTGGGAGGGGCAGGGACTTGGGAGGGGCAGGGACTGAGGAGGGGTCTGGGGACATGGGAGGGGCAGGGACTGGGGAGGAGCAGGCAGTTGACATGGGAGGGACAGGGACTTGGGAGGGGACTGGGGACATGGGAAGGGACTAGGGACTTGGGAGGGCCAGGGAATTGGGAGGGGCAGGCAATTGGGATGGGACTGGGGACACGGGAGGGGCAGGGACTTGGAAGGGGACTGTGGACATGGGAGGGGTGGGGGACTGGGAACATGGGAGGGGCAGGGACTTGGGAGAGGACTTGGGACCTGGGAGGGGCAGGGACTTGGGAGGGGCAGGGACTTGGGAAGGGACTGGGGACATGGGAGAGGACTAGGGACCTGGGAGGGCCAGGGATTTGGGAGGGGCAGGCAGTTGGGAGGGGACTGGGGACATGGAAGGGGACTTGGGAGGGGCAGGTACTTGGGAGGGGTAGGCAGTTGGGAGAGGACTGGGAACATGGGAGGGGCAGGGAGTGGGGAGGGGACAGGGAACATGGGAGGGTCAGGGACTTGGGAGGGTCCTGGGGCTTGGGAAGGGACTGGGGACTTGGGAGGGGCAGGGACTGGGGAGGGGACTGGGGAAATGGGAGGGGCAGGCAGTTGGGAGGGGACTGGGGACATGGGAGGGGCAGGGAGTGGGGAGGGGGACAGGGAACATGGGAGGGGCAGGGACCTGGGAGGGGACTGGGGACATGGAAGTGGACTGCTGGCATGGGAGGGGCAGGGAACATGGGAGGGCCAGGGACCTGGGAGGGGACTGGGGACATGGGAGGGGCATGGACTTGGGAGGGGACTGGGGACATGGGAAGGGACTAGGAACGTGGGAGGGCCAGGGACTTGGAAGGGGCAGGCAGTTGGGAGGGGATAGGGACATGGGAGGGGCAGGGACTTGGGAGGGGACTGTGGACATGGGAGGGGCAGGGACTGGGGAGGGGACTGGGAACATGGAAGGGGCAGGGACTTGGGAAGGGACTGGGGACATGGGAGGGGACTAGGAACGTGGGAGGGCCAGGGATTGGTAGGGGCAGGCAGTTGGGAGGGGACTGGGGACATGGGAGAGGACTTGGGAGGGGCAGGTACTTGGGAGGGGTAGGCAGTTGAGAGGGGACTGGGGACATGGGAGGGGCAGGCAGTTGGGAGGAGACTGGGTACTTGGGAGGGGACTGGGGACATGGGAGGGGCAGGGACTGGGAACTTGGAAAGGAACTGGGGACTTGGGAGGGGCAGGGACTGGGGAGGGGACTGGGCAAATGGGAGGGGCAGGGACTTGGGAGGGGCAGGCAGTTGGGAGGCGAATGGGGATATGGGAGGGGCAGGGACTGGGGAGGGGACAGGGAACATGGGAGGGGCAGGGACTGGGGAGGGGACTGGGGACATGGGAAGGGCAGGGACTGGGGAGGGGCAGGCAGGTGACATGGGAGGGGCAGGGACTTGGGAGGGGACTGGGGACATGGGAAGGAACTAGGGACTTGGGAGGGCCAGGGAATTGGGAGGGGTAGGGTGGTTGGGAAGGGACTAGGAACGTGGGAGGGCCAGGGATTGGTAGGGGCAGGCAGTTGGGAGGGGACTGGGGACATGGGAGAGGACTTGGGAGGTGCAGGTACTTGGGAGGGGTAGGCAGTTGAGAGGGGACTGGGGACATGGGAGGGGCAGGCAGTTGGGAGGAGACTGGGTACTTGGGAGGGGACTGGGGACATGGGAGGGGCAGGGACTGGGAACTTGGAAAGGAACTGGGGACTTGGGAGGGGCAGGGACTGGGGAGGGGACTGGGCAAATGGGAGGGGCAGGGACTTGGGAGGGGCAGGCAGTTGGGAGGCGAATGGGGATATGGGAGGGGCAGGGACTGGGGAGGGGACAGGGAACATGGGAGGGGCAGGGACTGGGGAGGGGACTGGGGACATGGGAAGGGCAGGGACTGGGGAGGGGCAGGCAGGTGACATGGGAGGGGCAGGGACTTGGGAGGGGACTGGGGACATGGAAACGAACTAGGGACTTGGGAGGGCCAGGGAATTGGGAGGGGTAGGTGGTTGGGAAGGGACTAGGAACGTTGGAGGGCCAGGGACTTGGGAGGAGCAGGCAGTTGGGAGGGGATAGGGACGTGGGAGGGGCAGGGACTTGGGAGGGGACTGGGGACATGGGAGGGGCAGGGACTGGGGAGGGGACTGGGAACATGGGAGGGGCAGGGACTTGGGAGGGGACTGGGGACATGGGAAGGGACTAGGAACGTGGGAGGGCCAGGGACTTGGAAGTGGCAGGCAGTTGGGAGGGGATAGGGACATGGGAGGGGCAGGGACTTGGGAGGGGACTGTGGACATGGGAGGGGCAGGGACTGGGGAGGGGACTGGGAACATGGGAGCGGCAGGGACTTGGGAGAGGACTTGGGACCTGGGAGGGGCAGGGACTTGGGAAGGGACTGGGGACATGGGAGGGGACTTGGGAGGGGCAGCTACTTGGGAGGGGTAGGCAGTTGGGAGGGGACTGGGGACATGGGAGGGGCAGTGACTTGGGAGGGGACTGTGGACATGGGAGGGGCAGGGACTGGGGAGGGGACTGGGAACATGGGAGGGGCAGGGACTTGGGAGGAGACTGGGCAAATGGGAGGGGCATGGACTTGTGAGGGGCAGGCAGTTGGGAGGCGAATGGGGACATGGGAGGGACAGGGACTTGGGAGGGGACAGGGAACATGGGAGGGGCAGGGACCTGGGAGGGCCAGGGAATTGGGAGGGGCAGGCAGATGGGAGGGGACTGGGGACATGGGAGGGGACTGCTGGCATGGGAGGGGCAGGGATTTGGGAGGGGCAGGGACTGGGGAGGGGACTGGGGACATGGGAGAGGACTAGGGACTTGGGAGGGCCAGGGAATTGGGAGGGGCAGGCAGATGGGAGGGGACTGGGGACTTGGGAGGGGACTGTGGACATGGGAGGGGCAGGGACTGGAGAGGGAACTGGGAACATGGGACGGTCAGGGACTTGGGAGGGGCCTGGGGCTTGGGAAGGGACTGGGGACTTGGGAGGGGCAGGGACTGGGGAGGGGACTGGGGAAATGGGAGGGGCAGGCAGTTGGGAGGGGACTGGGTACTTGGGAGGGGACTGGGGACATGGGAGGGGCAGGGACTGGGGATTTGGAAAGGGACTGGGGACTTGGGAGGGGCAGGGGACTGGGGAGGGTACTGGGCAAATGGGAGGGGGCAGGGACTTGGGAGGGGCAGGCAGCTGGGAGGCGAATGGGGATATGGGAGGGGACTTGGGAGGGGACTGGGAACATGGGAGGGGCAGGGACCTGGGAGGGTACTGGGGACATGGGTGGGGACTGCTGGCATGGGAGGAGCAGGGATTTGGGAGGGGCAGGGACTTGGGAGGGGCAGGGACTGGGGAGGGTACTGGGCAAATGGGAGGGGCAGGGACTTGGGAGGGGCAGGCAGTTGGGAGGCGAATGGGGATATGGGAGGGGCAGGGACTGGGGAGGGGACAGGGAACATGGGAGGGGCAGGGACTGGGGAGGGGACTGGGGACATGGGAAGGGCAGGGACTGGGGAGGGGCAGGCAGGTGACATGGGAGGGGCAGGGACTTGGGAGGGGACTGGGGACATGGGAAGGAACTAGGGACTTGGGAGGGCCAGGGAATTGGGAGGGGTAGGTGGTTGGGAAGGGACTAGGAACGTGGGAGGGCCAGGGATTGGTAGGGGCAGGCAGTTGGGAGGGGACTGGGGACATGGGAGAGGACTTGGGAGGTGCAGGTACTTGGGAGGGGGTAGGCAGTTGAGAGGGGACTGGGGACATGGGAGGGGCAGGCAGTTGGGAGGAGACTGGGTACTTGGGAGGGGACTGGGGACATGGGAGGGGCAGGGACTGGGAACTTGGAAAGGAACTGGGGACTTGGGAGGGGCAGGGACTGGGGAGGGGACTGGGCAAATGGGAGGGGCAGGGACTTGGGAGGGGCAGGCAGTTGGGAGGCGAATGGGGATATGGAGGGGCAGGGACTGGGGAGGGGACAGGGAACATGGGAGGGGCAGGGACTGGGGAGGGGACTGGGGACATGGGAAGGGCAGGGACTGGGGAGGGGCAGGCAGGTGACATGGGAGGGGCAGGGACTTGGGAGGGGACTGGGGACATGGAAACGAACTAGGGACTTGGGAGGGCCAGGGAATTGGGAGGGGTAGGTGGTTGGGAAGGGACTAGGAACGTTGGAGGGCCAGGGACTTGGGAGGAGCAGGCAGTTGGGAGGGGATAGGGACGTGGGAGGGGGCAGGGACTTGGGAGGGGACTGGGGACATGGGAGGGGCAGGGACTGGGGAGGGGACTGGGAACATGGGAGGGGCAGGGACTTGGGAGGGGACTGGGGACATGGGAAGGGACTAGGAACGTGGGAGGGCCAGGGACTTGGAAGTGGCAGGCAGTTGGGAGGGGATAGGGACATGGGAGGGGCAGGGACTTGGGAGGGGACTGTGGACATGGGAGGGGCAGGGACTGGGGAGGGGACTGGGAACATGGGAGCGGCAGGGACTTGGGAGAGGACTTGGGACCTGGGAGGGGCAGGGACTTGGGAAGGGACTGGGGACATGGGAGGGGACTTGGGAGGGGCAGCTACTTGGGAGGGGTAGGCAGTTGGGAGGGGACTGGGGACATGGGAGGGGCAGTGACTTGGGAGGGGACTGTGGACATGGGAGGGGCAGGGACTGGGGGAGGGGACTGGGAACATGGGAGGGGCAGGGACTTGGGAGGAGACTGGGCAAATGGGAGGGGCATGGACTTGTGAGGGGCAGGCAGTTGGGAGGCGAATGGGGACATGGGAGGGACAGGGACTTGGGAGGGGACAGGGAACATGGGAGGGGCAGGGACCTGGGAGGGCCAGGGAATTGGGAGGGGCAGGCAGATGGGAGGGGACTGGGGACATGGGAGGGGACTGCTGGCATGGGAGGGGCAGGGATTTGGGAGGGGCAGGGACTGGGGAGGGGACTGGGGACATGGGAGAGGACTAGGACTTGGGAGGGCCAGGGAATTGGGAGGGGCAGGCAGATGGGAGGGGACTGGGGACTTGGGAGGGGACTGTGGACATGGGAGGGGCAGGGACTGGAGAGGGAACTGGGAACATGGGACGGTCAGGGACTTGGGAGGGGCCTGGGGCTTGGGAAGGGACTGGGGACTTGGGAGGGGCAGGGACTGGGGAGGGGACTGGGGAAATGGGAGGGGCAGGCAGTTGGGAGGGGACTGGGTACTTGGGAGGGGACTGGGGACATGGGAGGGGCAGGGACTGGGGATTTGGAAAGGGACTGGGGACTTGGGAGGGGCAGGGACTGGGGAGGGTACTGGGCAAATGGGAGGGGCAGGGACTTGGGAGGGGCAGGCAGCTGGGAGGCGAATGGGGATATGGGAGGGGACTTGGGAGGGGACTGGGAACATGGGAGGGGCAGGGACCTGGGAGGGTACTGGGGACATGGGTGGGGACTGCTGGCATGGGAGGAGCAGGGATTTGGGAGGGGCAGGGACTTGGGAGGGGCAGGGACTTGGGAGGGGACTGGGGACATGGGAGGGGCAGGGACTGGGGAGGAGCAGGCAGTTGACATGGGAGGGACAGGACTTGGAAGGGGACTGGGGACATGGGAAGGGACTAGGGACTTGGGAGGGCCATGGAATTGGGAGGGGCAGGCAATTGGGAGGGGACTGGGGACATGGGAGGGGCAGGGATTTGGGAGGGGACTGTGGATATGGGAGGGGTGGGGGACTGGGAACATGGGAGGGGGCAGGGACTTGGTAGAGGACTTGGGACCTGGGAGGGGCAGGGACTTGGGAGGGGCAGGGACTTGGGAAGGGACTGGGGACATGGGAGAGGACTAGGGACCTGGGAAGGCCAGGGACTTGGGAGGGGCAGGCAGTTGGGAGGGGACTGGGGACATGGGAGGGGACTTGGGAGGGGCAGGTACTTGGGAGGGGGTAGGCAGTTGGGAGAGGACTGGGAACATGGGAGGGCAGGGAGTGGGGAGGGGACAGGGAACATGGGAGGGTCAGGGACTGGGAACTTGGAAAGGGACTGGGGACTTGGGAGGGGCGGGGACTGGGGAGGGGACTGGGCAAATGGGAGGGGCAGGGACTTGGGAGGGGCAGGCAGTTGGGAGGCGAATGGGGATATGGGAGGGGCAGGGAGTGGGGAGGGGACAGGGAACATGGGAGGGGCAGGGACCTGGGAGGGGACTGGGGACATGGGAGGGGACTGCTGGCATGGGAGGGGCAGGGATTTGGGAGGGGCAGGGACTGGGGAGGGGACTGGGGACATGGGAAGGGCAGGGACTGGGGAGGGGCAGGCAGTTGACATGGGAGGGGCAGGGACTTGGGAGGGGACTGGGGACATGGGAAGGCACTAGGGACTTAGGAGGGCCAGGAATTGGGAGGGGTAGGTGGTTGGGAAGGGACTAGGAACGTGGGAGGGCCAGGGACTTGGGAGGGGCAGGCAGTTGGGAGGGGATAGGGACATGGGAGGGGCAGGGACTTGGGAGGGGACTGTGGACATGGGAGGGGCAGGGACTGGGGAGGGGACTGGGAACATGGGAGGGGCAGGGACTTGGGAGGGGACTGTGGACATGGGAGGGGCAGGGACTGGGGAGGGGACTGGGAACATGGGAGGGGCAGGGACTTGGGAGGGGACTGGGGACATAGGAAGGGACTAGGAACGTGGGAGGGCCAGGGACTTGGAAGGGGCAGGCAGTTGGGATGGGATAGGGACATGGGAGGGGCAGGTACTGGGCAGGGGACTGGGAACATGGAGGGGCAGGGACTTGGGAGAGGACTTTGGACCTGGGAGGGGCAGGACTTGGGAAGGGACTGGGGACATGGGAGGGGACTAGGGACCTGGGAGGTCCAGGGATTTGTAGGGGCAGGCAGTTGGGAGGGGACTGGGGACATGGGAGAGGACTTGGGAGGGGCAGGTACTTGGGAGGGGTAGGCAGTTGGGAGGGGACTGGGGACATGGGAGGGGCAGTGACTTGGGAGGGGACTGTGGACATGGGAGGGGCAGGGACTGGGGAGGGGACTGGGAACATGGGAGGGGCAGGGACTGGGGAGGGGACTGGGAACATGGGAGGGGCAGGGACTTGGGAGGAGACTGGGCAAATGGGAGGGGCAGGGACTTGTGAGGGGCAGGCAGTTGGGAGGCGAATGGGGACATGGGAGGGGCAGGGACTTGGGAGGGGACAGCGACCATGGGAGGGGCAAGGAACTTGGAGGGCCAGGGAATTGGGAGGGGCAGGCAGATGGGAGGGGACTGGGGACATGGGAGGGGCAGGGACTGGGGAGGAGACTGGGGACATGGGAGAGGACTAGGGACTTGGGAGGGCCAGGGAATTGGGAGGGGCAGGCAGATGGGAGGGGACTGGGGACTTGGGAGGGGACTGTGGACATGGGAGGGGCAGGGACTGGGGAGGGGACTGGGAACATGGGAGGGGCAGGGACTTGGGAGGGGACTGGGGACATGGGAAGGGACTAGGAACGTGGGAGGGCCAGGGACTTGGAAGGGGCAGGCAGTTGGGAGGGGATAGGGACATGGGAGGGGCAGGGGCTTGGGAGGGGACTGTGGACATGGGAGGGGCAGGGACTGGGGAGGGGACTGGGAACATGGGAGGGGCAGGGACTTGGTAGGGGACTGGGGACATGGGAAGGGACTAGGAACGTGGGAGGGCCAGGGACTTGGAAGTGGCAGGCAGTTGGGAGGGGATAGGGACATGGGAGGGGCAGGGGCTTGGGAGGGGACTGTGGACATGGGAGGGGCAGGGACTGGGGAGGGGACTGGGAAAATGGGAGGGGCAGGGACTTGGGAGAGGACTTGCGACCTGGAGGGGCAGGGACTTGGGAAGGGACTGGGGACGTGGGAGGGGACTAGGGACCTGGGAGGGCCAGGGATTGGTAGGGGCAGACAGTTGGGAGGGGACTGGGGACATGGGAGAGGACCTGGGAGGGGCAGGTACTTGGGAGGGGTAGGCAGTTGGGAGGGGACGGGGGACATGGGAGGGGCAGTGACTTGGGAGGGGACTGCGGACATGGGAGGGGCAGGGACTGGGGAGGGGACTGGGAACATGGGAGGGGCAGGGACTTGGGAGGAGACTGGGTACTTGGGAGGGGACTGGGGACATGGGAGGGGCAGGGACTGGGGAGGGGACTGGGAACATGGGAGGGTCAGGGACTGGGGACTTGGGAAGGGACTGTGGACTTGGGAGGGGCAGGGACTGGGGAGGGGTCTGGGGACATGGGAGGGGCAGGACTGGGGAGGAGCAGGCAGTTGGGAGGCGAATGGGGACATGGGAGGGGCAGGGACTGGGGAGGGGACTGGGGACATGGGAGAGGACTAGGGACTTGGGAGGGCCAGGGAATTGGGAGGGGCAGGCAGATAGGAGGGGACTGGGGACATGGGAGGGGCAGGGACTTGGGAGGGGACTGTGGACATGGGAGGGGTGTGGACTGGGGACATGGGAGGGGCAGGGACCGGGGAGGGGACAGGGAACATGGGAGGGGCAGGGACCTGGGAGGGCACTGGGGACATGGGAGGGGACTGCTGGCATGGGAGGGGCAGGGATTTGGAAGGGGCAGGGACTTGGGAGGGGCAGGGACTGAGGCGGGGTCTGGGGACATGGGAGGGGCAGGGACTGGGGAGGAGCAGGCAGTTGACATGGGAGGGACAGGGACTTGGGAGGGGACTGGGGACATGGGAAGGGACTAGGGACTTGGGAGGGCCAGGGAATTGGGAGGGGCAGGCAATTGGGATGGGACTGGGGACACGGGAGGGGCAGGGACTTGGGAGGGGACTGGGGACATGGGAGGGGTGGGGACTGGGAACATGGGAGGGGCAGGGACTTGGGAGAGGACTTGGGACCTGGGAGGGGCAGGGTCTTGAGAGGGGCAGGGACTTGGGAAGGGACTGGGGACATGGGAGAGGACTAGGGACCTGGGAGGGCCAGGGATTGGTAGGGGCAGGCAGTTGGGAGGGGACTGGGGACATGGGAGAGGACTTGGGAGGGGCAGGTACTTGGGAGGGGTAGGCAGTTGGGTGGGGACTGGGGACATGGGAGGTGCAGGGACTGGGGAGGGGACTGGGAACATGGGAGGGGCAGGGACTTGGGAGGAGACTGGGTACTTGGGAGGGGACTGGGGACATGGGAGAGGACTTGGGAGGGGCAGGTACTTGGGAGGGGTAGGCAGTTGGGTGGGGACTGGGGACATGGGAGGTGCAGGGACTGGGGAGGGGACTGGGAACATTGGAGGGGCAGGGACTTGGGAGGAGACTGGGTACTTGGGAGGGGACTGGGGACTTGGGAGGGGGCAGGTACTTGGGAGGGGTAGGCAGTTGGGAGGGGACTGGGGACATGGGAGGTGCAGGGACTGGGAGGGGACTGGGAACATTGGAGGGGCAGGGACTTGGGAGGAGACTGGGTACTTGGGAGGGGACTGGGGACTTGGGAGGGGCAGGTACTTGGGAGGGGTAGGCGGTTGGGAGAGGACTGGGAACATGGGAGGGGCAGGGAGTGGGGAGGGGACAGGGAACATGGGAGGGTCAGGGACTTGGGAGGGGCCTGGGGCTTGGGAAGGGACTGGGGACTTGGGAGGGGCAGGGACTGGGGAGGGGACTGGGGAAATGGGAGGGGCAGGCAGTTGGGAGGGGACTGGGGACATGGGAGGGGCAGGGAGTGTGGAGGGGACAGGGAACATGGGAGGGGCAGGGACCTGGGAGGGGACTGGTAACATGGAAGTGGACTGCTGGCATGGGAGGGGCAGGGAATATGGGAGGGGCAGGGACCTGGGAGGGGATTGGGGACATGGGAGGGGCATGGACTTGGGAGGGGACTGGGGACATGGGAAGGGACTAGGAACGTGGGAGGGCCAGGGACTTGGAAGGGGCAGGCAGTTGGGAGGGGATAGGGACATGGGAGGGGCAGGGACTTGGGAGGGGACTGTGGATATGGGAGGGGCAGGGACTGGGGAGGGGACTGGGAACATGGAAGGGGCAAGGACTTGGGAAGGGACTGGGGGACATGGGAGGGGACTAGGGACCTGGGAGGGCCAGGGATTGGTAGGGGCAGGCAGTTGGGAGGGGACTGGGGACATGGGAGAGGATTTGGGAGGGGCAGGTACTTGGGAGGGGTAGGCAGTTGGGAGGGGACTGGGGACATGGGAGGTGCAGGGACTGGGGAGGGGACTGGGAACATGGGAGGGGCAGGGACTTGGGAGGAGACTGGGTACTTGGGAGGGTACTGGGGACATGGGAGGGGCAGGGACTGGGGACTTGGAAAGGGACTGGGGACTTGGGAGGGGCAGGGACTGGGGAGGGGACTGGGCAAATGGGAGGGGCAGGGAATTGGGGAGGGGCAGGCAGTTGGGAGGCGAATGGGGATATGGGAGGGGCAGGGACTGGGGAGGGACTGGGGACATGGGAAGGGCAGGGACTGGGGAGGGGCAGGCAGTTGACATGGGAGGGGCAGGGACTTGGGAGGTGACTTGGGACATGGGAAGGCACTAGGGACTTGGGAGGGCCAGGGAATTGGGAGGGGCAGGGACCTGGGAGGGGACAGGGACATGGGAGGGGCAGGGACTTGGGAGGGGGACTGTGGACATGGGAGGGGCAGGTACTGGGGAGGGGACTGGGAACATGGGAGGGGCAGGGACTTGGGAGGGGACTGGGGACATGGGAAGGGACTAGGAACGTGGGAGGGCCAGGGGACTTGGAAGGGGCAGGCAGTTGGGAGGGGATAGGGACATGGGAGGGGCAGGGACTGGGGAGGGGACTGGGAACATGGGAGGGGCAGGGACTTGGGAGAGGACTTGGGACCTGGGAGGGGCAGGGACTTGGGAAGGGACTGGGGACATGGGAAGGGACTAGGAACGTGGGAGGGCCAGGGACTTGGAAGGGGCAGGCAGTTGGGAGGGGATAGGGACATGGGAGGGGCAGGGACTGGGGAGGGGACTGGGAACATGGGAGGGGCAGGGACTTGGGAGAGGACTTGGGACCTGGAGGGGCAGGGACTTGGGAAGGGACTGGGGACATGGGAGGGGACTAGGGACCTGGGAGGTCCAGGAATTGGTAGGGGCAGGCAGTTGGGAGGGGACTGGGGACATGGAGAGGACTTGGGAGGGGCAGGTACTTGGGAGGGGTAGGCAGTTGGGAGGGGACTGGGGACATGGGAGGGGCAGTGACTTGGGAGGGGACTGTGGACATGGGAGGGGCAGGGACCTGGGAGGGCCAGGGAATTTGGAGGGGCAGGCAGATGGGAGGGGACTGGGGACTTGGGAGGGGACTGTGGACATGGGAGGGGCAGGGACTGGAGAGGGAACTGGGAACATGGGAGGGTCAGGGACTTGTGAGGGGAAGGCAGCTGGGAGGCGAATGGGGATATGGGAGGGGCAGGGACTTGGAGGGGGACAGGGAACATGGGAGGGGCAGGGACCTGGGAGGGTACTGGGGACATGGGAGGGGACTGCTGGCATGGGAGGAGCAGGGATTTGGGAGGGGCAGGGACTTGGGAGGGCGAGGGACTTGGGAGGGGACTGGGGACATGGGAGGGGCAGGGACTGGGGAGGAGCAGGCAGTTGACATGGGAGGGACAGGGACTTGGAAGGGGACTGGGGACATGGGAAGGGACTAGGGACTGGGGAGGGCCAGGGAATTGGGAGGGGCAGGCAATTGGGAGGGGACTGGGGACATGGGAGGGGGCAGGGATTTGGGAGGGGACTGTGGATATGGGAGGGGTGGGGACTGGGAACATGGGAGGGGCAGGGACTTGGTAGAGGACTTGGGACCTGGGAGGGGCAGGGACTTGGGAGGGGCAGGCAGTAGGGAGGGGACTGGGGACATGGGAGGGGACTTGGGAGGGGCAGGTACTTGGGAGGGGTAGGCAGTTGGGAGAGGACTGGGAACATGGGAGGGCAGGGAGTGGGGAGGGGACAGGGAACATGGGAGCGTCAGGGACTGGGAACTTGGAAAGGGACTGGGGACTTGGGAGGGGCGGGGACTGGGGAGGGGACTGGGCAAATGGGAGGGGCAGGGACTTGGGAGGGGCAGGCAGTTGGGAGGCGAATGGGGATATGGGAGGGGCAGGGAGTGGGGAGGGGACAGGGAACATGGGAGGGGCAGGGACCTGGGAGGGGACTGGGGAACATGGGAGGGGACTGCTGGCATGGGAGGGGCAGGGATTTGGGAGGGGCAGGGACTGGGGAGGGGACTGGGGACATGGGAAGGGCAGGGACTGGGGAGGGGCAGGCAGTTGACATGGGAGGGGCAGGGACTTGGGAGGTCCAGGAATTGGTAGGGACAGGCAGTTGGGAGGGGACTGGGGACATGGGAAGGGACTAGGGACTTGGGAGGGCCAGGGAATTGGGAGGGGCAGGCAATTGGGATGGGACTGGGGACACGGGAGGGGCAGGGACTTGGAAGGGGACTGTGGACATGGGAGGGGTGGGGACTGGGAACATGGGAGGGGCAGGGACTTGGGAGAGGACTTGGGACCTGGGAGGGGCAGGGACTTGGAGGGGCAGGGACTTGGGAAGGGACTGGGGACATGGGAGAGGACTAGGGACCTGGAGGGCCAGGGATTGGTAGGGGCAGGCAGTTGGGAGGGGACTGGGGATATGGGAGGGGCAGGGAGTGGGGAGGGGACAGGGAACATGGGAGGGGCAGGGACCTGGGAGGGGTAGGTACTTGGGAGGGGTAGGCAGTTGGGTGGGGACTGGGGACATGGGAGGGTGCAGGGACTGGGGAGGGGACTGGGAACATGGGAGGGGCAGGGACTTGGGAGGAGACTGGGTACTTGGGAGGGGACTGGGGACATGGGAGAGGACTTGGGAGGGGCAGGTACTTGGGAGGGGCAGGCAGTTGGGAGGGGACTGGGGACATGGGAGGTGCAGGGACTGGGGAGGGGACTGGGAACATTGGAGGGGCAGGGACTTGGGAGGAGACTGGGTACTTGGGAGGGGACTGGGGACTTGGGAGGGGCAGGTACTTGGGAGGGGTAGGCGGTTGGGAGAGGACTGGGAACATGGGAGGGGCAGGGAGTGGGGAGGGGACAGGGAACATGGGAGGGTCAGGGACTTGGGAGGGGCCTGGGGCTTGGGAAGGGACTGGGGACTTGGGAGGGGCAGGGACTGGGGAGGGGACTGGGGACATGGGAGGGGCAGGGACTTGGGAGGGGACTGGGGACATGGGAGGGGACTGCTGGCATGGGAGGGGCAGGGAATATGGAGGGGCAGGGACCTGGGAGGGGACTGGGGACATGGGAGGGGCAGGGACTTGGGAGGGGACTGTGGATATGGGAGGGGCAGGGACTGGGGAGGGGACTGGGAACATGGAAGGGGCAGGGACTTGGGAAGGGACTGGGGACATGGGAGGGGACTAGGGACCTGGGAGGGCCAGGGATT
>JAUMJM010000252.1:0-37772 GCA_033558235.1 Neomorphus geoffroyi | reverse complement strand
CCCAGGCCCCCCCAGCACCCTGATCCCCCCAGGACCCTGATGCCCCCTAGCACCCTGACCCCCCAGGCCCCCCCAGCACCCTGAGCCCCCCAGCACCCTGACCCCCCAGGCTCCCCCAGCACCCTGCCCCCCCAGGACCCTGATGCCCCCCAGCACCCTGACCCTCCAGGCCCCCCCAGCACCCTGATCCCCCCAGGACCCTGATGCCCCCCAGCACCCTGCCCCCCTCCAGGCCCCCCATCCCCCTGCTCCCCCGATGCCCACCTCGTTGCCGATGAGGTCCACCACCCTGACCCCCCCAGGACCCTGATGCCCCCCAGCGCCCTGACCCCCCAGGCCCCCTCAGCACCCTGCCCCCCCAGGACCCTGACGCCCCCCATCCCCCTGCCCCCCCCAGACTCCCCCATCCCCCTGCCCCCCCGATGCCCACCTCGTTGCCAATGAGGTCCAGCACCCTGACCCCCCCAGGACCCTGATGCCCTCAGCATCCCCCAACCCCCCCCGATCCCCTGATGCCCCCTGCACCCCAAGACCCCTCACCTCGATGCAGATGAGGCCCAGGCCCCTGACCCCCCAACCCCCTGACCCCCCAGGACCCCCCCAGCACCCTGACTCCCCCAGACCCCCCCATCTCTCTGCCCTCCCCCGATGCCCACCTCGTTGCCGATGAGGTCCAGCACCCTGACCCCCCAAGGACCCTGATGCCCCCCAGCACCCTGCGCCCCCCAGGCTCCCCCATGCCCCTGCCCCCCCGATGCCCACCTCGTTGCCGATGAGGTCCAGCACCCTGACCCCCCCAGGACCCTGATGCCCCCAGGACCCTGAACCCCCAGGCCCCTGATGCCCCCCATCCCCCTGCCCCCCCAGGCCCCCCCATGCCCCTGCCCCCCCGATGCCCACCTCATTGTCGATGAGGTCCAGCACCCTGACACCCCCAGGCCCCTGATGCCCCCCAGCACCCTGACCCCCCAGGCCCCCCCATGCCCCTGCCCCCCCGATGCCCACCTCGTTGCCGATGAGGTCCACGCGGTGCTGCACCTGTGGCACCCACTGGCGCAGGATGGCGAAGAGCTGTGGCACCGTGGTGCGAGGGTCCAGCAGGATCGCCCGGCATGCGGCATCGTTGGGGTCGAAGAATGTGAAAGCTGGGGGGGGGGACACACAGGAGGGGACAATGGGGGGAGGACACGGTGGACATGGGGGGACACAGAGGGGTGGAGGGGCATGGGGGGCACACAAGGTGGCACACGGGGTGGGGTTAAAGTGGGGGGACAGGAGGGGACACAGAGGGACAAACCCCAGTATCAGCCATCAGAGAATCTCTGGGGGGTCCCTGTGTCCCCAAGGGTGCCTGGGGGGTCTCTGTGTCACCTGCTGCATGGACGGGGGTTCCCTGTGTCCCCATGTGTCCCTGGGGGGGTGCCCTGTGTCCCATGCGCCCTGGGGGGAGGGTTCTGTGTCCCCAGGGGTCCCTGGGGGGGTACCCTGTGTCCCATGCGCCCTGGGGGGGGTCTCTGTGTCCCCAAGTGTCCCCGGTGAGGGGGTCCCCGAATCACCACGGGTCCCTGGGGGGGGGAGGGGCTGTGTCCCTCAATCCCTGGGGGGGCCCTGTGTCCCACCCTGCTCCCTGAGGGGTCCCTGTTCCCCTGGGTGCTGCGGGGCAGGGGGTGCTGGCAGGGGCTGGGGGTGCCCTCACCGTAGTCCTTGGGCAGCGGCGCGGGTGCAGCGGGGTGCACGATCGGCTTCTTGCGGCGCTCCACAACGGGGCTGGGGGGCTCGGGGGGCGGCGTGTCCCCCCCAGGGGGGTCCCCCCCGTGCTCCTTCGTCATGGGGACAGCCTGGGGGGGGGGGACAGCGTGGTCACCAGGGTCAAAACCCGCCCCAAGAGAGGGACAGGGACAGGGCTGGGGACAGGGCTGGGGGACAGAGATGGGGACAGGGATGGGGGGGAGGGACAGGGGGACAGGGATGTGACAGGGATTGGGGGGACAGGGATGGGGATGGGGACAGGGATATCACAGGGACTGGGGACAGGGCTGGGGGACAGAGATGGGGACAGGGATGGGGGGGAGGGACAGGGGGACAGGGATGTGACAGGGATTGGGGGGACAGGGATGGGGATGGGGACAGGGATGTCACAGGGACTGGGGACAGGGATATCACAGGGATATCACAGGGATATCACAGGGATGGGAGGAGAGGGATTCAGACAGGGATGGGGACAGGGATGTCACAGGTATTGGGGGGACAGGGGTGGGGGGAGAGAGATGGGGACAGGGACGGGGACAGGGATGGGGAGAGGGATGGGGACAGGGGTGAGGGACAGGGATGGGGACAGGGATGGGGACAGGGATGGGGACAGGGGTGAGGGACAGGGATGGGGACAGGGATGGGGGGAGAGGGATGGGGACAGGGATGGGGGACAGGGATGGGGACAGGGATGGGGACAGGGATGGGGGGGAGGGATGGGGACAGGGACGGGGACAGGGATGGGGGACAGGGATGGGGAGAGGGATGGGGACAGGGGTGAGGGACAGGGATGGGGACAGGGATGGGGGGAGAGGGATGAGGACAGGGATGGGACAGGGATGCGGGGAGAGGGATGGGGACAGGGATGGGGGACAGGGATGGGACAGGGATAGGGGACAGGGATGGGACAGGGATGGGGACAGGGATGGGGGAGAGGGATGGGACAGGGATGGGGGACAGGGATGGGACAGGGACGGGGGACAGGGATGGGGGACAGAGATGGGGGACAGGGATGGGGACAGGGATGGGGGAGGGATGGGGGACAGGGATGGGACAGGGACGGGGGACAGGGACGGGGGACAGGGATGTCACAGGTATCGGGGGGACAGGGATGGGGACAGGGATGGGGATATGGATGTCAAAGGGACTGGGTCAGGGATGGGGGAGGGACGGGGACAGGGATAGGGACAGGGATCGGGAGGGATGGGGGAGAGGGATGGGGACAGGGATGGGGACACTGATGGTGGAAGAGGGATGTCACAGGGATGGGGGACAGGTGAGGGGACAGAGATGTGACAGGGAGGGTGACAGGTGAGGTGACAGGTGAGACAGGGATGTGACAGGGAAGGGACAGGTGAGGAGACAGACAGGGGACAGAAGGGGACAGGAGGGGACAAGGATGTGACAGCGATGTGACAGGGAGGGGACAGGAGGGGACAGGGATGCAGGCGGGGATGCAGATGGGCCCTGGGTACCAGGATGCTGATGGCGCTCGGTACCCGGCGGGGGGGGGGGGGTTGGCATGGGGGGGGGGTCGGGGCTCGCCGGGGAGATGGGGCGAGGGTCGCTCCCTGTCCCAGCCCCGCCAAGGCCCCCCCCCCCGCTCCCCCCCCCGCTCTCGGTACCTGCCGGGGCTGCGGCTCCGGGCTGGGCAGGGGCAGCTGCGCGTGCGCGGGGCGCGGGGCGGGGCCAGAGGGGGCGGGGCCAGAGGAGCGGGGCCGGGGGTGGCACTCGGGGCCAGGGGGCAGCGGGCACGGGGAGGAGGGGTCGGCTGCGCTGAGGGGGCCCCTGCAGCCTCCGGGATTCCCCGAGCCCGTGGTGCCCGGGACCCACGGTCCCGTCCGCGCGCGGTTCCAGCCCTGCAGCCCCCGAGCCCGGGATTCCCGTCCCCCGGGAGTCCGTCTGTCCGGGAGTCCATCTGTCCAGGAGTCCATCTGTCCAGGAGCCCGTCTGTCCGGGAGTCCATCTGTCCAGGAGTCCATCTGTCCAGGAGCCCGTCTGTCCGGGAGTCCATCTGTCCAGGAGTCCATCTGTCCAGGAGCCCGTCTGTCCGGGAGTCCATCTGTCCAGGAGTCCATCTGTCCGGGAGTCCATCTGTCCAGGAGCCCGTCTGTCCGGGAGTCCGTCTGTCTGGGAGTCCGTCTGTCTGGGAGTCCATCTGTCCAGGAGCCCGTCTGTCCGGGAGTCCATCTGTCCAGGAGTCCATCTGTCTGGGAGTCCATCTGTCCAGGAGCCCGTCTGTCCGGGAGTCCGTCTGTCTGGGAGTCCGTCTGTCTGGGAGTCCATCTGTCCAGGAGCCTGTCTGTCCGGGAGTCCATCTGTCCAGGAGTCCATCTGTCCGGGAGTCCGTCTGTCTGGGAGCCCATCTGTCCAGGAGTCCATCTGTCCAGGAGCCCGTCTGTCCGGGAGTCCATCTGTCCAGGAGCCCGTCTGTCCAGGAGTCCGTCTGTCTGGGAGTCCGTCTGTCTGGGAGTCCATCTGTCCAGGAGCCTGTCTGTCCGGGAGTCCATCTGTCCAGGAGTCCATCTGTCCAGGAGCCCGTCTGTCCGGGAGTCCGTCTGTCTGGGAGCCCATCTGTCCGGGAGTCCATCTGTCCAGGAGTCCATCTGTCCAGGAGCCCGTCTGTCTAGGAGTCCATCTGTCCGGGAGTCCATCTGTCCAGGAGCCCGTCTGTCCGGGAGCCCGTCTGTCCGGGAGTCCATCTGTCCAGGAGCCCGTCTGTCTGGGAGCCCGTCTGTCCGGGAGTCCATCTGTCCAGGAGCCCGTCTGTCTGGGAGTCCATCTGTCCAGGAGCCCGTCTGTCTGGGAGCCCGTCTGTCTGGGAGTCCATCTGTCCAGGAGCCCGTCTGTCTGGGAGCCCGTCTGTCCGGGAGTCCATCTGTCCAGGAGCCCGTCTGTCCAGGAGCCCGTCTGTCCGGGAGCCCGTCTGTCCGGGAGTCCATCTGTCCAGGAGCCCGTCTGTCCGGGAGCCCGTCTGTCCGGGAGTCCATCTGTCCAGGAGCCCGTCTGTCCAGGAGCCCGTCTGTCCAGGAGCCCGTCTGTCCGGGAGCCCGTCTGTCCGGGAGCCCATCCTCTGGGAGTACATCTGTCCAGGAGCCTGTCTGTCCGGGAGTCCATCCTTCAGGAGTCCATCCTCCAGGAGCCCAACTGTCCAGGAGCCCATGTGTCCAGAGAGTCCATCCTCCAGGAGTCCATCTGTCCAGGAGTCCATCCTCTGGGAGCCCATCGTCCATGATTCCACCGTTCCATGATTCCATGATTCCACCTTTCCACGACTCCATCTTTCCATGATTCCACCTTTCCATGATTCCATCCTCCCATGTTTCCACCTTTCCATGATTCCACCTTTCCACGACTCCATCTTTCCATGATTCCACCTTTCCACGATTCCATCCTCCCATGATTCCATCCTTCCGTGCTCCTGTGATTCCATGATTCCACTGTTCCATGACCCAATGCTTCCACCATTCCGCGTTTACACACCTCTGTGCTTCCACGCTCCTGTGCTTCCAACGCTTCTCTCGTTCCATCATTCCATGATCGGAATCACGGAATTTTTCCCTCCCCCCTTCCAGCGGTGGGCAGGGACGTTGGAAGGTGCTGGTGGTCCCGGTCTCTTCACACACGGCTCCAGAGCTGGGGTCTCCATCACAGCTTTGGGGGTTTTGACAATCACAGAATCCTGGCATGGGTTTGGGTTGGAAGGGACCTCAAAGCCCACCCAGTGCCAACCCCTGCCACAGGCAGGGACACCTCCCACTGGATGAGGGGGCTCCCAGCCCATCCAACCTGGCTGTGAGCACCTCCACGTGTTCTCTGGACAACCTACGCCAGTGTGTCACCTTCCTCATGGTGAAGAATTTCCTCCTAAGACCTCAGCTCAACCTTCCCTTTTAAAGCCGTTGGCGCTGGGCACCGGGCACCACGTGGCACCGGGCTTGCTGGTGTCCGGATGGGAGCCTTCTTGAAGGTGGAAGAAGGTCTCAGCTCAGGAGCTCGCAGAGCTCGTGGACAGGGCTTTAAACTGGACGTGAAGGGGGAGGAGGACGTCGGGCTGTGGGATGGAGCAAGGCAGGTGCTGGTGTCTCTTCCCAAGCAACAGGATGGGAAGAAATGGCCTCAAGCTGCACCTCAAGGGAGGTTTGGATGGGACATCAGGGGACGTTCCTGCACACACGGAGTGGCCAAGCGCTGGCAGAGGCTGCCCAGGGCAATGGTTGAGTCTGCATCCCTGGAGGGATCCAAAAGGACCTCTGTGCGTCCAGAGGAGAGCGACGAGGATGGGGAAGGGGCTGGAGCTCACGCCCTGTGAGCAGCGACTGACGGAGCTGGGGTTGTTCAGCCTGGAGAGGAGGAGGCTCAGGGGAGACCTTACAGCTCTCTACAACTGCCTGAAAGGAGGCTGTAGTCAGGCAGGGGTTGGTGTCTCAGGTGACCGGTGACAGAACAAGAGGACACGGTCTCAAGCTTCGCCAGGGGAGGTTTAGGCTCGACATTAGGAAGAAGTTCTTCACTGAGAGGGTGATTGGCCATCGGAATGCGCTGCGCGGGGAGGTGGTGGAGTCACCGTCCCTGGAGGGCTTTAAGGAGAGATTGGATGAGGCTCTTGGTGTAGTTGACAAGTAGGAATAGGTGTTGGGTCATAGGTTGGACTCGATGATCTCAAAGGTCTTTTCCAACCTTGTGCTACTGTGAAAAGGTGGGTGAACAAGGTGCTCAAGGATCTGGTTTGGTATGGTTGGACTCGATGTTCTCAAAGATCTTTTCCAACCAATTCTGTGATTCCGGGGCACGTGACGGCCAGAGGGGGCCAGGTGTTGGTGTGAGCCCTCAGCCTGCTGCCCAGTGGCCACCAGGCACTGTGGCACGGCCAAAGTCTTGCAGAGATGAGCTGGGGGTTCCTGAGGGAGCGGGAACCAACGAGGAAACTTCTGTGGAACAGCTCAAGGGGAAATTCCCACCTTGGACAGTGGGATTGAGGGCACCCTCAGCAGGTCCACCAGTGCCACCCAGCTGCGTGGCGTGGTCACCATGCTGGAGGGAAGGCATGGGTTCAGAGGGAACGCAATCCAGAGGGAAGTGATGGCATCGAGAGGGACCTGGACAGGTTGGAGAAGTGGGGCTGTGAGAACCTCGTGAGGTTCAACAAGGCCAAGGTCCTGCACCTGGGTCGGGGCAACACCTGGTATCGATACAGGATGGGGGACGATGTGAGAGCAGCCCCGAGGAGAAGGTCTTGGGTGCCGGGGGAGGAGAAGCTCCACATCAGCCGTCAACGTGCGCTGACAGCCCACAAGGCCAACCGTGTCCTGGGCTGCGTCCAAAGCAGTGGGGATTGTCCCCCTCTGCTCTGGGGAGACCCCACCTGGGGGTCTGTGTCCAGTTCTGGAATCCCCAACATGAGAAGGAGACGGAACTGTTGGAGCGGGTCCAGAGGAGGCTACGAAGATGCTCAGAGGGCTGGAGAACCTCTGCCATGAGGACAGGCTGGGGGAGCTGGGGTTGTCCAGCCTGGAGAAGGCTCTGAGGAGACCTTACAACAGCTCCCAGTACGGAAAGGGGCTCCAGGAAAGCTGGGGAGGGGGCTCTGGATCAGGGGGTGCAGGGACGGGACAGGGGGAACGGTTTTGAGCTGCGAGAGGGGAGATTGAGCTGAGATCTTGGGGAGAAACAATTCTCCTGGGAGGGTGGTGGCCCAGGTTGCCCAGAGCAGTGGTGGCTGCCCCATCCCTGGAGGTGTCCAAGGCCAGGTTGGATGGGGCTTGGAGCCCCCTGCTCCGGTGGGAGGTGTCCCTGCCCATGGCAGGGGGTGGCACTGGGTGGGCTTTGAGGGCTCTTCCACCCCACCCCACCCCATCCCATCATCCCATCCCACCCCACTCCATCATCCCAGTTTGAGGGCTGCACTTGGCAAGGGTTGTCCCACTGGCAGGGTTATCCTGGGCCAGGCCAGTGGTGGCAACAGTCCCAGTCCCAGGGCTGTACTGGACCATTGTGGTCCTGTACTGGTCCCAGTTCTGGGGCCACACTGGGCCAGGCCAGTGCCCCTATGGGTGCCATAGCCGTACTAGGCAGGGTGGTGCCAGCTGGGTCTGCCCCCCTCGCCCTGGTGTCACAGAGGGTCCCCCACACCTTCACTGTCCTTTATTAAGGGGGGGAGGGGACAACACCCCCCAGGGTCACAAAATAAACCTTAAATACAAAAATCGGGGAGGGGGACCACCCATGGGGGGAGGGGCCAGCACCCATGGGGGGCTGGTGGCCCTGGGGGAGGGGGGTAAGGGGTGTCCCCATGGTGGGAGGTGTCCCCAGGGGAGTGGGACGATCTGGAGGGGAGCAGGGGTTCCCCGAGGGGGCTGTGGTGTCCCTGGGGAATGTGGGTGTCCCCGGGCTGAGGGGTGTCCCCAGTGAATGAGGGGGTGTCCCCAGGGGAGTTGGGAGGGGGCAAAGGGGGAGGCCAGTGTCCTGGGGAGTTGGGGGTGTCCCCATAGGGGTGGGGGTGCCAGGGAGGCTGTGAGGTGTCCCTGGCAGAGGTGGGAGTGTCACAAGGGTTGGGGGTGTCCCTGGAGCGGGGGTTGGTAACCGGGGGGGAGGGGGGAGGGCTGTTGCCATGGGGGTTCACTGTTCCCTGGTGGGTGTGGAAGTGTGCTAGGGGGTGGGGGTGCACCCCCCAAAGTGTCCTCACAGCCGCCCTGCGCCACAGTCAGGCTCCTGGCTGGGAGCGGTGCCACCTGGGGTGTCCCCTGCTGCGTCCCCGCTGTCACCCCACAGCTGTGGCCGCCCCTGGGCGAGCAGGCGCTCCAGGAGCGTCTCCAGTGCCCGGAGACGCGCCCGGTGCCGCCGCTGCCGCTGCTGCAACCCCTTCACCTTGCGCTGCAGCCCCCGCACCGCGGCCACCAGCGCCCGCGTGCTCGGCTCAGCCGGCCACCGCACTGGCTCTGCGGGCACCGGGGACGTGACGGTGGCCGGTGTGGTGGCCGGCACCACAGGGACACATTCCAAACGTAGCGGTGTCACCGCCTCGGTGACGATGGGGACAGTGGAGTCAATGGTGGCCGGTGCTGCAGGGATGGGCTCCAAACGCAGCGGTGTCACCACCTCGGTCACATTGGGGACAGTGGATACGATGGGCAGAGCTGGAGAGACAACAGTGGCCAGCACTGTAGGGACACATTCTGAATGCAGCGGTGTCACCGTCTCGGTCACACTGGGGACAGTGGAGATATCGGTGGTGACATCGGTGGCGACATCGGTGGTGACATCAGTGGCCAGTGCTGCAGGGACGTGTTCCAAATGAGGTGGTGTCACCGCCTTGGTCACGATGGGGATGGTGGAGATGCCGGTGGCTGGCACAGTGGCTTCAGGGCTCGGTGGCCATCCCGGTGTCACTGGTGATGTGCCACCCGCCAGGAGGGGCTGCTCAGCCCGAGGTCCGTGCAGCTCCGTGCTGGGGCTCTCGTGTTTCTGTGGAGGAACCCACAGATCCCCAGGTCTGGAGGTCCCCGACAGCTCCGGCAGAGCGGGGACGGGCACCAGCGTCACTTTGACCCCAGAAGCCACCACTGGTGGGAAAAAGCCACCCCAAGGTGACACCACCCCCCCTTCCTGAGAACCTTTGGGGAGTTCCTAAACCCCTCAGGGAACATCCAGACCCCCCTGAGGAGCCCCCAGACCCCTCTGAGGAGCCCCCAGACCCTTCCAGACCCCTCTGAGGAGCCCCCAGACCCTTCCAGACCCCTCTGAGGAGTTCCAAGACCCTTCTGAGGGGCCCTCAGACCCTTCTGAGGAGCCCCCAGACCCTTCTGAGGGGCCCTCAGACCCAGCTGGAGGCCCCTCTGGGATCTCCAGAGGCTCTGAGGCCCCTTGGGGGTTCCAGGCCGTTCCGGATGCTTCCGGGGGGGGGGTGTGTGTCACTCACCGAGGGGATGCCGGGGAAGATGGTAGGGATGGCATCGGGGCGCAGGCGGCGCACGCCCCACCGCATCTGGAAGCAGGACGGTTCAAAGTGGTCACTGCAGAGGTGGTGGTAGCACGAGGGCATCCAGCGCCGCATCCGCAGCGGCGCCAGCCAGAGCCGCAACCGCGCCGCATCCGCCAGCGGGAACCTGGAGGGGGGACAGTCAGAGGGGGGCACTGGGAGGATAATGGGAGCCGTTGGGGGTGTACTGGGAGGGACTGGGAACCACTCTGAAGGACTGGGAGGATACCGGGGGTGTACTGGGAGGGACTGGGAACCACTCTGAAGGACTGGGAGGATACCGGGGGTGTACTGGGAGGGACTGGGAGCCACTCTGAAGGACTGGGAGGATACCGGGGGTGTACTGGGAGGGACTGGGAACCACTCTGAAGGACTGGGAGGATACCGGGGGTGTACTGGGAGGGACTGGGAACCACTCTGAAGGACTGGGAGGATACCGGGGGTGTACTGGGAGGGACTGGGAACCACTCTGAAGGACTGGGAGGATACCGGGGGTGTACTGGGAGGGACTGGGAACCACTCTGAAGGACTAGGAGGATACCGGGGGTGTACTGGGAGGGACTGGGAGCCACTCTGAAGGACTGGGAGGATACTGGGGGTGTACTGGGAGGGACTGGGAACCACTCTGAAGGACTGGGAGGATACTGGGGTCACACTGGGAGAGGATGGGGGACAACAATGGAGGGTAACTTGGGGGATACTGGGAGGGACTGTGGGCTGCTCTGAGGGACTGGGAGGGACTGGGGTGACACTGGGGTGACAGTGGGAAGGACTGGGGGCCAATGGAGGGGACTGGAAGGGCATTGGGGGCCACTCTGAGGGATTAGGAGGATACTGGGGGACACGGGGTGGGGAATGGGACGCTCGTAGGGAGCCCTCCCAGTGCCACCCCAGTACTTCCCAGTGCCACCCCAGTATCTAACAGTCTGTCAGAGTTCCCCTCCAGTATGGCCCCAGTGCTCTCCCAGTCCCTCAGAGCGGACCCCACTCCCAGCCTCCTCCACTGCTTCCTATTGTTGCTCAGCTCCTCCCAGTCTCACCCCAGTCCCCCCCAGTGTCCCCCATTATGTCCCAGTCCCTCAAGAGTTCCCCCTACAATGGCTCCCAGTTCCCACCCAGTCCCTCAGAGTGGCCCCCAGTTCCCTTCAATGCCCCTCCCCCCCCGTTGTCCCCCAGCTCCTCCCAGCGTCATCCGAGTACCTCCCAGGATCCTCCCAGTCCATCAGAGCAGCCTCCAATCACTCCCAGTACGACCCAGTCCCTTCCAGTGTCCCTCTGGTCCTTTCCAGTGCCTTCCTGGTCCCTCCCAGTCCTTCCCCAGCCCCTCCCAGTGCCTCCCCGGCCCCTCCCAGTGCCTCCCCAGCACCTCCCCAGTGTCTCCCAGTGCCCACTCAGTGCCTCCCCGGCCCCTCCCAGTGCCTCCCCGGCCCCTCCCAGCGCCGCCCCAGCTCCTCCCAGTTTCCCCCAGCCTCTCCCAGTTCCCCCCAGCTTCTCCCAGTGCCTCCCCAGCCTCGCCCAGTGCCTCCCCGGCCCCGGCCCCGCCCAGCGCCTCCCCAGCTCCTCCCCGTTCCTCCCAGCCTCTCCCAGCACCTCCCCAGCTCCTCCCAGTTCCCCCCAGCCTCTCCCAGTGCCTCCCCGGCCCCTCCCAGGGCCTCTCTAGCCCCTCTCCGGCCCCTCCCAGTGCTCCCCAGTCCCCCCCGGACCGGTGGAAACTGGGCCGGGGCCCGGCCGGGCGGAGCCTCCCCGCCGCGTTGGGGCAGAGCGGGACGCGGCAGCCCTTGGCCATGGCCTCCCACTTCCGGGTCACGTGACACGCAAGCGACGAATGACGTCATCACACAGGGCCCGCGCCGAGGGGTGGTGACGGCGCATGCGTATTGAGGAGAGGGTGTCGTCGCCATGGCGATGCGCGGCGGGGGGGAGGGGCAGCAGGTGGGGGCGGAGCCTTGCGGCCTCGCCCTGCGGTGATTGGCAGGCGCGGGGACCAATGGCGAGGCGGCGCGGGGAGTTTGGTGCGGCCATGGCGGCTCCGTCGCGGCGGCGGGGGCGGTTGCAGGGCTCGAGGGAGGCGGTACGAGCGGGGAAGGAGACTGCAGGGGACTGGGAGCGACTGGGTGGCTCTGGGAGGAGTTGGGGAGAACTAGGGGGCACTAGGGGCATACTGGGAGGGGCGCTCTATGGGACTGGGAGGGACTGGGGGCACACGGGGAGCTACTGGGATGAAACTGGGAGGAGCGGGGGACAATGAGGGGACTGGAGGGGCTTTGGGAGTGACTGGGATGACACTGGGGGGGACTGGGAGTGACTGGGGGCCGCTCTGAGGGAGTGGGGGTGACTGGGAGGTACTGGGGTGATACTAGGAGGAGCTGGAGGACAATGGAGGGGGACTGGGAGCCACTTTGAGGGAACTGGGAGGACACTGGGGGTGTACTGGGAGGGACTGGGGTGCCACTGGGAGGGGCTGGGTACCCCCCGTGTCCGCAGGTGGTGCTGGAGAAGGTGCTGGGGGTCACTGCTCTGCGTGGCTGCGCCTTCGCCTGCGCTGGGGCTGTGGGGCTGTTCGCCTTCCCTGCTGGGTGAGCCCCCCCAAACCCCTCCCTCTGTTCCCGCGGGCCCCCACCCCCACCCCAACCCCCCTGTGCCCGCAGGGAACCTTCAACCTCTCCGCAACCCTCCCCCACACACACACCTGCAAGGACCCCAAACCTCCCCACGACCTTCCCTGTGTTCACGGGGACTCCCCAACCGATGCCCATCTCCCTCTGTGCCCGCAGGGATCCCCACACCCCCCCTCCTTACACCTGCAGGGACCCCTTCAACCCCCTCAACTCCCCCCCCGACCCCTCTGTGCCTACAGGGTCCCCCTCAAACCACCCTACCCTCCCCGGTGCCCCCCAAAACCCAGTGGGGTGAAACCCCTCCTTTTCCCACCCAGTTGTGTGGTCGTCATCCTGGATCCCCGGGAAAACACGCAGAGACACCTCCTGAACACCTCCAGGTACCCCCAAACCTCCCCCAGCTCCTCCACAAGCATCTCCAGAACACCACCCCCCCCCAAACTCCTCCAAGAATCCCCCCAAATGCCTCCGGGACACCCTAAATACCTCCAGGACCCCCCAAATGCTCCCAGGTTCCCTCCAAACACCTCCAGGAAAGCCCAGATTTCTCCAGGTCTTCCCCCTCCAAACGCCACCACATGCCCCTGCAACAAACCCCTCCAGGAAACCCTTGAATGCCCCCAGGCCCCCCCCAAATGCCCCCAGGTCCTGCCCAAACACTTCCAGGAAGCCCCAAACACCTCCAGGTAACACACACTCCACCACTGCACACCCCCCTCCAAAAAAAACACCCAGCTTCACAAACGCCAGACACCTCCAGGTGGCCCCCAAATGCCTCCAGATGCCCCTCAAACCTCTTCAGGAAGCTCCAAACACTTTCAGGAACCTGAAACATCTCCAGGAACCTCCCAAACCCCTCCAGGTATCCCCAAACATCTTTAGGTTCCCCCATGCTCCTCTGGGTACTCCCTGAATGCCTTCAGGGTCCCCCTCCCCAGTGCCTCCTGGTCCCTCTGAAACACCTCCAGGAACCCCGAACGCCTTCTCCTCCCAGGAAATCCTCCCTTTTCCCTCTGGAGGAGCCCAGGTGGTACCAAACCCCCAATCTTTTCCAGGAAAACCCTGAGCACGTTGGCCTTCTCACCCAACGGGAGGTTCCTTGTCACTGGAGAGGTGGGTGCCACGTGTTTGTAGACACCTCCACCCTGGTTTTGGCTGTCCTGGCACTGGTGGGATTTAACCACCAGGATTGCTTCTCCCCTGCTTTCTTGGAGTTTCTAGAACCCCCCCACCCCCAAAACTTCTCCAGGAACCCCAAACCACCTCCAGGTGACCCAAAACATCTCCAGGTCCCACAAACAGATGTTTAAGGGAGGTGTTTGGAAGGACTTCCTGGAGCCTTTTGGGGATTCTTGGAGGGGTTTGGGAGGGCGTTCCTGGAGGTGTTTGGGCTGTGGGGGCTGGTGGGAAGGGGGAAGGTGCTGCCATGACCCCGTCTTCCCCCGTGCAGCAGGGGCACTGCCCGGCCGTCCGCGTGTGGGATGTGGAAGAGCAGGCGCAGGTCTCGGCGCTGCACGGCCACAAGCACGGTGTGGCCTGCGTCGCCTTCTCCCCCAGCGCCAAGTACCTGGTGTCGGTGGGGCACCCGCATGACATGACCATCAACGTTTGGGACTGGAAGGTGAGCTCTGGCCAAAAGCCGCTTGGAATTGCCCAAAATGGGTGGAAAATGGTCCTTTTCCATCTTTTATCTTTCTTGTGGCTCTGGACCTTTAGGGATTGATGACCCATCTGTGTCTTCCCTTTCTGAGCAGAAAGGTTCCCTGGTGGCGTCAAACAAGGTGTCCTGCAGGGTGACAGCTGTGTCCTTCTCTGAGGACAGCTACTTCGTCACCGTGGGGCACCGCCACGTCAAGTTCTGGTTCCTGGACTCCTCGAGGGAGCTGAAGGTGAGGGAGTGTCTTGTGCCAACACCAGGGCTGAGGAAACTAAACGGGGGCCAGATGCTGCTTAAATTCCTGTCACTGGAGCTGGTGGGATGTGGGAGTGGGCGGTTCCTGTAGAAAGAGCTAAAGAAATGCCAGGTTTTATCTCACAGAATCGTGGAATGGTTTGGGTTGGAAGTGACCTCAAAGATGATCCAGTCCATGGAAAAGGGCACCTCTCACCAGCCCAGGCTGCTCCAAGCCCCATCCAACCTGGCCTTGAACACCTCCAGGAATTGGATCTGGGGGTTCTGGTTGACAGCAGGTTGGAATCGTGGAACGGGTTGGGTTGGAAGGAATCTCAAAGCCCATCCAGTGCCACCCTCTGCCAGGGGCAGGGACACCTCCCACTGGGTCAGGGGCTCCAAGCCCCATCCAACCTGGCCTTGGACACCTCCAGGGATGGGGCAGCCACCACTGCTCTGGACAACCTGGGCCAGGGCATCCTCACCTCATCATGAAGGATTTCTTCCTCATGTCCAATCTAAATCTTCCCCTTCCAATTTAAAGCCGTTCCTCTCATCCTATTGCTACTTACCCTTGGAAAAAGCCCCTCCCCAGCTTTCCTGGAGCCCCTTTCCATACTGGGAGGCTGCTCGAAGGTGTCCCTGCAGCCTTCTCTTCTCCAGGCTGAACAACCCCAGCTCTCCCAGCCTGTCCTCACAGCAGAGGGGCTCCAGCCCTTGGATCATCCCTGTGGCCTCCTCTGGATCCGCTCCAACAGTTCCATCTCCTTCTCATGTTAGAGATTCCACAAGTGGATGCAGGACCCCAGGTGGGGTCTCCCCAGAGCAGAGCAGAGGGGGACAATCCCCTCCCTCGCACTGCTGGCCGCGCTGCTTTGGACGCAGCCCAGGACATGGTTGGCCTTGTGGGCTGTGAGCGCACGCTGCCGGCTCACGTTGAGCTTCTCCCCAGCACCCCAAGTCCTTCTCCTCGGGCCCTCTCTCACGTTGTCCCCCAGCCTGTAGTGAAACCATGGATTGCCCCAACTCAGGTGTAGGACCTTGCACTTGGCCTTGTTGAACTTCTTGAGATTCACACAGCCCCACTTCTCCAGCCCATCCAGGTCCCTCTCGGTGTCATCCCTTCCCTCTGGTGTGACAACTGCCCCACTCAGCTTGGTGTCACCTGCAAACTTGCTGAGGGTGCCCTTGATGTGTGTGTTCCCCAGGTTTCAGTGGGGTCCAGTCCTGTTTGATATCTTTATCAACACTCTGGACAAGGGCGTTGAGTGCACCCTTAGGAAGTTTGTGGGTGACACGAAGCTGGGCGGTGGTGTCGATTGAAGGAAAGCAAACTGGGAGCAGGGAGGTGTCCCTGAACTCAGCATTGGTGAGGTTGCACCTCGAATCCTGAGCTCAGTGTTGGGCCCTTCACTCCAAGAAGAACCTTGAGGGGCTGGAGTGCATCCTGAGAGGGGAAAGGAGCTGGTGAAGGGTCTGGAGAACAAAGGTTATGAGGGACCTGGAGTTGTTCAGCCTGGAGAAGTGGAGGCTGAGGGGACACCTCATTGCTCTCCACAACTTCCTGAAAGGAGGTTGTGGCCAGGTGGGTGTTGGTCTCTCCTCCCAAGTGAGAAGCAATAGGACGAGAGGAAATGGCCTCAAGTTACACCAGAGGAGGTTCAGACTGGACATTAGGAAAGATTTCTTCATGGAAAGGGTTCTCAGACACCGGCAGAGACGCCCGGGGAGGTGGTGGAGTCACCATCCCTGGAGGTGTTTAAAAAACAGGCAAACAATGTGCTCGGGGATCTGGTTCAATAGTGAACAGGTACAGTTGGACTCGGTGATCTCAAAGGTCTTTTCCAACCAAGCGATTACGCTTTTGTGATCTCGTTTTCGCCCCGATATTCACAGTGTCGTACCTGAACGGGGCTTTGATCCTCCAGCCCTGCACCCTTCGTTAAGGTTCATTAATTTAGGCCAGCAACCTTATCCTGCTTTGCAGATCAACGAGACGGTGCCGCTGGTGGGACGCTCGGGGCTGCTGGGGGACCTGCATGACAATGTCTTCTGCGGCACAGCCTGCGGCCAAGGGCGGGCGTCGGGCAGCACCTTCTGCATCTCCTCCTCGGGTCTGCTCTGCCGCTTCAACCAGAGGCGGATGCTGGTGGAACGCATTGATCTGAAGGTGGGGATGGATCCCCTGCTTCCTCAGGGATCAGCCCACCAGCATGGACCTCACCTGCTCTGGCCGCAGGTGCCGCTGGCGAACTGCCTCTGCCTCAGTGAGGAGCTCATCTTCTGTGGCTGCGCCAGTGGCACCGTGAGGGTTTTCCAGGCCTGTGACCTGCGCTTCCTGGGCAACCTCCCGAAACCTCACCCCTTGGGCGTGGATATCACCCAACCCCGTGCTCTCAGGTACCGCATGACTGAGGGGACAGCAGAGACTCTCTGTCCCCTGCTCTCAACTGCCTGGCATGGCTTCCGTTGCCAACCTGCAGGGTTTTGAGAGGTTGGCACTGGCGCCTGGTTTTGTGTGCGGTGAAGGATGACGACAGGAGGGTGGTGTCAGGCTCCTGGTGGGGCCCAGGTCCTCACTTCTCCTTCGTTTCAGGGCTGTGGGGTTGGATACGGACACCAAATCAACTCGGAGCGCTTGGTGGGCTCGGGAGGGCTTTGCCCCCCAAAACACTGTGCCCTCGGGATGTCTCCCTCTCCTTGAAGGCAGCTGGACCTGGTCTACCCTGACACTGTCGCCTTGGCCTACGACGCCTCCAACCGCTGGTTGTCCTGCATCTACAAAGACCACAGCATCTACGTGTGGGACATTGAGGACCTGCAGAACGTCAGGAAGGTGTGGTCGGACCTTTTCCACAGCTCCATCATCTGGAACATTGAGGTGAGGGTGAGCAGGTCCCATAGGGGCAATTTGGGGTGCCCACAGCCCCTGACGTGTAACCCCGTGGGTGCAGGTGTACCCTGAATTCGAGGAGCAGAGGTCCTGTCTGCCTCCTGGCTCCTTCTTGACGTGCTCCTCGGACAACACCATCCGCACCTGGACTCTGGAAAACGACTCCAAGGGCCACGTCCCGGACAGCGTCTACAGCACGGTACAACGGGAGCTCAAATGGCTCCTACGCTTATCATGTGGGATTTACCTCTGGAAAATGAGGTCACTGAAGGCTTTGGGGTGGCTCCCACCAGTTTGTTGCTGCTCTGGAGTCACACTGGGGTAATGACCGGTCCCTGGTGGGGTTCCACAGGCATCCACCCTAGGGCCAACACTCTTTAACGTCTTCTTAAATGACCTGGATGCAGGACTTGGAGGGTTAGTAACTAAGTTTGAGGATGACACGGAACTGGGGGAGCTGTTGACGCTGTGGAGGGCAGGGAGACCCTGCAGAGGGGTCTGGTCAAACTGGAGAGCTGAGCAGTCGCCAACTGCGTGGAGTTTAACGGCTCCGTGCACCTGGGACACGGCAACCCGGGATGGACAACGAGCCAGCCTGGGGAGCGAGAGGCTGGAGAGCAGCCCTTTGGAGAGGGACTTGGGGGGAGTTCTGGTCAATGGCAAGGTGACCATGAGCCAACAGTGCGGTAGCCCAGAGGGCAACCATGTGCCGGGGTGCATCCAGCACGGCAGTGCTGGCTGAGGGAGGGAATTGGCCGGCTCTGCTCCGCACTGGTGTGAATGTTGGAGTTGTCCTGTGCAGGGACAGGAGTTGGACTCGATGATCCTTATGGGTCCCTTCCAACTCGGGACATTCTGTGATTCTATGATTCTTCCCTCTCCTCCTGTGCCAAGACCCTGCAAAACATCATCTACATAGAGAAGGACCCGCAGCACCTCCAGGACTCCTCTGGCGTGCCTGAGCGCGGCGAGAATGTGGGTCACCTCAACATCAAGTCCGGGGTGCGGGCGATGCAGATCAGCCCCGACGGGGAGCACTTGGCATCAGGGGACAGAGGAGGAACCCTCAGGCAAGTGGCACCACGCTTGGCCAAACACCAAGGAAAGGCAGTGGCAGCTGGGTGCCTGCGTGGGCCACCCACCGCTCGTTGTAGCCGTCCGTGAGCCTCTCCGAGCCCCCTCATCACATGCCAACCGTGTTCCTGCCTGGCTTCCCTGGTTCCTGCGGGCTGAGCTTGACCGTGCGCTTCCCTTCCAGGATACACGAGCTCCAGTTCATGCGAGAGGTGGCTAAAGTGGAGGCTCATGATTCAGAAATTCTTTGCCTGGAGTATTCCAAGCCGGAGACAGGTAAGGCTTCATCCCAACAGCGCAGCTGGAGAGCCACCACTGGACAAGTCCTCAGGCATTGTCTGGGAGACCTGGGGCTTGGCTTCACAGTGCTCAGCAGTGGGAAAGCTTCTCCTCAACCAAAGGAGACAAGGCATCCTGGAAAAGGAGCTTTGCGGGGAAAGGTGTCTCCAGGCATCCTGGAAAAGGAGCTTTGCGGGGAAAGGTGTCTCCAGGCATCCTGGAAAAGGAGCTTTGCGGGGAAAGGTGTCTCCAGGCATCCTGGAAAAGGAGCTTTGCGGGGAAAGGTGTCTCCAGGCATCCTGGAAAAGGAGCTTCCCAGGGAAAGGTGTCTCCAGGCATCCTAGAAAAGGAGCTTTGCTGGGGAAAGGTGTCCCCAGGCATCCTGGAAAAGGAGCTTTGCTGGGGAAAGGTGTCTCCAGGCATCCTGGAAAAGGAGCTTTGCTGGGGAAAGGTGTCTCCAGGCATCCTAGAAAAGGAGCTTTGCTGGGGAAAGGTGTCTCCAGGCATCCTGGAAAAGGAGCTTTGCGGGGAAAGGTGTCTCCAGGCATCCTGGAAAAGGAGCTTTGCGGGGAAAGGTGTCTCCAGGCATCCTGGAAAAGGAGCTTTGCGGGGAAAGGTGTCTCCAGGCATCCTGGAAAAGGAGCTTTGCGGGGAAAGGTGTCTTCAGGCACCCTGGAAAAGGAGCTTTGCGGGGAAAGGTGTCTCCAGGCATCCTGGAAAAGGAGCTTTGCGGGGAAAGGTGTCTCCAGGCATCCTGGAAAAGGAGCTTTGCGGGGAAAGGTGTCTCCAGGCATCCTGGAAAAGGAGCTTCCCAGGGAAAGGTGTCTCCAGGCATCCTAGAAAAGGAGCTTTGCTGGGGAAAGGTGTCCCCAGGCATCCTGGAAAAGGAGCTTTGCGGGGAAAGGTGTCTCCAGGCATCCTGGAAAAGGAGCTTTGCGGGGAAAGGTGTCTCCAGGCATCCTGGAAAAGGAGCTTTGCGGGGAAAGGTGTCTCCAGGCATCCTGGAAAAGGAGCTTTGCAGGGAAAGGTGTCTCCAGGCATCCTGGAAAAGGAGCTTTGCAGGGAAATGTGTCTTCAGGCACCCTGGAAAAGGAGCTTTGCGGGGAAAGGTGTCTCCAGGCATCCTGGAAAAGGAGCTTTGCGGGGAAAGGTGTCTCCAGGCATCCTGGAAAAGGGGCTTTGCAGGGAAAGGCGTCTCCAGGCATCCTGGAAAAGGAACTTTGCGGGGAAAGGTGTCTCTGAGAAGCCCCAGGAGCCCCAGAAAAGCCTTGGGGCTGCACTGATTAGAACGGCTGAGCCTGTGCCGGGGTCACCATCCCCTCTGGTCAGCGGGAACAACCTGTGCCAGCACCTCCCCTTGCTCTCCCTGGAACCAGTTTACAGTCAAATCTTTGCCGGGTCTGGCAGTGAACACCCTGTATTGTTAACGGGAGATTTCAGCGTGACAATGATCAAACGCCCGCTTTTCCGATGCTGCAGGAGCCGCGCTGCTGGCTTCGGCGAGCAGAGATGGGCTGATCCATGTCTTGAACGTGGACAGGAGCTACGAGCTGGAGCAAACCCTGGATGATCACTCCTCTGCGGTAACGGCGCTCAGGTTTGCTGGTGGGTGGCTGAATTCATCCCAGTTCCCTGCACTGAGCTGCTCTTCCCCTTGTTCTGCCTTGGAGTGGGGTTTTTTTCCCTCTCTATTTCCATCCCTAAATGTCAACCCCTACATCAGAGTGGGCTCCTTGGTAGGAAGCAGGCATCTCCGGAGGAAGAGCACCAAGCCATCCATTGGAGGGGATTGGTAGTGGGGGGATCCCATCCTTGGATTGCATCCAGTTCTTAAGAGAATCATTTTTTTATGGATTCGTTCATTTTTCGGATTCGCTGGGTGGTGAATTTGGACCTGACGCGATTTCTAATCGCCTTTCCCTCTCCACTCAGGGAACGGGAACATCCAACTGATAAGCTGCGGTGCTGATAAAAGTCTTTACTTCCGCGATGCTCAAAAGGTTGGTCAGCAGCATCTCCAGGGGTATCTGCTGTTCCTGCCTGAAAATTGGGCAGGAGGGAAAGCAACGTGGCTCTGCCTCTGTCCCTGCAGCTCCTGGACGGCTTCAGTTTCATCCGGACCCACCACGTCGCTGAGAAAACTACCCTGTACGACATGGACATGGACATCACGCAGGAACGCGTCGCCGTCGCCTGCCAGGACAGAAACGTCAGGTGAAGGCGCTTGTCCAGGCCGGGGTCACTTTTCTTCTCCCGGTTTCGGTGTCCTTGGGGTGAGGGGCTCGGTGCTGGCTTGACCCCCTCCGGTTCCTCCCGCAGGGTCTACAGCACAGCCAGCGGGAAGCTGAGGAGCTGCTATAAGGGCTCGCAGAGCGATGACGGCTCCTTGCTGAAGGTGAGAGGGCGATGCCGCTATCACGGTGGCCACAGCGGCTTCCTCGGTGCCAGGGGCTGTGGTGGAATAGGATCATCCAAGCCACTGGGAAAACTGATACCCTCTAGGGAAGAGCCACCATTGAGAGGGACCAGGAGGTGCTGGCTGGTGGGGACCTCATGAGGTTCAACAGGGCCAAGCGCAAGGGCCCACAGCCAAGTGGGGGCGATCCCGCATCCCGACAGGAGCTGGAGGAGGGAGGGAGGGAAGGAGAGAGGAATGGATGGTCACTACTCTCATGAGACCCACCTGGAGTTGTGTGTCCAGTTCTGGAATCTCCAACGTAAGAAGGAGATGGAACTGTTGGAGTGGGTGCAGAGGAGGCCACAGGGATGATCCAAGGGCTGGAGAACCTCTGCCATGAGGACAGGCTGGGAGAGCTGGGGTTGTCCAGCCTAGAGAGGAGAAGGCTCTGAGGGGTTCTCATAGCGGCCTTCCAGTACCTGAAGGGGCTCCAGGAAAGCTGGGGAGGGGCTTTTTCCAAGGGCTTGGAGTGATGGGACAAGTTGGAACGGCTTTAAACTGGAAAGGGGAGATTTAGATTGGACATGAGGAAGAAGTTCTTCATAGTGAGGGTGGGGAGGCCCTGGGTTGCCCAGAGCAGCGGTGGCTGCCCCATCCCTGGAGGTGCCCAAGGCCAGGTTGGATGGGGCTCAAAGCTCGCTGCTCCGGTGGGAGGTGTCCCTGCCCATGGCAGGGGGTGGCACTGGGTGGGCTTTGAGGTCTCTTCCAGCCCAAATGATTTTATGATTCTATGGAGGGAGGGAGGGAGAGCCTCCTCACGGAGAAGGATTTGGAGATGAAGGGACAGGCAGAGAGAGGAAAAGATGGGTGGATGCAGAGATGGATGGACAAAGGGAGAGCCACCCTGCGGAGGTCTGGTGCCACTGGTGGTGACCGATGGGCTGTGAGCTGGTGCTGCCCCTCTGCTCCGCTTCGCTCCGACCCAGCCAGCGTCCAGCACCAGGTCCCAACCCGGGACAGACTGGGCCTGCGCCAGTGGGTCTGGTGGCCACGGAGATGGTCCGAGGGTTGGAGAGAGGCCGGGGGGCTGGGCCTGTTCAGCTGGGGAGGAGGTTGGATGCATTTCCATGGCTCTGAGACTTGGAGAAAGATGGAGAGGGAATTTACCAGGGCCTGCAGGGACAGGACAAGGGGCAACAACGTCAACAGAGAGAGAGGAGGGTTGGGTCAGCCCTGAGGAAGGAATTCCTGGGGTAAGGAACACTTCCCTTCATCAAGGGAAGTGTTCAAGGTCAGGGTATGTTGGACTTGGTGCAACTGGATCCAATGGGTGATGTCCCTACCAGTGGCCAGGGTTTGGACTGGGCTCTCTTGGAATGCCCCTTCCACCCAAACCCTTCTCCAACTCCATCAATGGGGCTTGGAGTGACCAGATCTGGTGGGAGATGTCCCTGCTGGTGATGGGGGTTGGGCTGGGGTCTCTTGGAATGTCCCTTCCACCCAAACCCTTCCACGCTCCGAAGAACCTGCTTGGCTGTGCATCCCTTACCACCTGCAACCAATCCCGACCCACTGCTCCTCTCCCACAGGTGCAGCTGGATCCCTCGGGCACCATCCTGGCAACGAGCTGCTCCGACAAGAGCATCACCCTCCTCGACTTCCGCTCTGGGGAGTGCGTGGCAAAAATGTTTGGCCATTCAGGTTTGGTTCCTTTCAGAAACCTGGGAAAGGAGAAACGGAGCAGAGCTGCTGTGAAACCCCCAGCCCCCCCTGCGTGTCCCCCCTGGGCTGGGAGCCCCCCTGGAATGCCCCTAGGCTCCTGCTCCATCGCTTTAATTGTGGGGGTCGTGGTCCTGACGAGCAACCCCCAGTGTTTCCTTCTCTCCGGCACAGAAATTGTCACAGGGATGCGGTTCAGCTATGACTGTGAGCGCCTCATCTCTGTCTCCGGAGACAGGTAGGGGTCTCACCCTACCCCTCTCTTCCCCCCCTCCTTCTCTTCCCACCCCCCTCCTTCTCTTCCCACCCCCCTCCTTCTCTTCCCACCCCCCTCCTTCTCTTCCCACCCCCTTCCTTCTCTTCCCACCCCCTTCCTTCTCTTCCCACCCCCTTCCTTCTCTTCCCACCCCCTTCCTTCTCTTCCCACCCCCTTCCTTCTCTTCCCACCCCCTTCCTTCTCTTCCCACCCCCTTCCTTCTCTTCCCACCCCCTTCCTTCTCTTCCCACCCCCTTCCTTCTCTTCCCACCCCCTTCCTTCTCTTCCCACCCCCTTCCTTCTCTTCCCACCCCCCTCCTTCTCTTCCCACCCCCCTCCTTCTCTTCCCACCCCCCTCCTTCTCTTCCCACCCCCCTCCTTCTCTTCCCACCCCCCTCCTTCTCTTCCCACCCTGTTTGGAACACCTGATGGGAGAAGGTTTGGCTTTGCAGTGCGCGCTGGGTGGGATCCACGCACGTGGGCTTGGGTTGGTTCAGTCAATTGAGGAACCTCATGGAAAGCCCCCATATCCAAAATCTCGGGGTGACCCGACCCCCACTGCTTTTCTCCCTCCAGCTGCATCTTTATTTGGCGCCTGAGCCCCGAGATCACCGCCCGCATGAGGCAGCACTTGCTGGAGCTCCGCTGGCTGCACCTGGAGCGGGGGAAGGAGCCTGCTGCCCCAGCACAGCTCAGGTAGTGGGTGTAAAAAATACCTATGGACAAGGTTTGTGGATAACACTGGCTTTGCTTTAATTGCACAACCACGAGTTGGGCACCACCGCAGTGGACAGCAAAGATACAAAGGTGCGAGGTGACTTATAGACTGTTCTTATCCCAATTACATAAGGCACGAAGCCTTTCATGTTTTCCATGGGGTCTTTGTGTCCTCAGATCCTCAGAATTCATCGCTTAATAAGTCCTCTCAATTCTTCTTTCTTAACAAACTTCTTCTTGTTCTGCTTCAGTTTTGCTTTGCCTCCGACCGATTCCATTCTACGAAAGTCCCTCACTATTTCATTGACTACCGAAGCCTGGCTCTTATGCAAACACACCTGCTTAAACTGATTTTTCCCCTTTTGTCTCACATGTCCTTCTCTTTGATCAGCAGGACTGGGTTTGAAACCAGCCCTGGAAGGGTCTGTGCAGGACACAGACCTTTATCTTCACTCTTGGCAGCTCTCAGCAGCAGCTTAGAAAACTTCCAACACTAAATTTCTCTTAACTGGGGAGAAGCTCCTTCCCCCCCCCACCCCACCCGGGTTTGGCTTTAGTTTTGGCCCCACTGTTCTCCTCTCTTCCAGGCAGGACACCTACGTGGTGGTTCCTGGTGGCATGGCAGCACCTGGCACCACTGGAGCTTCCCACGAGGGGCAAGATGAGGTTTCGTCCCTGCAGACGCCCTCCAAGGAGGACATGGAGCCACGTGCGTTGCGGCCAGGGTCCCTTCTGCGACTGCACCCCGTTTTCCACCCTGCAGTGTGGAAAACCCAGATTAGGTGAAGCTCCTAATGCTGCTTTCCCCTTCCAGCTCCGGCGTGCGTGCTCACCAACGGAAGGCTGCCCATGTGGGCCAAGAGGCTGGTGAGTTGTGCGGCCACAGCTGGAGACATCAGTTAACGTCGTTTAATTCAATGGGAACAGCTGAAGATCCCTTTGCTCCATTTCCACTGGATCCCCTCTCTTTTTTCCCCCCCTTTCCAGCTGGGAGAGGCGGAGGATGGTGACAGGGCAGCTGCCGGTGCCCGGCGGAGCTACTGGCCACAGGGGCGATGGGCAGAGCACATGGAGAGGAGCCCTATCAAGATGCTGCCAGAGCTGGAGCTCACCTACTTCACTCCACTCAAACCCCAGCATGAGGAAGGTGCTGAGCTGCAGCCCTGCAGCCTGGAGCTCCTGCTTTCCCAGGTCAGTTGCTCCCACTTGGGGGAACCAGACGCATCCTTCGCTCGTCTCTGGTTTTAACGATCCCTGGAGGGGATCAAGACCAAGTGCTGGGTCCTGAAGTTGGGACGCAACAACCCTATCCAGCATTCCATGGGCTGAAGGGCAGGAAGGCTCTGCAGAGGGACCTGGACAGGTCGTATCCATGGGCAAAGACCAATGGGATGAGGTTTAACCAGGCCAAGTGCTGGGTCCTGCACTTGGGACACAACAACCCCAGGCAGCTCCAGGCTTGGAGAAAAGCAACTGTAAAGCTGTCTGGAGGAGAAGGACCTGGGGTTGTTGGTCAACAGTGGCTGAACATGAGCCAGCAGTGGCTCAGGTGGTCAAGAAAGCCAATGGCATCTGAGCCAGCAGGAGCAGGGAGGTGATTGTGTCCTTGGACTTGGCATTGGTGAGGCCGCACCTCGAATCCTGAGCTCAGTGTTGGGCCCTTCACTCCAAGAAGGACCTTGAGGGGCTGGAGTGCATCCTGAGAGGGGAAAGGAGCTGGTGAAGGGTCTGGAGAACAAGGGTTATGAGGGGTGGCTGAGGGACCTGGAGAAGTGGAGGCTGAGGGGAGACCTCATTGCTCTCCACAGCTTCCTGAAAGGAGGTTGTGGCCAGGTGGGTGTTGGTCTCTTCTCCCAAGTGAGAAGCGATAGGACGAGAGGAAATGGCCTCAAGTTACACCAGAGGAGGTTCAGACTGGACATTAGGAAAGATTTCCTCATGGAAAGGGTTCTCAGACACCGGCAGAGACGCCTGGGGAGGTGGTAGAGTCACCATCCCTGGAGGTGTTTAAAAACCAGGCAAACAAAGTGCTCGGGGATCTGGTTCAATAGTGAACAGGTACAGTTGGACTCGGTGATCTCCAAGGTCTTTTCCAACCAAGCGATTAAATGATTCTATGGAGCCCCCCTGCCCGCCAGCACCCGTCTTCAGGGCCAAATGCATCTCCATGCAGTAGCTCCCTGTTTCTGGCAGGTGGAGACCTCTCCTGGTGGCCTTACCAAAGACATCCAGCCCTCTGAACTCTTCCTGAACGAGGAAACCGAGAGGGCACTGGAATCACCAGATACAACCAGGACCAACCTGGAGGAGCTGAGCAGGTCAGTGCTGGATGAAGGGTCGGGAAGCAAGTGCCGTGTTTCACTTGGTCTTAGGACAAGCTCTCCCTGCTCATTTGGCTTTGCTTAACGCCACGGTCCTGAGTCCCAGCTCATGCCAAGCTCCATCATGCCCTTGTCCCCATCGTGCCTTCGTCCCCATCGTGGAATTCTCCTTCAAGCCAAATTTCAGTGAATTTGGGTGATGTTGGAAGGCGCCAGCCTGGCTGCATGAGCCAGCGCTGCCCTGCTCACTCCAAACCTCCCATGGGGCTCCGTTGGGATACAGGACGGAAACTCCGGGCGCAGCTTAAACCTCCTCCCAGCTGGGCACCCGAATGCGGGCATGTGCGTCCTCGCTTGGCGCAGTGGCAAATGGCCACCTGGCCGTGGCAGCCAGCGCTTGGCCATCACTGCCTTTCCCGATCTGCTCACCTTCCCTCCAGGCAACGCACAATGGAGCTGCCACTGCACCCCGCGCCCCCGGGGGAGCTTGGGGTCAGCCACGAGGATGCTTCATCCTGCGTTTCGCTCTGTCTGGGAACGTCGGCGCCGTGCTGCCAGGCAGAAGGTAACACTGGAAGCAAAGCCAGGGCTCCGGGAACGTGCCGGGACCATCAGTTTTGCCAGTGCCAAACCCTTGTGTGTTGATAAGAAGCTCATCATGAGCCGGCAACGTGTGCCCACAAGGCCAACCGTGTCCTGGGCTGTGTCCAAAGCAGAGGGACCAGCAGCATGAGGGAGGGATTGTCATCCCCCCCTCTGCTCTGGGGAGACCCCACCTGGGGTCCTGTGTCCAGTTTTGGAATCCCCAACATGAGAAGGAGATGGAACTGTTGGAGCGGGTCCAGGGAGGCCACGGAGATGATCCAAGGGCTGGAGCCCCTCTGCTGTGAGGACAGGCTGGGGGAGTTGTGGTTGTCCAACCTGGAGAAGAGAAGGCTCTGGAGGGACCTCATAGCAGCCTTCCAGTACCTGAAGGAGCTCCAGGAAAGCTGGGGGGCTTTTTCCAAGGACCTGGAGTGATGGGATGAGGAGGAACGGCTTTAAATTGGAAGGGGAAGATTTAGATTGGACATTAGGAAGAAGTTCTTGACTAAGAGGGTGATTGGCCATTGGAATGCGCTGCCCGGGGAGGTGGTGGAGTCACCGTCCCTGGAGGGCTTTAAGGAGAGATTGGATGAGGCTCTTGGTGTAGTTGACAAGTAGGAGTAGGTGTAGGTGTTGGGTCATAGGTTGGACTCGATGATCTCAAAGGTCTTTTCCAAACTTATGATACTGTGAGACTGTGAAATTCTTCTCGAGGGGGGAGGGGAGGCCCTGGGCCAGGTTGCCAAGTGAAGCCGTGGCTGCCCTATTCCTGTAGGAATTCAGGGCCAGGTTGGATGGGGCTTGGGCACCCTGATCCGGTGGGAGGTGTCCCTGCCCATGGCAGGGGGATGGGACTGAGTGAGCTTTGAGATCCCTTCCAACCCAAACCATTCTGTGATTCTGTGTCCGTCCTGGGGGATTTCTTTTCTGGCTTCACCCTGACAGATAAGGACTCGTCAGGATCCACCGGGGAGCTGGAGGAGCTGAAGGAGACCCCACCAGAGAGCAGCTCCTTGTCCCAGAGCCCTGAGAAGGATACGTTCCTCAAGCAGCACTTCGAGACGTTGGCAGATGCCAGAGGTAACAGGAGAAACCGTGGGCAGGCGGTGCTGGCGTGTTCGGCACGGCCGATCCGGGTGGATCCCAGCGATGCCTGAGCTGACGCTTCCCAACCCTTGGCCACAGAGAGGTTTGACGGCTCCTTAAGGGATCTGAAACCACCCAAACCTGGTGAGGAGGAAAAAACCTTGTTCTTGAACCCACGCTTGAGCATTTCAGCTCGATTCCTGTTGCGCTGCCAGAAGAACAGCAGGTCTGGGGCCGTGTCCCTCTGTCCATCTCTCCAGCAGGGAGGGGGTTTCCTGCTCCCAGCTCCTTCTCTGGTCCCACAGGTTTGTAGCTCCCTTCCCCCTGCGGCCACGATTGCGACCGCAGAGCCCTGTCCGTGCGCAGGAGAAGCAGCCGGCAGCATCTGAGGAGCTCCAGCAACTGCAGGCGGGTTGCTTTTCTGCCAGATCTTTGGGAGAAATACCCCAAAAAAGGCATTTTCTTTCCTTGGGCTGCACTCACTGGTGATTCCATTAACTTTTTAGAAACCACTGGATGAAACCCCTTGGGAAATGGGAGAGGAAAAGGGCTCTGACACGAGGACAACGGGGGCACCTCCTTCACCCCAAACCCCTCTGGATGGGGATGAGGAGGTCCTTGGCCCCTCCTGGAGTATGGGACGCACGGGGGACACCCCGCTCGTGGCAGCCGCGGTGCCTGCAGGATCCACCCTCTGGGTTGAGAACTTCACCACAGCCCTGCGGCTGCTGCAGCTCCACTGCCAGAAGACACTGGGGCTCTACGACCAGGTCAGTGTCTCCCAGGGTGGGGCCCCCCAATTCATGGAATTTAGGGGGGGGGGCGGCGTTTGCTGCTGCTTCTGCTCTGGGGGGACCAAGCACTGATGCATTTTGGCCACATCCATGGGGTCAGATCCCCAAAAATTCTGCTCACGGCAACCGTCGAGCCAGAGGCACTGGGGGAGCGTTCACACCCCCACGCCACCCCCGCCCCGCAAATAACGGGTGGTGATGGAACCCCTCTTTCGCAGGTGTGTGCCGAGGGGTGGGGGGGACTGAATGGGAGTGGGGGGGGGCCAGGAATGGGAGCAGGAAGTGGAGGCTGAATGGGAGTGGGGGGAGGCAGGAATGGGAGCAGGAGGTGGGGGCTGAATGGGAGTCAGACCCCTCCAGTGCTCCCCAACCCCCCCCATCCCCTGTCCCTCAGACTCCTCCCCCACCCCCTCAATTCTGCCTGACCACCCTGGATCACCCCATTCCCTCCTGGGACCCCCCCCCTCCCCCCCCCCCCCCCCCCCCAAATTTTCCTGACCCTTTGGGATCGGGGGGCATTCACACACAACCCCCCCCACCCCAGCAAAGAACTGGGGTGATGATGGAACCTCTTTTTCACAGGTCTGTGTTGAGGCCACCGAGCGGGACCTCCTGCAGGTGAGGGCAGCGTTGGCTGGACTGTTTGGGTGGCTGAAAGCGGAGCTGTGCTCCCGCGCCGTCACCCCCAGCACCGACACCGGCCCCGACACCCCTTTGGCCCCCGAAACTCTTGTGCTGCTCCGCACCTACTCCGACTCCCTGGTGGAGCTGGTCCGGAGGCGACTGGAGGGCGGTGGCCCCGAACCCCTTTAAATCGAGGTATTGGGATGCCCCCCTTCTCCAGCTTCTGGTTCCAGTTTTGGAGGTGTCTTCGGCAATTCTCTAATTTTGAACTGTTTTCAGGGGTCTCATAGTTTATTTTTCTCTGGTTTCCATCCCATCCTGCTCTGACCCGCCCAGATTTCTGGCAGCCGCATCCCCTTCCCCAGCCCTGACCCCTCCACCCCGTGACCATCACTGTCACCATTAAATGGTGTAAAAATAACAATATTCAACATCTTTGGGTCAAAGCTGAGGACGGGTTGGGCAAGGGGGAGCTGGGTTTGGGCTCTGACCACCACGGGGCTGCAGGATGCGTGGGTGCCCCCCACAGCCCCCCCCCCCCCCCACTGATTTGGGGTTCAGTGAGAGGTTCAGGGTGCTGGGGGGGGGATTCAATACAGGCTGTGGGACAACGAGGGAGCAGCCCCGAGGAGGACTTGGGGTGCCGGGGGAGGAGAAGCTCCACATCAGCCGTCAACGTGCGCTGATAGCCCACAAGGCCAACCGTGTCCTGGGCTGCGTCCAAAGCAGTGGGGATTGTCCCCCTGTTGGAGCGGGTCCAGAGGAGGCTACGAAGATGCTCAGAGCGCTGGAGAACCTCTGCCATGAGGACAGGCTGGGAAAGTTGGGGTTGTTCAGCCTGGAGAAGAGGAGGCTCCAGGGAGACCTCAGAGGAGCCTTCCAGTACGGAAAGGGGCTCCAGGAAAGCTGGGGAGGGGCTTTTTCCCAGGGGCTGGAGTGATGGGACGAGGGGGAACGGCTTTAAATTGGAAGAGGGGAGATTTAGATTGGACATGAGGAAGACATTCTTCTCGATGAGGGTGGTGGCCCAGGTTGCCCAGAGCAGTGGTGGCCACCCCATCCCTGGAGGTGCCCAAGGCCAGGTTGGATGGGGCTTGGAGCCCCCTGACCCAGTGGGAGGTGTCCCTGCCCATGGCAGGGGGTGGCACTGGGTGGGCTTTGAGGTCCCTCCCAACCCAAACCCTTCCAGGATTTGGGGCCCAACTGGGCAATATGGGGTAGGGGGATGGAGATTTGGGGTGAATCAGGGCTTGCGTGAGGATTTTGAGCTGGGGGGGGGCGTGGTTTGGGGCTGGAGGGGGCATTTGAGCTACACTGAGGGCAAATTGGGGCACCAGGACTACATTATGGGGCAAGTGGGGGCACTGGGGCTGCAAACTGGGGTGCAGTGGGGCTTGGTGGGGTGCATTTGGGACCAGTCTGGGTTGATGGGGGCCACTGGGTGGGGTACTGGGGTTACAGCTTGGGGCTCGCTGGGGATAATTTGGGGCCCCACAGCTGCGATTCAGGTCTTGGGGAGAGGGTGGTGGTGGTGGTGTCATTTTGGGGTACGAAAACGTGATTTGGGGCCATTACAGGAGATTTGGGCCCCACAGTTGTGAAATATTCACATCCCTGACCCCAGGGAGCTGCAGCCGTACCCCACTGCCCCAAATCACTGCTGCTGCCCCCAAAATACTGCCCTGGGGGGGTTGGGGAGGCAGAGCCAGGGCTTGTGGTCACAGAGGCTGCTGGGTGGGGACCCCAGAGCATGGAGTCCCCTTCTCAGGTGTCCCCACATCTCGGGGGTCTCCACGTCCCCACAGTGGGGAAAGGGGGAGGGTGTCCCCCTTCTCAGGTGTCCCCACATCTCAGGGTTCCCTACATCCCTGTGGCTCAGGTGTCCCCACATCTTGGGGGTCTCCATGTCCCCACCGTGGGGAAATGGGGGGGGGGGGGTGTCCCCCTTCTCAGGAGTCCCTACAGCTCGGGGGTCTCCATGTCCCCACGGTGGGGAAATGGGGGGGAGTGTCCCCCTTCTCAGGAGTCCCCACATCTCGGGGGTCTCCATGTCCCCACGGTGGGGAAATGGGAGGGAGTGTCCCCCTTCTCAGGTGTCCCCACATCTCAGGGTTCCCTACAACCCCGCGGCTCAGGGGACCCCATGGAGAGGGGCCTCCACGTCCCTACGTCCCCATGGAGGGGGATTCCACATCTCAGGGGACCCCACACCTCGGGGGTCCCCCACGTCCCCACGGGGGAGGAAGTGTGGGGGAGACCCTTTGCCCCGCCCTCCGCCCTGCCTCCCCCGCCCCCTCATCCACAGCGCGTTCGTATTGGCTGCGACGCGGCGCGAGGGCGGGACCGGCCCTCGCTATTGGCTGGCAGTGCGCCGGGGGCGGGGACGAGCGGCAGCCTCACCACTGGCTGGGTGGGCGGGACCGCCGCTCACCATTGGCTGTGAGCGCTGGTGGGCGGGGCGAGCGCGAGGCGGGCGGAAGCTTCCAGAAGCGGCAGGGGCCGCGATGATGGCGGCCGCCGCGGCCCCGCTGCTCGGGGCGGGCTCCGTGTCCCTTTCCGTGAGCAGCAGCGTCAACGCCTTCCGAGCGCTGCGGCGCTTCGGCACCGGCCTCAGCATCGCCGAGCTCAAGGTACCGGGGTCTGCGCCCTAACGGGGACTCAGCGGGGCCCTACCGGGGCGTGACCGGGCCCCTGACCGAGACCCCAAGGGGGGCCTGACCGGGCCCAACCGGGCCCCTGACCGAGATGCCAAGTGGGGTCTGACCGGGCCCAACCGGTCCCCTGACCGAGACCCCAAGGTGGGCCTGACCGGGCCCAACCGGGCCCCTGACCGAGACCCCAAGGGGGGCCTGACAGGGCCCAACCGGAACCCTGACCGAGACCCCAAGGGGAGCCTGACCGGGCCCAACCGGGCCCCTGACCGAGACCCCAAGGTGGGCCTGACCGGGCCCAACCGGGCCCCTGACCGAGGTGCCAAGTGGGGTCTGACCGGGCCCAACCGGGCCCCTGACCGAGACCCCAAGGTGGGCCTGACCGGGCCCAACCGGGCCCCTGACCGAGACCCCAAGGGGGGCCAGACAGGGCCCAACCGGAACCCTGACCGAGACCCCGAGGGGGGCCTGACAGGGCCCAACCGGAACCCTGACCGAGACCCCAAGGGGAGCCTGACCGGGCCCAACCGGGCCCCTGACCGAGACCCCAAGGTGGGCCTGACCGGGCCCAACCGGGCCCCTGACCGAGACCCCAAGGGGGGCCTGACAGGGCCCAACCGGGCCCCTGACCGAGACCCCAAGGGGAGCCTGACAGGGCCCAACCGGAACCCTGACCGAGACCCCAAGGGGAGTCTGACCGGGTCCAACCGGGCCCCTGACCGAGACCCCAAGGGGGACCGGAACGGGCCCAACCGGGACGTGAGCCGAGCCAACCGGGGCCCCGCGCCGTGGCTGGGTCCCGGTCCCGGTCCCGGTCCCGGTCCCGGTCCCGGTCCCGGTCCCGGCAGCTCCTTTCGCCCCCGCAGGGGAAGCTGGAGCTGGTGGTGGGCAGCCCTGCGGCCTGCATGGAGCTGGAGCTGTACAGCGCGCAGGACGAGCTGCTGGCCCGCCTGGACGCCGAGGAGGCCCCGCTGGGCTCCTACCCCGTGGCCGACGGCTGCCGCCTGCACGTGGGTCCCATTCCCCCCCCCCCCCCCGCACCCCGAAACCCGCCTGGGACCCCTCCACCCCCCCACACACCCCAAAACCAACCTGGGGCCCCAACCCCCCCCCCCCCCGCACCCTGACCCCGAACCCGGGCTTAGGACCGCCCCCCCCCCCCCCCCAAGACTGGGCGTGAGACTTTGCCCCCCCAGCCCCTGAAAGCAGCCCTGTGAGCCTCCCCCTGCACCCCAAAACTGGACCTGGGTGCCCCGCCTTACGCTCTGTTTCCTTGCTTCTCACCCCAAAACCTGCTTGGGTCCTGTTCCCCTCCCCCGCACCCCAAAATGGGATCTTGGATCCCCGCCCCGCACCCCATTTCCCTGTGTCTCACCCCAAAACCCAGGGGTCCTCGCACCCCAGAACGATACCTGCACCCCCATTGCACCCCAATTTCCTGCTTCTCATCCCAAAACCTCTCTGGGGTGGTGCAGCCCCTTCTCCCCCTCATCCCCACCCCCCCTCCCCCCAGGTCCCTGCTGGTGCCAGCAAACCCCTTTTCCCCTGTGTGTCACCCCAAAACGGGTCTCCCCCCGGGGGGGCCCCGCGGTAACAGCCCGGGGGCCCCCCCGCAGTAACGGGGTCCCCAGGTGCTCGACCGGAGCGGGACGCGCGTGGGGGCCTTCGAGGACGTCTCCCAGGTGGAGAAGTACAACATGGCCGAGAGCGACTATGACCAGCGGGCAGGTGAGAGGCCACCGCGGGCACCATCCCCGTGGCGGCACCGTCCCCGTCCCCATCCCTGTGGCATCACCAGCACCGCTGAGGTGATGCTTACCTTGTTCCTGTGGTGTCACCGTCCCTGGCTGAGGTGACATTTGCCTTGTCCCGGTGCTACCACCATCCCTGCTGAGGTGACGCCTCATCCCCACTGTGGTGATGCTCACCCTGTCCCCCCAGTGTCACTGTCACAGTTGTGGCATCTGTCCACGTCCCCCGTGGTGACGCTGCAAATATCCCTGCCGTGTCCTGTCCTCCACAATGTCCCCTGTCCCCATCCCCACTGTGTTGGGGATCCCCTGTACCACTCACGTGCCATCACGATGCCACACAGGTGCCACACGGGGTCCACATGAGGTGCCACCCACGTACCATCGGAATGCCACATGGTGCCACTCCTGCCACCACAGTGCCACCCATGTGCTGTCCTGATCATCATGGTGCTACCTGTGTGCCATTGCGATGCCACCACGGTGCCACGTGCTTGCCATCTCAATGCCACCACAGTGCCACACCAGTGCCACATGTGTGCCACTGTGGCTCCACACATGTGCCATCACGATGCCACACAGGTGCCATGAGTGCCACCATGGTGCCATCCTGATGCCACACATGTGCCACCGCACTGCCACTCAGGTGCCCCCACTGACCCTTGTCCCCGCAGACTCGCTGCGTACCTTCCTGCGGCAGCAGCGCTGGGGACGCTTTGATGCCGAGGGGACGCAGCGCCGGGCACAGGAGCGTGAGCAGCGCCGGGCACAGGAGCAGGCGCGGGCGGCTGCCATCGTGCTGGGTGGGCGCTGCTGGGTGCAGGTTGAGGGGGGGCCCTACCGCCGTGCCACCGTTGCCTACGTGGGTGAGTGTCCCCAGGTGTCCCCAATCCCTCTGTTGTCCCCACCCTGCTGCCCCTCATCCCCCTTTGTCCCCAAAGTCCCCTTTTGTCCCTCACCCTCTTGTCACCCCCTCCTCCCCCCCTCTGCTCATGTCCCTCTTTTGTCCTCAAGCCCTCACTTTGTCCCCACCCCCCCACCCCTGTCTCCCCTTTCCCTCATCCCTCCTTGTCCTCACCCCCCCACTGACCCCCCCCATGTCACCCCCTGCTGCTACTGCCCCCCCCTTGTCCCCAACCCTGCCTTGTCCATCCTTGCTGCCATTGACCCCCCCTCCTTGTTCCCAACCCCCCTTTGTACCCCCCAGCCTCTGCTGACCCCTCTCATCCACCCCTGCCCCCACTGACCTCCCCTTTGTCCCCAACCCCTCCCCTGTCCCCTCTGCCGCTGCTGACCCCCCCTTTGTCCCCAACCCCTCCTTGTCCCCTCCCCCTTCAGGTGAAACCGATTTCAAGCCGGGGTGCTGGGTGGGGGTGCGCTACGACGAGCCCGTGGGCCGGCACGACGGCAGGTGGGGATGGGGGGGTGCCCTTCGCCGGGGGGGGGGGGGGGGGGGGAAGGATAACCCCTCTTTGAGGGGGCAGGAGTGTCCCCTCCTCTACGTGGGGGGTCCCTGTCTCTGGGGGTTCTCATTATAGGGGGGGTGCCCCGAATGGGGGAGGGTGTCTCCTCTCCGGGTGGGGGGGTTTGTCCTCTTTATGGGGGTGTCCCGTCTCTGGGGAGAGTCTCCTCTCTTTGGAGGGGGGTCCCCTTTTTGGGGGGTGGGTCCCTCTCTGGGGAGAGGGGTGTCCCCTCTCTGGGGTGGGGGGGTTCCCTTTCTCTTGGTGGGGAATCCCTATCTCTGGGGGGTGGGGTTTCTCCTCCTTATGGGGGGGCCTGTCTGGGGGGGTGTCTCCTCTTCGTGGGGGGTCCCTATCTCTGGGGGGGTGTGTCTATAGGGGTGTCCCCGCTCTGGGGGGGGGGGTCTTTCTCTGGAGGGAGAGATGTTCTCCTTATGGCGGGGGGTGCTGTCTGGGGGGTGTCTCCTCTTTGTGGGGGGTCCCTATCTCTGGGGAGAGGAGGGTTCTGTTTTGGGGGGGGGGTGTCCCTTTGTGGAGGGGGTTCCCTCTGTGGGGGGGGGGTCTTCTTGGGTGGAGTGTCCCCTTCCTTAGAGGGGGTTCCCTCTCTGGGGGCGGGGTCCTCTCTTTGAGGGAGGGGGCCGCTCCCTGGAGGGGGTCCCCAACTCTGAGGAGGGGGTGTCTCTGCCCCCCCCCCTTCAATCTCTTTTCCTCCCCCCTTGCAGCGTGGGCGGCCGCCGGTACTTTGAGTGCCCCCCTGGCCACGGCGCCTTCGTGCGGCCGCACTGCGTCATCCGTGGGGACTGGGAGAGCGTGGAGGGGGACACGGGGGACGATGGCCTCGAAGACGAGCTGTGAGGGGGCCGAGCGACAGGGGGACATGGGGACAGACAGTGGCAGGGGTGGGGAGGAACAGGGGCACAGGGGAGGGACGTGGGGGGCTGGGGGGGGGGGAGGCCCTGCCCAATAAAGTGCTGGTTTGAGGTGAAAAATGGTGGTTTGGCCTTTTTGGTCTGGGAGGGGCAGTGCCCTTCACCATGGTAACGTTGTCCCCCCATCACCTCCCCCCCCCCCCCCAGACTCCCTCCTGCACTCCAAAACCAAACCCCCCCCCTCCATCCCAGTCAGCCTACCCCCTGCGTTGGGGTGAGAAAAGACCCCTGGAGGGGGGTGGGGGGGTAAAAACTGACCTGGGGGGGGGTGGGGGTTAAAGCCCCTCCCCAGGAGGGCTTAAACTCAGGACAATAAAAACCACCAATAAAAGGCCCCCCCGGACCCCTTATCTCATCCCCCTCCCCCAATGCTGTTTTTGTGTAAACCCCGCCCCCATCCCAGTTTTGGTGCACACTCCCCCCCCTCCCCCCCCAGTTTTGGTGCACACTCCCCCCCCTCCCCCCCAGTTTTGGTGCACTCTCCCCCCACCCCCCCCCCCCCTTCCTTCCCGGGGGCCCCAGAAAAAGCGAGAGGTCCCCACTTTGGAGCCGGTTGCCCCAATTCCTGAGGATGAACCCAAACCCTGGGGTGGCTCAGGGCTTCCAGACCTCCCTGCCCGCTGCTCCCGTTCCCAGGGTCTCCCTGCACTCCCAGTTTGCAACTGGTTTCCAGTCCCCAGTTCCAAGTTTGCAGCTGGTGCCTGCGCCAAAGCCCAGTTCTCAGCCAGTTCCCTGTAGCCAAGTCCCAGTTCCCTGTGGCCAAAGCCCGGTTCCCAGTTGGTTCCCAGCTGGTTCCCAGTTTCCAGTGGCCAAATCCCAGTTCCCAGCTAGTTCCCTGTGGCCAAATCCCAGTTCCCGGCTGGTTCCCAGTTCCAAGTGGCCAAATCCCAATTACCAGCTGCTTCCCAGTTTCCAGTAGCCAAGTCCCAGTTCCCAGTTGATTCCCAGTTTTCCATCGGCCAAATCCCGGTTCCCAGTTCCAAGTGGCCAAATCCCAATTCCCAGCTGCTTCCCAGTTTCCTGTAGCCAAGTCCCAGTTCCCAGTGGCCAAATCACAGTTCCCAGTTGGTTCCCAGTTTTCCAGTGGCCAAATCTCAGTTCCCAGCTGGTTCCCAGTTTCCAGTGTCCAAATCCCAGTTCCCAGCTGGTTCCCAGTTTTCCAGTGGCCAAATCCCAGTTCCCAGGTGGTTCCCAGTTCCCTGTGGCCAAGTCCCAGTTCCCAGCTGGTTCCCAGTTTTCCAGTGGACAAATCCCAGTTCCCAGCTGGTTACCAGTTGGTTCCCAGTTTCCAGGGGCCAAATCCCAATTCCCAGCTGGTTCCCAGTTTTCCAGGGGCCAAATCCCAATTCCCAGCTGGTTCCCAGTTAGTTTCCAGTTTCCAGTGGCCAAATCCCAGTTCCCAGCTGGTTCCCAGCTCCCTGTGACCAAATCCCAGTTCCCAGCTGGTTCCCAGTTGGTTCCCAGTTTTCCAGTGGCCAAATCTCTGTTCCCTGTTCCCTGTGGCCAAATCCCAGTTCCCAGCTGGTTCCCAGTTTCCACTGTCCAGATCCCAGTTGCTTCCCAGTTTCCAAATCCCAGTTCCGAGCTGGTTCCCAGTTTTCCAGTGGCCAAATCCCAGTTCCCAGCTGGTTCCCAGTTCCCTGTGGCCAAGTCCCGGTTCCCAGCTGGTTCCCAGTTCCAAGTGGCCAAATCCAAGTTCCCATCAGTGGCCAAATCCAAGTTCCCATCTGGTTCCCAGTTCCCTGTGGCCAAATCCCAGTTCCCAGCTGGTTCCCAGTTCCCTGTGGCCAAATCCCGGTTTCCCAGTTTCCAGTGGCCAAATCCGAATTCCCAGCTGCTTCCCAGTTTCCTGTAGCCAAGTCCCGGTTCCCAGCTGGTTCCCAGGTTCCAGTGACCAAATCCCAGTTCCCAGCTGGTTCCAAGTTCCCTGTGGCCAAATCCCAGTTCCTGGCTGGTTCCAATTGGCCAAATCCCAATTCCCAGCTGCTTCCCAGTTTCC
>JAUMJM010000251.1:12500-126129 GCA_033558235.1 Neomorphus geoffroyi | reverse complement strand
TGACCCCTCCAGGACCCCTGTGCCCGCCCTGCCGTGCCCACCCCGATGCCCCGGGGGGGAGGACGTCCCCTCTGGGGGTGCAGGAGGTGGTGGGGACCCCCTACAGTGTCCGTGTCCTCCAAGAAGGTTACAACGTCCCCCACCCCGACGGGAACTTCCGTGCCGACGGCTCCGTCACCTTGGTCTGGGGGGGGCCTCTCACCGCCGTGGTGGACAGGGGGGACCCTGGGACCACCACCGGCTCCTCCAGCTCTTGGCTCAGCAAGGGGTGACCCCGAGCGACGTCACCCACGTCGTCTGCACCCACGGCCACTCTGACGTCGGTAACGTCAACCTCTTCCCCGCAGCCACCTTGGTGTTGGGCTTCGACGTCAGTCGTGGCCATGGGTGCTCCCAACCCAACGGGTTGGCCAACGGGGTCCCCTATGTTCTCCACCCCGGGCACCTGGAGGTGGTGCCCATCCCGGGTCACACGAGAAGCCACGTCAGCCTGGTGACGCGCGACACCTCCTTGGGGATGGTGGTGGTGGCCGGGGACTTGTTTGAGAAGGAGAACGATGAGGAAGAGTGGAGGGCGTTGAGCGAAGACCCAACATGGCAAGAGCGGAGCCGGCGATGGGCGCTGGCCGTGGCCGATGTCATCGTGCCCGGGCACGGAGTGCCCTTCCGGGTCTTCTGGGAGCGCCAACACGGGCAAGAGCCTTCGGTGGGGGAGGCGGGGGCAGCGGTGACATCTGGGGGGATGAGGGTTGTCATGATGATTGGGGTGGTGGCAACGATGGTGGTGGTGGTGGTGGTGGTGGTGGTGGTGGTGATGGTGGTGGCAACGATGGTGGTGGTGGTGGTGATGGCGAAGATGATGGACACGGTGGTGGCGACGATGGCGGAGATGACGGTGGACGTGGTGGTGATGACGATGACGGAGATGGCGAGGGTGGTGGTGACGGTGATAACGCTGACGGTAGTGATGGTGGTGACGGTGGTGGTGCTGACGGTGAAGATGCTGATGGAGATGGCGAGGGTGGTGGTGATGGTGACAACGCCGATGGTAGCGATGGTGGTGACGGTGGTGGCGCTGACGGCAACGATTGGTGATGTTGAGGGTGACGATGACGATGGCGATGCCACCACTGGAGAAGACACCGAGGACCCTCGGGGGGCTGCGTGGCGGGGTGGAACCCCTGGAGATACCTCCAAGATGTGGGGGGGAGGGGACTGGGGAGGCCCCCGAGGACCCCCAGGGAGTCCTAAAGCGGCCGCGGCTTTGAGGCAAAAATACAGGTTTTGGGCTGAACGACCCCTTGTTTTGGCCGGGGAGGGGGGCACCCTGGGACCCTTTTCTGGAGGGGGAGGGGACACTTGGGAGCGTTTTGGGGGGGTTTTACGCCAAATCCCCTCACCAGCTCCTCAAAAATGCAGCTTTTACCCCCAACTCCCCTCGAAAAAACCTCAACCCCCCCATTTTCACCCCAAATCTCATCAAATTTTCCCTAAAATTGGATCTTCTACCTCAAATCCACTCATGATCCTCCCCCAAAAATGCAACTTTTACCCCAGCTCCCCCCCAGATCCTTCAAAACCCCCATTTTCACCCCAAATCTTGTTGAATGTCACCTTAAAATGGGTTTTTTACCCCAAATCTCCTCATTAACTCCCCAAAATGCATCTTTCACCCCCAAATCTTCTCATAAATGGCACAAAAATGCAGTTTTTTACCCCAAATCCCCTCATGACCCTCCCCAAAACTGCAACTTTTACCCCAAATCCCCTCTCAAATCCTTCAAAAACCCCATTTTCACCTCAAATCTTGTTGAATTTCCCCTCAAAATGGGGTTTTTACCCCAAATCCCCTCATGTCCCTCCCCAAAACCGCATCTTTTCCCCAAATCTCCTCACAAATGGCACAAAAATGTAGATTTTACCCCAAATCCCCTCAAAAACTCCCCCCAAAACGAGACCTTCACCTCACGGCTTGAGAAATTTCCCCCAAAATGTGGGGGTTTACCCTAAATCCCGTCATGACCCTCCCCCAAAATGCAACTTTTACCCCCCAAATCCCCCCCAAACCCACAAAAACCTATTCTCACCTCAAATCTCGTCCAATGTTCCCTCAAATGGGGTATTTTTACCCCAAATTCCCTCATGACCATCCCCCAAAATTCAACTTTTACCCAAAATCCACCCCAAACCCTTCAAAACCCCCATTTTCACCCCAAATCTTGTCAAAATTTCCCTAAAATGTTTTTTTTACCCCTAATCCCCTCATGACCCTCCCCAAAAATGAAATTTCTACCCCCAAATCCCCTCCCAAACACCTTAACCCCCCATTTTCACCTCAAATGTTCGCAAATTTTCCTTACAATGGGCTCTTTTACCCCAAATTCCCTTATGACCCTCCCCAAAAATTCTCCTCAAATATTTTTTTTACCCCAAATCCCCTCACCAGATCCCCAAAAATTCAAATTTTTACCCCAAATCCACTCATGACCCTCCCCCAAAATACAACTTTTACTCCAAAATCCCTCCCAAACCCCCATTTTCACCCCAAATGTCCTCCAATTTTCCCTCAAATGGGCTCTTTTACCCCAAATCCCCTCATGACCCTCCCCTCCGAGCCCGGGGGCAGACGGAGGCTGTTAGCCGGCCGACTGGGGCATCTCTGTCCCTGGAGACGTGCGCTGCTCCAGGACATGTGCGCTCCCAGGATACCCAAGCCCAGAAGAAAGGCAAGTTGAGCAATGGCACACAGATCCCTCGCAGACATGGACGCCCACCCACAAGATAACACCCGCCCCCAGGGACACACCCACCCAGAACACACGGACGCCCACACCCGCACCATACCCTCCCCCCCCCCAGCAGACACGCATGCCCAGCCCCGTGACACGCTGCCCTCAAGAGACCATGGGCTAGGACACCAAAGCAAAGACACACCTTTTCATGCTCTCATTTTTTATTGATCGAGTTGGGGCCGTAGTTGTGCGGCGCTGCGGAGATGGTTGTGTCCGCCTGTCGTGAGGACACTGGCTCCGCACACAGCCGGTGCTGGGGTCAGCTCAACCACGGCGGGAGCGTCTCCCCCCGCCGGCGCCGGCTTCCCCCTGCCCGGCCTCTGCGAGCCCTAGGGCGGCGTACATTCCTTCTCTTTACGGACCTGCGAAGACGACGCCACAGCCCAAGACGACGCGGCAGCCTCAAGACCATCGGGTAGCGGTTTTTACTGCTGCTTCTGCTCCGTTGGGCACTAGCCATGCTGGATGCGGCAGATCTGTGCCTCAAACACGCCCGCTTTTATAGGCGGGGCGGGGAGAGGCCCATTATGACATCACAATGGCACCCGGACAACATCACCAGTGACATCACAATGGCACCGTGGTTACAGTCGGCATGTGCCACCTCCATGGCAACTGGAGCTTTGATGTTCTACTGCGCTCCAGTGGGCCGGCAGGTCTACCTGCAACACTGAGTTGCCAGCGTTACCCTGCTGTGGATTGGCCGCTTGCACTCGCCGGTTTAGCCTGTTCCGATGGGATGACAGCTCTACCCAGCCCGGCCACGCCAGAAGGTTTACACGCCTCAGCTCTCCAGAACACCACCTCTGGCCTACTATGCCACGCCATCAGATGGACCTCACTTTGCTGGGTTGCAGGTCTTGCCGCCTCTGCCACTCAGTAGTTGTCCTGACTTCAGCGCCAGAACTAGTCAACGTCATTCCTCTGGCATTATTTCAGGCGCACCTGAAAAGCAGAGTTGGCAGGTGAGTCCTGGTCAGGAGCAGCTGGTGGCCAGCGTCAGGGCTACGCGGTTCCCCCGGCTTCTTGGATACTCTAGAATGGTAGCATGAGTGAGTGACGAGGGAGGGGGAAGGGAGCCACAAGAGGAGCCAAAGATGGGTCAGTTGATCAAGTTGAGAGAGCGGTGGGGAAGGTGCCGTACCCTATCACAGGCCGCTGAGTAAGCAGGACCGTGTCCCAGGGAGGCCGCTCTCCATCATCTTCCAAATGTCCTGCAGTCCGCGGGAAACCTCTCACCATGGGGAAAATGGATGAGCAGGGGAGTGCAAGGCTGTGGCCCAGATGGTGTTCCCTCGCATCCTATTTCTGGCCGTCTGAAAGAGAAGGCGAGTGGATTTCCCCAGGGCGCCTTGTCTCTCGCTAGGGTCTCTGCAGGCAGCGCTGGAAGGACAGCCTTGCTGCCCAGCGGAGAGCAGGGGTTGGTTTCCATAATTCCTTGCAAAACTATGTAGAGGGGTGGGCTACAGCAGTTTCTTTCTGTGCATGAACTGAGGCTTCTATGGACTGTCCTATGAGATTCCTCGCAAGCCAGTGAGGGGATCGCAAGCGAGTGTCAAGTCCGAAGCAACCGCCCCTCTGTACTCAGTGCTGCTGAGGCCGCACCTCAGAGCCTCTCTTTGGTTGGGCCCCACAATACAACAAAGATGATGAAGTGCTGGAGCGTGGCCATGGCTAACGTGGGACTGGCCCACAAGCCCCTGTATCCTACACCACGTGGGAAGCGACCAGGTCAACCTTGTGGCCCCATGGTAGATAAAAGGGCACCTCAGAGCGGCCTTTCCGGACCTGAAGGGCCTGCAGGAAAGCTGGGGAAGGACTTTTCCCAAGGGCCTGGAGTGATAGGATGAGGGGGAATGACTTGAAGTTGGATGGTGAGACAGTGGCAGAGGTGGCCCAGGGAACCTGTGAGTGCCCCCTCCCTGCCAGTGTTGAAGGTCAGATTGGAGGGATCAAAAATACTCCTTAGGATGAATTAGTTGGTAACTTCCCCAAAGGAAGCGCCTCAATCTTTTATTGAAATGAGAGAAACCTCAAAGGAAATAGTGGTGTGTGGGCAAGGAGGACATAGCAAGCTGTTCTTCAAGTGCAGCATCAGCGTCTCCAGCAGGCGGTCAGGCGGCCAAAAAGCCATCTTGCCCTGCCCAGCCTTTTGGCCACCTGGCCACGTGTCTCTCCTGCGGTCACCAGCTCCTAGGGCCCCATCTCTGTTTGGGTGCCCACATCTCCTGGAGTTCCCATCTCTGTTTGGGTGCCCATATCTCCTGGGGTTCTCATCTCTGCCAGAATGCTCGTGCCTTCAGCAGCGGGGGTGGGTCATTCCTGCATCCTTGCACAAGTGTGGGGAACTGCGGTGTCTCCAGAAATGCTTCAGGAAGCCACAGAGCTTCTTGCAGCACTTCTCAGAGTGCTGCCCTACCACGCAGGGGTCTTGTTGACCACTCGCCTTGCTTGTGGATGCCATTTACTGCAGGCCCATCTCTATGGTGGTGTCGATATCTCCTGGGGTTCCAATTTCTGCCAGCGTGCTCATGCCTTCAGCAGCGGGGGGGACTCTTTCTTGCATCCTTGCAGAAGTGTGGGGCAATGCGGCATCTCCAGAAACGTTTCAGGAAGCCACGGAGCTTCTTGCAGCGCTTCTGCGAGCGCCGCCCTACCACGCAGGGCTCTTCTTGGTCACTCGCCTTGCTTGTGGACGCCAGCTGCTGAGGACCCATCTGTGCAGTGGTGCCCACATCTCCTGGGGTTCCCATCTCTGCTGGGGTTCTCCTGCCTTGAGCAGCGGAGGTGCTCTTTCCTGTTTCTTTACAGAAGGGTGGGGCACTGCGGCATCTCCAGGAATGCTTTTGGGAGCCACGGAGCTTATTGCAGTGTTTCTGTGAGCACCATCCCTACCATGCACCGTTCTTCTTGGCCACTGGCCTTGCTTGTGGACACTGGCTGCTGCAGGCCCATCCCTGTGGTGGTGCCCATAGCTCCTGGGGTTCCAATCTCTGCTGGTGTTATCCTGCCTGCGTCCTTGCAGAAGGGTGGGGCACTGCGGCATCTCCAGCAATACTTTTGGGAGCCACGCAGATTGTTGCAGTTTTTCTGTGAGCGCCCCCCTACCACACAGGGCTCTTCTTGGTCACTCGCCCTGCTTGTGGACGCCAGCTGCTGGAGACCCATCTCTGTCGGGGTGCCCATATCTCCTGGGGTTCCCATCTCTGCTGGGGTGCTTGTGCCCTGAGCAGAAGGGACGCTCCAACCCCTCCTACCTCTCCACAACAGGTAACACCACCCCACCCTTCGGCGCCATGCGTTGCACAGGTCATCTATCTGTAGCCACACCAGGCTGCCGTGAGCCCCATTCCGACATAGAATAATGTCAAACAAGTTACCATTATGAGTGCCATTCCGACATAAAATAACATCAAACGGGATAACTTTATGGCCCAGCTCAGCAGTATCACCACCACTATCATGACAATTAGGGGCGGATTGTTGCAGTCCCTAGCTCTGCTACAACTCCAACTCTTGGAGTCACCAGCCTGTCCAGTGCAGTGCCCACCAAGAACTGCTGGTCCCGGGCCACACGCATCCCTCTTCTAGCTGGGCAGGCCCAGTCCCCCGTTGTGACATCACAATGGCACCCGGACAATGTTGTCAGTGACGCCACAATGGCACCCGGACAACATTGTCAGTGAGATCACAATGGCACCATGGTTACTGTCCCTCATGTTTGAGCTCCGTGGCAACTGGAACTTTGATGTTCTACTCCACTCCAGCAGGCCGGCGAGTCCACCTGCAACACCGGGGTTCCAGGTTTACCCTGCTCTGGAGTGGCCGCTGGCTCTTGCCGGCTTTAGCCTGCTCTGCCGGGATGACAGGTCTACCCAGCCCAGCCACGCCAGAAGGTCTGCACACCTCAGCTCTCCCAGAATGCCAGGTCTAGCCCACTGTGCCCGGCCATCAGACCGACCTCCCTTTGCTGGGTGCCAGGTCTTGCCGCCTCTGCCACTCAGTAGTCGTCGTGGCTTCACCGCGAGAACTAGTCAACGTCATTTCTCTGGTGTCTTTTTCAGCTCAAGCTGAAAAGTAGAATTGCCAGGTTTGTCCTGGTAACGAGCAGCTGGCGGCGGGCGTCAGGTCTAGCCTGCTCCCCCATTTGTCAACTACTCTCGAATTGGAGGTGCCTGTAACCAAGAGCCCAATGACCGGCCTTGGAATCACGCTCGGAAAGGCCACACTGGAATCGTGGGGAATGTGGACCCAAATGCAAAGCTGGCTCTAGTGATTCTCCACAACAATGCGGCGTTCCAGGGAACTGAGTGGGGCTGATAGAACAAGGATAGGGTTGCCCGGCTATGGGGAAAGATGGGAGAGGAGATCAAGGTTGGCTGTCGAGAAGACCCGGATTTTGGGAGGCACCCAGGTTCCTGTGAAAAAGACAGAGAGATCTTCCCCCAGAAATACAGTTTCTTCTTCTGGACTGGAGCGTTGGCGTAAAGAGAGCCAATCTTTGTAGTGTGCCTGGAGCAGGAATCTAAAGAAAAGGCTTTAACCGATGGGGTTAGAATTGACACAATAGTGCCACCTACGGCACCACCCCCTGCCACCCCAGTCACCAGCAAACCAACAGCCGTATCTAATCCCAATGGTTTTGGAAGAGGACCATATGTAGCCAAGGATATAGGCCAACAGCAGCTGCTGTTCAATCCAGAATGGTCTCTCAAACGTGTTGAAGTGCTGATGCCAAATCATATTTCCGAGAGAGATTCAGCCAGGCTGTTCTCCTTTCCTGGAAACTTCCTTCGAGGGATGGACAACCTGGCTGCGCAAGCAAAGACCTTGCAAGAGAGAAACACAGACAGACCTAACTGGTGTGTTCGGGGTGGGATTGGCAGTTTGAAATAGCATTGATGCAGAGGTACTGATGAACAAACTAGCCACTACATCAAGTCATCTGGCAAAATTACAACAGCCTCTGCCATCTTCCCTATGGGCTCTGGGAACCAATCAGTGGCTGCTAACAAAAGTATTACCAAAATGGGAAGAAAGGAATAGAAAGCACCAGGGATTGATTAGAAGTGCACTCAGGATGACTCTTAGTCACGTTCAGGCACAGTTATGGATGCAGTCGCTGGTCGCCTCGATCCTAAGAGAGGGGGAGGAAGGCACTTTCCCCACCAAAATTGGGAAAATTCTTTGGAACAATGCCTGTGACTTTGAGAGGGAACTCCAGTCCTGGTGGAATTTGATAAGCTTTACTTATAACCCCGTCACTAACACAGCCGTGGCCTTTGTGCTAACCACACCTAATGCCTCAATCTATGTAGGGCGTCGCACCATTGCATTGGAGCGAAGCACAGTGGAGCTGTACTCTGTCCTGCCGAGCACAGAGTCTGGGTCTGAAAAGGCGATGGGAAGTGGCAGACCGTAGATTTAGAACCCTGCATCGTGCGGGAACAAGAGGGGTAATCAGCGAAGGCAATGCACTCAGTGCTCAAGAGGTTTGTCTAGATACTGAAGAGAAGGGTTGTCATTTTGAGATTCATCCTAACCTTAACCGTGAGACAGTCCTTAGATACCTTGGTGTGTGAGGGCTGTGTGTGCTGTTATTGTAGGGAATATGGTAAGGGTAGAAAGTTGGAATCACTCCAATTCTTGTATTTGTAATTTCCTTCAAATCCAAGGGTGTGATATCTCTTATTCAGGACCTCTTATGTCTCACCAGCTCTTCCAATCTCATTATACACCTTCCACAAACTCCTACCTAGCTCTGCTGGAATAAACCTTTCTTTAGTGAAGCAATTGGTACAGCATCCAGGTTTGATCAGGATTTTGGAGGAGATGCCAGAAAAGGGGCAAAAATCTCTGATAACTGTTCACCCCAATGTGGAAGAAATTCACCGTGTTTTGAAAGGAGTGGAGCAGGATGGAGAAATAGATGGTGGGACACGCTTTTTGGATGTTGCCCTACGGCTACCGGTGTCCTGAACAGCGTCCTCTCTCACCCTCTTGTCATTCTCTTGATGTTAATTCTCCTTTGTTTAGTTTTGTCTGTAGGATTCTATGTTTTGAGCTGGAGAACGATGAAACGAGAGGCACACTTAACATTGGTCCTTGATGCCGTGCACCAGACAATTGCCCTGGAGAGACACATGATGGATGAAGGCCAAAGAATTTGCCTGGGATGATGAGACAGGGGGGAATGATGTGAGACTTTAGAGAAGCCTTGGTTTAGGCTGCAGAGCTGTAACTTGGAGATGTGGTTAGCCTTGGACATCTTGCGGGGGGGGGGGTGGATTTGGCAATTGGACTCTGTGGGAACTGTGCGAGCCTGGCAGTTCTGTGTGCTCCTCCACTCGGGTTGTGCAGAGAAGGACTTTGTAGGCCCGGCAGCTTTCATAAATCCATCAAGGCTACACTGATAAGGAGTTGGGCAGCTTGCAGTGAAACCGAGATGGTTTTGTCTTTTGGCCTGGAGGAGATTCAAGAAAGTACTGGGCCTGTGCAAAGAAAGAAGGTGACCTCACCTCTGAGCTCCATCTTATGCTAGTGATTTCTGGGGACTGATCAGCGTAACCCGTTGTCATGCTCCGCTCGCTGGACTTTACCACCTCCTCGGGTAGCGCGAGAACATTTGGGGCCTGCGCAGTCCAGCCTGGATTGCGAAATGAAGGCGGAGATTGGCCTCAATCCATGGGAGAGAGGAGGTGCGAGGTGCTGTTGCTGAGCATAAAAGATGGTTCCTAACCCAACCCCAGCTGAGATCTCCCCACCTCTGGATCACGGATCGCCCATCATGACGACAAGTCTCGACTGAGGACCGGCAGGATGCTGCTCGGAGCCCGGGACCATAGGGACGCCTTTGGATCCGTGGTGGCAGCTATAATCCTCTTTCCTCCTTGTTCCTCCCCTTTTCCCCACTCTGTCTATCGCGTGCCACTTTACGGGCAAAATAATGAAGTTACTCTTTGATTGAATTATAAGCCCTTGGCATTTGGGTTGCCTTAATTTTGCGCTTTGAGATCCAGGTAAACAAATCATCACGAGTCCCTGAGTGGACCATGACACTGGATTGTCCCTACAGCCCTTCTTGTGGATGGGTGTCACGTTGGCCAACTTCCAGTCATCCGGGACCTCTCCAGTGAGCCAGGACTGTTGAGAAATGATGGAGAGCGGCTTAGCGAGCTCGTCTGCCGGCTTTCTCCTCGTCCTGGGATGGATCTCATCTGGCCGCGTGGATTTGTGTGTGTCTAATTGGCCAAGCGGGTCTCTAACCAAGTCATTTGTTTATGAGCATATATTTGACAAGCGACTGACTTTTAAAACATCCAACCCCCTATTAGTGACTGCGCTCAAGTTTTGTCCAGACTCTTTTGCACCAATTTCAGTGGTACTTGGCTGTCATGGTGTGATGATGAGGCCCACAGAGCTGTGGGACCCATCGTGCAGTGGGGTCTACCTTGGAGCAGAGCTGTAGGGCAGGGCTGTTGATGTCCCAAGCACCATGGGAAGAGGCGTGGGGCAGAGTTGCCAAGGCAACAGCGCCGTGGAGTAGAGCTGTGAGGCAGAGCTGTCTGGACCACAGTGCTGTGGGGCAAAGCCATGGGGCAGAGCTGTGCAGCTGCAGCACCCCATACAGCATCCCTGTTAAGCATCGCATACCCCACGCCCACACCGCATCCCATACACCACACTCACTCAGCACCTCCTACACCATCCCTGCTCAACATCGTAAACACAATCCTCACTCAGCATTTCATTCACCATCCCAGCTCAGCATCCCGTACACCATCCCCACTCAGCATCCAATAGCCCCTTGCCTGATCAGCGTCCCATACCCCATCCCAGCTCAGCATCCTCTATTCCATCCCCGCCCAACCCTGTGCAAATAGACCCGCTTTGCATCCCAGACACAGTCCTCATCCCCAGGCAGCTGCATCTGTCAGCCTCCTGCCCACTACTCTTCCATTGCCCTTCAGAAGGCAGCATGGCTGGCATCTGGAAAAAAACCTTTTCCTTTCTTCTTAGCAGCCAGGATCCCTCTTGGGAAGGCTGCCAGCAATAGCCCTCCTCAGGATGGGACCCTGGCTGGCTCCTCCGCTGCTGTGGGGACAGAGCACAGGGCTGTGCCTTGCAGGAGACAGGGAGGTTACAGAGCCTCGTTGCAGAACTGGGAGAGCAGAGCTCTGACACCTGCTTTGCTCCGAGTGGGAAAGGTGTCCATCTGTGCCTCCTGCCTCCAGAGGGCCTGGCTGTTACAACCTGATCTCCACTGTCCGGTAATCTTGTCTACGAGTATGGGATCACAAAGAGTCCTTATGCAAACAGAACCTTCACCAATATAGACAAGTGCAGTTTTGGGGCTTCCCAATGGCAAACGTTTTGTTCAGTGTCAAGACAAATGTCTTAGGCTTTGATGGTGCTGTTCTCTCAAGTCAATGCTTGTGGATCTTTGGGGCCCATACTCTACGCTCTAAGGGGACCGAGCAGAGCTCCGTTGGCACTCAAGCCTAACACAATGACTGGATATGTGGCGGGTACCAAAGCATCGTGTATTGGTAAAACAAAAGCCGTGGCCTGATGGTTGGTGGGATCATGGATAAGCTGACAAAATACAACCAGGACGGAACCCCATGTTTTGTTTTCATTGTGGTGTCCTCTGTGCAGATCTTCAGGGCAGTGCTGAGGATCCCCTCGGAGCAGGGAGAGCACAAATCCTTTTCCACGTGCTCCCCTCCATCTCCACCCCATCCCTGGAGCCGGTGGTGTCAGTTCTGTACTTGGTGGTGCCTCCAGCACTGACCCCCCTCATCTACAGCTTGAGAAACCAGAAGATCCAGGACTCCGTGTGCAATCTGATAACCGGATGGGTTTTGTGTGGGTGTTGGTATTGATGGTGGGATTTGTTGAGCTTAGATGCTGTTGTCATTCCTTTTTTATATCGTTGTGGAATTTCCTCTCCGGATTGAGTAGCTGGGTAAATGAGGAGCCACGTTCTCTGCCTGCGTAAAGAAAATAAAGGGCTCTGCAGTGCCTTTTTGTTGCTGACTCTTCACCTGATGCAGGGATCGAGCCCATCGGGGGAAGAAGATGGGCAGAGAGCAAAGCTCAGGCATCAGCTGGGGTGAGTGCCCAGGGCTGGACCTGGCAATGTGAGAGACCTGGTGCCCTGGGGCACCTGCCCAGTCTGTCCCTACCACCAGGGGCACAAAGCAGCCTCCTCTCTGCTGCACCTGCAGCTCTGGGCTCTGCACCCCGCACCCTCGGGGCTGTGTCCTGGCCACTCCTGGTTCCCTCAGGGTTTGGAGGTGGTGGTACCCCTTTGTAGAGGGAGGAGCTGTGATGCCCTGGGGCTGTGGGTGACTCTGCCCTGGTCATGCTGTTTGGGGTGAGAAGCAGAGCCAGCTGGATGGGGGTGACTACTGCTGAGCCCCTTTCCACCTTCCCAGATGGCTCAGGAGGCAGGGACAAGGCTGGGCAGGACAATGGGGTGTCTGCAGCGGCACAAAGGGCAAGGGAGGGCTACAGCAGGTCCTGCCTGTGGGCTTTCCAAGAGAGTGTCCTGAAACACTCTCCAGTCTTATGTCCCTTTGCCTGCTGCCTCCTCACAGCCTCTCCTGGCATTGCGGGGCCTTTGTCAGCCCGTGCGCTCCTCAGGGTCACCTTTTCCTCTGGGACACTCTTCCTTGCAGGGTCACAATTCAGGAACACCTCGCTTTCCCTGGTGCTCTGCAAGTCCTTCCCAGAGCTCGGTCTTGTCAGGGAGGTGGTCCTGGTGATAAGCATCGACATGAAACCCACCTCAAGGGCCAGCCCTGGCTTAGCCAGCAGCCCCTCAACAGGCAACCCTGTGTGCAGCTGCCGTCAGGAGCCAAGGAAGAGCAGGTCCCTGTGGATGTCAGGTAAAGGACGCAGGGCCCTGTGGACATGAAGATGCCCCCCCAGATGCACACACACAGGGCTGACATGGACAAGGATAAAGGCAGGGCTGTGGCAGTTGACAAAAGCAGCTCCACGGAGATGGTGGTGTCAGCGCTCGTCCACTCGGAACCCAAGACCACAGTAGGAGAGGGAATGAGCTACATGGAGGTAGAAAGGAGCAGCCTCAAGAAGTCAGGTAGGAGAAGCCATGTGCATCTGGGCAGGAGCAGCACCAATGACCATGGTATGAGCACCCCTGCTGCTCCAGGCCTGAGGAGCCCGGCAGAGATGGGAACTCCAGGAGATATGGGCACCCAAACAGAGGTGGGGCCCTAGGAACTGGTGACCGCAGGAGAGACACGTGGCCAGGCAGCCAAAGGGCTGGGCAGGACAAGACGGCTTTTGCGCTGCCTGACCGCCTGCTGGAGACGCTGGAGACACTTGAAGAACAGCTTGCTATGTCCACTGTTTCCTTTGATGTTTCTGACATTTCAATAAAAGATTGAGGGGCTTCCTTCGGGGAAGTATTGAGGGGCCCAAACCAAACAGAGGATCTGAGGTGCGGCCTCAGCAGCACTGAGTACAGAGGGGCGGTTGCTTCGGACTTGACACTCGCTTGCAATCCTCTCACTGGCTTGCGAGGAATCTACATGGACTGAAAGGAAGAGACCACCAATCAATTGTGAATGGACTTGGTGTAGCCTGAAATAATAGTTCCTTAGCTCGGAACGGTGTCCAAGCTCAGCTGTGAATTCAGTCTCTTGTAGCAGGAGGCCACTGAAATCCCAAGGAGGCATTTTACCCACTGAAATCCCAACAGTAATTTGGTAATCAGACAACAAGATAAGCCCTTTTTTAGCCATTTATTTTCTCCTCTTGAGCCCTATATATTGCCGATGTTGCACGGGAGGAGTCACTGGGGGGGAACCTGGGGGAGCCTGGGGGGCACGGAGTGGCCTCTAATGTTCCCTTTCTTTCAAGGAGCAGGAGCTGTGTCCAGGAGCCCCCCTCTGCCCATGGCAACCCTGCCCAGCGCCCCCTTGGGAAACAGCCAGGAGCCAGGTATGGGGGGGGCAGCGGGAAGGCACAGTGGGGAACTGGGGGGCATTATGGGAGGAATTGGGGGGTCTGTGGGGACACAGTGGGGGGGTGGTAGCTGAGGGTCGCTGAGCCCGTGCCCCCCCAGTGCCCCCCCCAGGCCGGCGCCTGTGTGCCCAGCTCCAGCAGCTGCAAGAGCACCTGGCGCTGGCCCTGGCGGTGAGTGTGGACCCTGGCTCCCTGGACCCCATAGGGTGACCCCTGGGACTCCTGTGCCCCCCATAACTCCTGTGACCTCAACCCCTGTGCCCACCTGACACCGTGGCCCCTGTGTCCCTCCCAGTGCCCCCCGAGCCCCTATGGGTTGACCCCTGTGACCCACATGAGCCCGCATCACCCACATGACCCCATTACCTCCCATGACCTTTGACACCCCCTGAGCCCCCAGACCCCTATGACCCTGGTGACCCCCATGATCCCCGTACACCCCCAGCACAGGGTAACCAGAAGGTTCTGCTGGAGCTGCTGCAGCGCCGCCCCAAAGACTGGAAGCTGCTGTACCTGCGGGAACTCGGGGGGGCAGAGAGGGAGGGGGGGTCAGGGGATGCTGGGGGGACAGGGAGTCCCGGGAGGGTCACAGGTGGGGGTGCACAGGGAGGTCTCTGTGTCATTCCCCCCTCCCCTCCCCCCCGGGAGGTACCAGCCCCTAGCTCCTCGTCCCCCCCAGGAGCCCCCGGAGGACCTGGTGCAGCTCAGGGTTGACATCTGTGAAGCTGTGCACAAGCTGACCTGGGCGGTGTTGGTTGCCAACACCGCCCTGCAGGAGCTCCACCAGCCCGTCTGGGTGGTGAGGCTGGTGAAGCTGCTGGGGCGGCAGGGGTGGGGGGCCTGTGGGGCGGGAGGCCTGGGCATCCATGGGGCAGGAGGGGGGGGTCGCTGTGGGGCAGGAGGGGGGGGGTCTCTATGAGGCAAGGGAGGCCGGGGGATCTTGGGGGGGGCGGCAGAGAAAGGCAGGAGGGCAGGGGGAGGAGGTGGGTTGGGAGGGCAGAGAGGTTGGGGGGGTTGGGGGAGCTGGTGGGGGTGGGGGGTTGCATAGAAACATTTTCTCAAATAACAGATAACATTACTAGGTTTCATCTGGAATGTCTTTCTCAGATGGTGGTAAGAGAATGGTTATCATTTTAGTAATAAATTCAAACTTTGAATCAAAGGCTTATTCTAATATAGAACGGGCATCTAACAGTGTCTGCATGGGTTTAAATCCTTCTATCTTAATATTTTACAGTAAAGATCGTCCGGCTCCAAAACTGAATAACTTGGGTTTATTTGTTTCCTTTGCAAATGTCATCAATATGAAATGTGGAGAAAAGCAGGGTCTCAGGGAGGCTGCTGAGTACTGAAAATAGCATGTGGGGGACTTGCGCCAGAAGAGCCACTCTGCAAAGTTATTGAGCCCTAATTCAGGAGGAGATGATCCACTCAGGTGTGAGAGAAAATCCGGTTCTACTCCTGAGAGCACAAATTTGGATCCCAAGAGTGTAACTGAGGTCAGAATAGGGACTAGAATACTGCTTTTCAAAGAAGGAAGAGGATCTGGTTTCCCCCCCCCCTAAAAATTTACTTTGGCATTTTAGCCGCTGGACATGTAGGTCCTGTGCTCCTGTCAGTTCTGCTGGAAAGGCCACAAGTTCTGAAGGAAAATTCCGGAGTTCTAATTCCATGGACAGTGCGACTCTCTCGGGAGCTTGGTAAGAACGAGTTGTTGAAGGTGAGACGCGTGTGCAAGGTGTGCATCACTAAACACGTCTTCACTAGGGCGAAGCAGAGCATCACTTTGGGAAACACGGTACAGGACAGCGTAGACCTTTCCTCTGATCTCAGGGATGTTCCTAAGTTCTTTAAATACCTCTGAGGGGATGTCTGCCACTTCCCATGGCCTTTTCAGACCCAGACTCTGTGCTCGGCAGGACAGAGTACAGCTCCACTGTGCTTCGCTCCAATGCAATGGCGCGACACCCTACATAGATTGAGGCATTAGGTGTGGTTAGCACAAGGGCCACGGCTGTGTTAGTGACGGGGTTATAAGTAAAGCTTATCAAATTCCACCAGGACTGGAGTTCCCTCTCAAAGTCACAGGCATTGTTCCAAAGAATTTTCCCAATTTTGGTGGGGAAAGTGCCTTCCTCCCCCTCTCTTAGGATCGAGGCGACCAGCGACTGCATCCATAACTGTGCCTGAACGCGACTAAGAGTCATCCTGAGTGCACTTCTAATCAATCCCTGGTGCTTTCTATTCCTTTCTTCCCATTTTGGTAATACTTTTGTTAGCAGCCACTGATTGGTTCCCAGAGCCCATAGGGAAGATGGCAGAGGCTGTTGTAATTTTGCCAGATGACTTGATGTAGTGGCTAGTTTGTTCATCAGTACCTCTGCATCAATGCTATTTCAAACTGCCAATCCCACCCCGAACACACCAGTTAGGTCTGTCTGTGTTTCTCTCTTGCAAGGTCTTTGCTTGCGCAGCCAGGTTGTCCATCCCTCGAAGGAAGTTTCCAGGAAAGGAGAACAGCCTGGCTGAATCTCTCTCGGAAATATGATTTGGCATCAGCACTTCAACACGTTTGAGAGACCATTCTGGATTGAACAGCAGCTGCTGTTGGCCTATATCCTTGGCTACATATGGTCCTCTTCCAAAACCATTGGGATTAGATACGGCTGTTGGTTTGCTGGTGACTGGGGTGGCAGGGGGTGGTGCCGTAGGTGGCACTATTGTGTCAATTCTAACCCCATCGGTTAAAGCCTTTTCTTTAGATTCCTGCTCCAGGCACACTACAAAGATTGGCTCTCTTTACGCCAACGCTCCAGTCCAGAAGAAGAAACTGTATTTCTGGGGGAAGATCTCTCTGTCTTTTTCACAGGAACCTGGGTGCCTCCCAAAATCCGGGTCTTCTCGACAGCCAACCTTGATCTCCTCTCCCATCTTTCCCCATAGCCGGGCAACCCTATCCTTGTTCTATCAGCCCCACTCAGTTCCCTGGAACGCCGCATTGTTGTGGAGAATCACTAGAGCCAGCTTTGCATTTGGGTCCACATTCCCCACGATTCCAGTGTGGCCTTTCCGAGCGTGATTCCAAGGCCGGTCATTGGGCTCTTGGTTACAGGCACCTCCAATTCGAGAGTAGTTGACAAATGGGGGAGCAGGCTAGACCTGACGCCCGCCGCCAGCTGCTCGTTACCAGGACAAACCTGGCAATTCTACTTTTCAGCTTGAGCTGAAAAAGACACCAGAGAAATGACGTTGACTAGTTCTCGCGGTGAAGCCACGACGACTACTGAGTGGCAGAGGCGGCAAGACCTGGCACCCAGCAAAGGGAGGTCGGTCTGATGGCCGGGCACAGTGGGCTAGACCTGGCATTCTGGGAGAGCTGAGGTGTGCAGACCTTCTGGCGTGGCTGGGCTGGGTAGACCTGTCATCCCGGCAGAGCAGGCTAAAGCCGGCAAGAGCCAGCGGCCACTCCAGAGCAGGGTAAACCTGGAACCCCGGTGTTGCAGGTGGACTCGCCGGCCTGCTGGAGTGGAGTAGAACATCAAAGTTCCAGTTGCCACAGAGCTCAAGCATGAGGGACAGTAACCATGGTGCCATTGTGATCTCACTGACAATGTTGTCCGGGTGCCATTGTGGCGTCACTGACAACATTGTCTGGGTGCCATTGTGATGTCACAACGGGGGACTGGGCCTGCCCAGCTAGAAGAGGGATGCGTGTGGCCCGGGACCAGCAGTTCTTGGTGGGCACTGCACTGGACAGGCTGGTGACTCCAAGAGTTGGAGTTGTAGCAGAGCTAGGGACTGCAACAATCCGCCCCAATCGTCATGATAGTGCTGGTGACACTGCTGAGCTGGACCATAAAGGTGACCTGTTTGACATTATTTTATTTTGGAATGGCACTCATAATGGTAACTCGTTTGACATTATTTTACGTTGGAATGGGGCTCATAAAGGTAGCCCGTTTGACATTATTCTATGTTGGAATGGGGCTCACGGCAGCCTGGTGTGGCTACAGATAGATGACCTGTGCAACGCATGGCGCCGAAGGGTGGGGTGGTGTTACCTGTTGTTGAGAGGTATGAGGGGTTGGAGCGTCCCTTCTGCTCAGGGCACGAGCACCTCCATGGAGATGGGAACCGCAGGAGATATGGGCACCACTGCACAGATGGATCCCCAGCAGCTGGCGTCCACAAGCAAGGCGAGTGACCAAGAAGAGACATTCGTGGTAGGGCGGCGCTGACAGAAGCACTGCAAGAAGCTCCATGGCTGCCTGAAGCGTTTCTGGAGACGCTGCATTGCCCCACACTTCTGCAAGGATGCAAGAAAGAGTCCCCCCCACTGCTGAAGGCATGAGCACGCTGGCAGAAATTGGAACCCCAGGAGATATAGACAACAGCACCGAGATGGGCCTGCAGTAAATGCATCCACAAGCAAGGCGAGTGGTCAACAAGACCCCTGCATGGTAGGGCGGCGCTCGCAGAAGCGCTGCAAGAAACTCCGTGGCTTCCTGAAGTGTTTCTGGAGACGCCGCAGTTCCCCACACTTGTGCAAGGTCGCAGCAATGAGCACCCCCACTGCTCAAGTCAAAAGCACTCTGGCAGATGGGAACCCCGGGAGATATGGGCACCACTGCACAGATGGGTCCTCAGCAGCTGGCGCAGCTGGCGGCAGACGCCGCAGTTCCCCACACTTCTGCAAGGACGCAGGAATGACCCACCCCCGCTGCTGAAGGCACGAGCATTCTGGCAGAGATGGGAACTGCAGGAGATATGGGCACACAGAGATGAGAACCGCAGGAGATGTGGTCACCCAAACAGAGATGGGAACCACAGGAGATATGGGCACCCAAACAGAGATGGGGCCCTAGGAGCTGGTGACCGCAGGAGAGACACGTGGCCAGGTGGCCAAAAGGCTGGGCAGGGCAAGATGGCTTTTTGGCCGCCTGACCGCCTGCTGGAGACGCTGATGCTGCACTTGAAGAACAGCTTGCTATGTCCTCCTTGCCCACACACCACTATTTCCTTTGAGGTTTCTCTCATTTCAATAAAAGATTGAGGCGCTTCCTTTGGGGAAGTTACCAACTAATTCATCCTAAGGAGTGTTTTTGATCCCTCCAATCTGACCTTCAACACTGGCAGGGAGGGGGCACTCACAGGTTCCCTGGGCCACCTCTGCCACTGTCTCACCATCCAACTTCAAGTCATTCCCCCTCATCCTATCACTCCAGGCCCTTGGGAAAAGTCCTTCCCCAGCTTTCCTGCAGGCCCTTCAGGTCCGGAAAGGCCGCTCTGAGGTGCCCTTTTATCTACCATGGGGCCACAAGGTTGACCTGGTCGCTTCCCACGTGGTGTAGGATACAGGGGCTTGTGGGCCAGTCCCACGTTAGCCATGGCCACGCTCCAGCACTTCATCATCTTTGTTGTATTGTGGGGCCCAACCAAAGAGAGGCTCTGAGGTGCGGCCTCAGCAGCACTGAGTACAGAGGGGCGGTTGCTTCGGACTTGACACTCGCTTGCGATCCCCTCACTGGCTTGCGAGGAATCTCATAGGACAGTCCATAGAAGCCTCAGTTCATGCACAGAAAGAAACTGCTGTAGCCCACCCCTCTACATAGTTTTGCAAGGAATTATGGAAACCAACCCCTGCTCTCCGCTGGGCAGCAAGGCTGTCCTTCCAGCGCTGCCTGCAGAGACCCTAGCGAGAGACAAGGCGCCCTGGGGAAATCCACTCACCTTCTCTTTCAGACGGCCAGAAATAGGATGCGAGGGAATACCATCTGGGCCACAGCCTTGCACTCCCCTGCTCATCCTTTGGGCATTTTGGAAAGGGGCTGGCAATGTTGGCATTTTCCCCATGGTGAGAAATTTCCCGCGGACTGCAGGACATTTGGAAGATGATGGAGAGCGGCCTCCCTGGGACACGGTCCTGCTTACTCAGCGGCCTGTGATAGGGTACGGCACCTTCCCCACCGCTCTCTCAACTTGATCAACTGACCCATCTTTGGCTCCTCTTGTGGCTCCCTTCCCCCTCCCCCGTCACTCACTCATTCTACCATTCTAGAGTATCCAAGAAGCCGGGGGAACCGCGTAGCCCTGACGCTGGCCACCAGCTGCTCCTGACCAGGACTCACCTGCCAACTCTACTTTTCAGGTGCGCCTGAAAAAAACGCCAGAGGAATGACGTTGACTAGTTCTGGCGCTGAAGTCAGGACAACTACAGAGTGGCAGAGGCGGCAAGACCTGCAACCCAGCAAAGTGAGGTCCATCTGATGGCGTGGCATAGTAGGCCAGAGGTGGTGTTCTGGGAGAGCTGAGGCGTGTAAACCTTCTGGCGTGGCCGGGCTGGGTAGAGCTGTCATCCCATCGGAACAGGCTAAACCGGCGAGTGCAAGCGGCCAATCCACAGCAGGGTAACGCTGGCAACTCAGTGTTGCAGGTAGACCTGCCGGCTCACTGGAGCGCAGTAGAACATCAAAACTCCAGTTGCCATGGAGGTGACGCATGCCGACTCTAACTACGGTGCCATTGTGATGTCACTGGTGATGTTGTCCGGGTGGTGTTTGCGGGGCAGGGAATGGAAAGAGCTTTTCTCAAAGCAGTTCTCAATTGTCCTCTTTGCTCCTTTGGCAACATCTCCTGAACAAAGGGATCAGATGTCCAACAGCAGTTCCATCACCCAGTTCCTCCTCCTGGCATTCACAGACACACGGGAGCTGCAGCTCTTGACCTTTGGGCTCTTCCTGGGCATCTACCTGGCTGCCCTCCTGGGCAATAGCCTCCTGATTGAGTAGCTGGGTAAATGAGGAGCCACGTTCTCTGCCTGCGTAAAGAAAATAAAGGGCTCTGCAGTGCCGTTTTGTTGCTGACTCTTCACCTGATGCAGGGATTGAGCCCATCGGGGGAAGAAGATGGGCAGAGAGCAAAGCTCAGGCATCAGCTGGGGTGAGTGCCCAGGGCTGGACCTGGCAATGTGAGAGACCTGGTGCCCTGGGGCACCTGCCCAGTCTGTCCCTACCACCAGGGGCACAAAGCAGCCTCCTCTCTGCTGCACCTGCAGCTCTGGGCTCTGCACCCCGCACCCTCGGGGCTGTGTCCTGGCCACTCCTGGTTCCCTCAGGGTTTGGAGGTGGTGGTACCCCTTTGCAGAGGGAGGAGCTGTGATGCCCTGGGGCTGTGGGTGACTCTGCCCTGGTCATGCTGTTTGGGGTGAGAAGCAGAGCCAGCTGGATGGGGGTGACTACTGCTGAGCCCCTTTCCACCTTCCCAGATGGCTCAGGAGGCAGGGACAAGGCTGGGCAGGACAATGGGGTGTCTGCAGCGGCACAAAGGGCAAGGGAGGGCTACAGCAGGTCCTGCCTGTGGGCTTTCCAAGAGAGTGTCCTGAAACACTCTCCAGTCTTATGTCCCTTTGCCTGCTGCCTCCTCACAGCCTCTCCTGGCATTGCGGGGCCTTTGTCAGCCCGTGCGCTCCTCAGGGTCACCTTTTCCTCTGGGACACTCTTCCTTGCAGGGTCACAATTCAGGAACACCTCGTTTTTTCTGGTGCTCCGTAAGTCCTTCCCAGAGCTCGGTCTTGTCAGGGATGTGAGAAATAAAGAATAATTTGCTGATCAAACCAAAGGATCACAGGAGAAAGCGGCCCCACTGTTCCAGGCACAAATCCTACTGTCCAAGAAAGAACGAGGCGAGGCCTTATTGTTTGTGTCACTGCCGAACCCAACAAGGGGGACTTCAAGAAGGGGATAAAAGACTGCCTGAGTTACCCAAACTTTTGGGAGCCTGGGTGAGGCTGCGCCTTCCCGGCCACCCAGCGCTGCCTTTGCTTTCCTGTCTGAAATAAACTTTTAGCGAACCATTGGTGCCGTGACTCGGATCCAGAAAGCTAACTCGGATTTCGCCCACGCTGAGCGGCTGTGAGTGAGGGGGGGCCAACCCCCCCCAAATGCCCCCACAACCCCCAACCCTCCCCCCCTCCCTGTGCCCCCCATGCCCCCCCCAGTGTCCCTGTGCCCCCCCCAGTCACCCTGTGGCCCCCCATCCCTCTGCCCCCTGTGCCCCCCTCAGTGTCCCTGTGCCCCCCCAGTGACTCTGTGCCCCCCAGTGTCCCTGTGCCCCCCCCCAGTGTCCCTGTGCCACTCCTATGTTCCCTGTGCCACCCATGCCCCCCCAGTGTCCCTGTGGCCCCCCCAGTGTCCCTCTGTCCCCCCATCCCTCTGCCCCCTGTGCCCCCCCCAGTGTCCCTGTGCCCTCCAGTGTCCCCTGTGCAACAGGGGTCCTGCCAACCCATGGTGAATGTGCTAAACGACCCCGGCTTTTTTTTGGGGGGGAGGGGACCTTTGGGACCCTTTTTTTTGGGGGGGGGAGAGGGAACTTTGGACCCTTTTTTTAGGGGGGGGAGGGGGTCCTCCCAGTGCCCCCAGTGCCCCCAGTGCCCCCCTGGTACCCCCAGTGCCCGCACTGCTCCCGGTGCTCCAGGTGTCCCCGGTGTCCCCGATGCCCGGATGGAGCTGCCAGGACCTGGCGCTGCGGCAGGGGCGGAGCTGGAAGACAGGAGGGGGCGGAGCCAGCATGGAGGGGGAGGGGCCTGCGTGGGGCGGGGCCAGCGGGTGAGGCGGGGTCACGGGGGGCGGGGGGCATTGGGGTGGGTTCGAGGGGTCTTAGAGGTCACAAGGGGGGGTTGAAGGGGGGTTGGGGGGTCAAAGGGGGGGTTTGGGGGGGCTTAGAGGTCACAGAGGTTTGGGGGTCCCGGGGGGGCTTTGGGGGGTCTTGGAGGGGTCAAAGGGGGGGGGTTGGGGGTCACGGGGGGAGTTGGGGGTCTGGGAAAGGTCAGAGGGGGGGCTTGGGGGTCACGGGGGGGGTTGGAGTATCCTGGAGGGGTCAAAGGAAGGGTTTGGGGGTCACAGGGAGGGTTGGGGGGGTCTTGTGGTCACGGGGGCTCTGGGGGTCCCAGAGGGTTTTGGGGGGCTCAAAGGGAGGGTCTGGGGAGTCAAATGGGGGGTTGGGGGGGTCTCAGAGGTCACGGGGGGGTCTTGGGGGTCACGGAAGGTTTGGGGGGGGATGTTGGGGGCTTTGGGGGGTCTTGGGGGTCATGGAAGGTTTGGGGGGTCTTAGAGGTCACAGAGGGGTTGAGGGGGTCAAGGGGGGTGTTGGGGAGGTCAAATGGGTCACAGAAAGGATTTGGGGGGTGACCTCCAACCCCCCCCCCCCGCCTTGACTTACAACCCCCCCCCTCTTTGACCCCTTCAGGACCCCCCAATCCTCCCCGTGACCTCCAACCCCCCCCGTTTGATCACCCAAATCCATCCTGTGACCTTCAGGACAATACTCCCCCCTCAACCCCCCCTGTGACCCCCAACCCCGCCCTGTGACCTCCAAACCTCCCTGTTTGACTCCCCAAACCCCCCTGTGACCCCAACCCCTCCCTTTGACCCCTCCCAGACCCCCAATCCCTCCCGTGACCCCCAACGCCCCCTTTGACCCCTCCAGGAGCCCTCAAACCCACCCTGTGACTCCCAAACCCCCTCTATGACCTCCAACCCCCCTGTTTGACCCCCACACACTTTGACCTCTCTAAGAGCCCCCAACTCCCCATTGCCTCCAAAACCCCCTCTGTGACCTCCAGGACCCCCCCCAACCCCCTCCTTTGACCTCCACCAAACCCCCCAACCTCCCCCCAGTGACCTCCAAACCTCCCTTTGATCCCTTCAAGACCCCCAACCCCCCCCAGTGACCTCCAACCCCCGCTTTGACCCCTCCCAGACCCTCAAAACCCCCTGTGACCCCTCTAGGACCCCCCAACCCCCCCCTGTGACCCCCAATCCCCCCCCTTTGGCCCCTCCCAGAACCCCAACCCCCCCTTCGACCTCTCCCAGACCCCTAAAACACCCCTGTGACCCCCCAAACCCCCCCTTTACTCCCCCCCCCGGAGCCCCCAACCCCCCCCCCAGTGACCTCCAACCCCTGCTTCTTTGACCCCTCCAGGACCCCTGTGCCCGCCCTGCCGTGCCCACCCCGATGCCCCTGGGGGTGAGGACGTCCCCTCTGGGGGTGCAGGAGGTGGTGGGGACCCCCTACAGTGTCCGTGTCCTCCAAGAAGGTTACAACGTCCCCCACCCCGACGGGAACTTCCGCGCCGACGGCTCCGTCACCTTGGTCTGGGGGGGCCCCCTCACCGCCGTGGTGGACAGGGGGGACCCTGGGACCACCACCGGCTCCTCCAGCTCTTGGCTCAGCAAGGGGTGACCCCGAGCGACGTCACCCACGTCGTCTGCACCCACGGCCACTCTGACGTCGGTAACGTCAACCTCTTCCCCGCAGCCACCTTGGTGTTGGACTTCGACGTCAGTCGTGGCCATGGGTGCTCCCAACCCAACGGGTTGGCCAACGGGGTCCCCTATGTTCTCCACCCCGGGCACCTGGAGGTGGTGCCCATCCCGGGTCACACGAGAAGCCACGTCAGCCTGGTGACGCGCGACACCTCCTTGGGGATGGTGGTGGTGGCCGGGACTTGTTTGAGAAGGAGAACGATGAGGAAGAGTGTGAGGGCGTTGAGCGAAGACCCAACATGGCAAGAGCGGAGCCGGCGATGGGCGCTGGCCGTGGCCGATGTCATCGTGCCCGGGCACGGAGTGCCCTTCCGGGTCTTCTGGGAGCGCCAACACGGGCAAGAGCCTTCAGTGGGGGAGGCGGGGGCAGCGGTGACATCTGGGGGGATGAGGGTTGTCATGATGATTGGGGTGGTGGCAACGATGGTGGTGGTGGTGGTGGTGGTGGTGGTGATGGTGGTGGCAACGATGGTGGTGGTGGTGGTGATGGCGAAGACGATGGACACGGTGGTGGCGACGATGGCGGAGATGACGGTGGACGTGGTGGTGATGACGATGACGGAGATGGCGAGGGTGGTGGTGACGGTGATAACGCTGACGGTAGTGATGGTGGTGACGGTGGTGGTGCTGACGGTGAAGATGCTGATGGAGATGGCGAGGGTGGTGGTGATGGTGACAACGCCGATGGTAGCGATGGTGGTGACGGTGGTGGCGCTGACGGCAACGATTGGTGATGTTGAGGGTGACGATGACGATGGCGATGCCACCACTGGAGAAGACACCGAGGACCCTCGGGGGGCTGCGTGGCGGGGTGGAACCCCTGGAGATACCTCCAAGATGTGGGGGGGAGGGGACTGGGGAGGCCCCCGAGGACCCCCAGGGAGTCCTAAAGCGGCCGCGGCTTTGAGGCAAAAATACAGGTTTTGGGCTGAACGACCCCTTGTTTTGGCCGGGGAGGGGGGCACCCTGGGACCCTTTTCTGGAGGGGGAGGGGACACTTGGGAGCGTTTTGGGGGGGTTTTACGCCAAATCCCCTCACCAGCTCCTCAAAAATGCAGCTTTTACCCCAACTCCCCTCGAAAAAACCTCAACCCCCCCATTTTCACCCCAAATCTCATCAAATTTTCCCTAAAATTGGATCTTCTACCTCAAATCCACTCATGATCCTCCCCCAAAAATGCAACTTTTACCCCAGCTCCCCCCCAGATCCTTCAAAACCCCCATTTTCACCCCAAATCTTGTTGAATGTCACCTTAAAATGGGTTTTTTACCCCAAATCTCCTCATTAACTCCCCAAAATGCATCTTTCACCCCAAATCTTCTCATAAATGGCACAAAAATGCAGTTTTTTACCCCAAATCCCCTCATGACCCTCCCCAAAACTGCAACTTTTACCCCAAATCCCCTCTCAAATCCTTCAAAAACCCCATTTTCACCTCAAATCTTGTTGAATTTCCCCTCAAAATGGGGTTTTTACCCCAAATCCCCTCATGTCCCTCCCCAAAACCGCATCTTTTCCCCAAATCTCCTCACAAATGGCACAAAAATGTAGATTTTACCCCAAATCCCCTCAAAAACTCCCCCCAAAACGAGACCTTCACCTCACGGCTTGAGAAATTTCCCCCAAAATGTGGGGGTTTACCCTAAATCCCGTCATGACCCTCCCCCAAAATGCAACTTTTACCCCCCAAATCCCCCCCAAACCCACAAAAACCTATTCTCACCTCAAATCTCGTCCAATGTTCCCTCAAATGGGGTATTTTTACCCCAAATTCCCTCATGACCATCCCCCAAAATTCAACTTTTACCCAAAATCCACCCCAAACCCTTCAAAACCCCCATTTTCACCCCAAATCTTGTCAAAATTTCCCTAAAATGTTTTTTTTACCCCAATCCCCTCATGACCCTCCCCAAAAATGAAACTTCTACCCCCAAATCCCCTCCCAAACACCTTAACCCCCCATTTTCACCTCAAATGTTCGCAAATTTTCCTTACAATGGGCTCTTTTACCCCAAATTCCCTTATGACCCTCCCCAAAAATTCTCCTCAAATGTTTTTTTTACCCCAAATCCCCTCACCAGATCCCCAAAAATTCAAATTTTTACCCCAAATCCACTCATGACCCTCCCCCAAAATACAACTTTTACTCCAAAATCCCTCCCAAACCCCCATTTTCACCCCAAATGTCCTCCAATTTTCCCTCAAATGGGCTCTTTTACCCCAAATCCCCTCATGACCCTCCCCTCCGAGCCCGGGGGCAGACGGAGGCTGTTAGCCGGCCGACTGGGGCATCTCTGTCCCTGGAGACGTGCGCTGCTCCAGGACACGTGCGCTCCCAGGATACCCAAGCCCAGAAGAAAGGCAAGTTGAGCAATGGCACACAGATCCCTCGCAGACATGGACGCCCACCCACAAGATAACACCCGCCCCCAGGGACACACCCACCCAGAACACACGGACGCCCACACCCGCACCATACCCTCCCCCCCCCAGCAGACACGCATGCCCAGCCCCGTGACACGCTGCCCTCGAGAGACCATGGGCTAGGACACCAAAGCAAAGACACACCTTTTCATGCTCTCATTTTTTATTGATCGAGTTGGGGCCGTAGTTGTGCGGCGCTGCGGAGATGGTTGTGTCCGCCTGTCGTGAGGACACTGGCTCCGCACACAGCCGGTGCTGGGGTCAGCTCAACCACGGCGGGAGCGTCTCCCCCGCCGGCGCCGGTTTCCCCCTGCCCGGCCTCTGCGAGCCCTAGGGCGGCGTACATTCCTTCTCTTTACGGACCTGCGAAGACGACGCCACAGCCCAAGACGACGCGGCAGCCTCAAGACCATCGGGTAGCGGTTTTTACTGCTGCTTCTGCTCCGTTGGGCACTAGCCATGCTGGATGCGGCAGATCTGTGCCTCAAACACGCCCGCTTTTATAGGCGGGGCGGGGAGAGGCCCATTATGACATCACAATGGCACCCAGACAACATCACCAGTGACATCACAATGGCACCGTGGTTACAGTCGGCATGTGCCACCTCCATGGCAACTGGAGCTTTGATGTTCTACTGCGCTCCAGTGGGCCGGCAGGTCTACCTGCAACACTGAGTTGCCAGCGTTACCCTGCTGTGGATTGGCCGCTTGCACTCGCCGGTTTAGCCTGTTCCGATGGGATGACAGCTCTACCCAGCCCGGCCACGCCAGAAGGTTTACACGCCTCAGCTCTCCCAGAACACCACCTCTGGCCTACTATGCCACGCCATCAGATGGACCTCACTTTGCTGGGTTGCAGGTCTTGCCGCCTCTGCCACTCAGTAGTTGTCCTGACTTCAGCGCCAGAACTAGTCAACGTCATTCCTCTGGCATTATTTCAGGCGCACCTGAAAAGCAGAGTTGGCAGGTGAGTCCTGGTCAGGAGCAGCTGGCGGCCAGCGTCAGGGCTACGCGGTTCCCCCGGCTTCTTGGATACTCTAGAATGGTAGCATGAGTGAGTGACGAGGGAGGGGGAAGGGAGCCACAAGAGGAGCCAAAGATGGGTCAGTTGATCAAGTTGAGAGAGCGGTGGGGAAGGTGCCGTACCCTATCACAGGCCGCTGAGTAAGCAGGACCGTGTCCCAGGGAGGCCGCTCTCCATCATCTTCCAAATGTCCTGCAGTCCGCGGGAAACCTCTCACCATGGGGAAAATGGATGAGCAGGGGAGTGCAAGGCTGTGGCCCAGATGGTGTTCCCTCGCATCCTATTTCTGGCCGTCTGAAAGAGAAGGTGAGTGGATTTCCCCAGGGCGCCTTGTCTCTCGCTAGGGTCTCTGCAGGCAGCGCTGGAAGGACAGCCTTGCTGCCCAGCGGAGAGCAGGGGTTGGTTTCCATAATTCCTTGCAAAACTATGTAGAGGGGTGGGCTACAGCCGTTTCTTTCTGTGCATGAACTGAGGCTTCTATGGACTGTCCTATGAGATTCCTCGCAAGCCAGTGAGGGGATCGCAAGCGAGTGTCAAGTCCGAAGCAACCGCCCCTCTGTACTCAGTGCTGCTGAGGCCGCACCTCAGAGCCTCTCTTTGGTTGGGCCCCGCAATACAACAAAGATGATGAAGTGCTGGAGCGTGGCCATGGCTAACGTGGGACTGGCCCACAAGCCCCTGTATCCTACACCACGTGGGAAGCGACCAGGTCAACCTTGTGGCCCCATGGTAGATAAAAGGGCACCTCAGAGCGGCCTTTCCGGACCTGAAGGGCCTGCAGGAAAGCTGGGGAAGGACTTTTCCCAAGGGTCTGGAGTGATAGGATGAGGGGGAATGACTTGAAGTTGGATGGTGAGACAGTGGCAGAGGTGGCCCAGGGAACCTGTGAGTGCCCCCTCCCTGCCAGTGTTGAAGGTCAGATTGGAGGGATCAAAAATACTCCTTTGGATGAATTAGTTGGTAACTTCCCCAAAGGAAGCGCCTCAATCTTTTATTGAAATGAGAGAAACCTCAAAGGAAATAGTGGTGTGTGGGCAAGGAGGACATAGCAAGCTGTTCTTCAAGTGCAGCATCAGCGTCTCCAGCAGGCGGTCAGGTGGCCAAAAAGCCATCTTGCCCTGCCCAGCCTTTTGGCCACCTGGCCACGTGTCTCTCCTGCGGTCACCAGCTCCTAGGGCCCCATCTCTGTTTGGGTGCCCACATCTCCTGGAGTTCCCATCTCTGTTTGGGTGCCCTTATCTCCTGGGGTTCTCATCTCTGCCAGAATGCTCGTGCCTTCAGCAGCGGGGGTGGGTCATTCCTGCATCCTTGCACAAGTGTGGGGAACTGCAGTGTCTCCAGAAATGCTTCAGGAAGCCACAGAGCTTCTTGCAGCACTTCTCCGAGTGCTGCCCTACCACGCAGGGGTCTTGTTGACCACTCGCCTTGCTTGTGGATGCCATTTACTGCAGGCCCATCTCTATGGTGGTGTCGATATCTCCTGGGGTTCCAATTTCTGCCAGCGTGCTCATGCCTTCAGCAGCGGGGGGACTCTTTCTTGCATCCTTGCAGAAGTGTGGGGCAATGCGGCATCTCCAGAAACGCTTCAGGAAGCCACGGAGCTTCTTGCAGCACTTCTGCGAGCGCCGCCCTACCACGCAGGGCTCTTCTTGGTCACTCGCCTTGCTTGTGGACGCCAGCTGCTGAGGACCCATCTGTGCAGTGGTGCCCACATCTCCTGGGGTTCCCATCTCTGCTGGGGTTCTCCTGCCTTGAGCAGCGGAGGTGCTCTTTCCTGTTTCTTTACAGAAGGGTGGGGCACTGCGGCATCTCCAGGAATGCTTTTGGGAGCCACGGAGCTTATTGCAGTGTTTCTGTGAGCACCATCCCTACCATGCACCGTTTTTCTTGGCCACTGGCCTTGCTTGTGGACACTGGCTGCTGCAGGCCCATCCCTGTGGTGGTGCCCATAGCTCCTGGGATTCCAATCTCTGCTGGTGTTATCCTGCCTGCGTCCTTGCAGAAGGGTGGGGCACTGCGGCATCTCCAGCAATACTTTTGGGAGCCACGCAGATTGTTGCAGTTTTTCTGTGAGCGCCCCCCTACCACACAGGGCTCTTCTTGGTCACTCGCCCTGCTTGTGGACGCCAGCTGCTGGAGACCCATCTCTGTCGGGGTGCCCATATCTCCTGGGGTTCCCATCTCTGCTGGGGTGCTTGTGCCCTGAGCAGAAGGGACGCTCCAACCCCTCCTACCTCTCCACAACAGGTAACACCACCCCACCCTTCGGCGCCATGCGTTGCACAGGTCATCTATCTGCAGCCACACCCAGGCTGCCGTGAGCCCCATTCCAACATAGAATAATGTCAAACAAGTTACCATTATGAGTGCCATTCCGACATAAAATAACATCAAACGGGATAACTTTATGGCCCAGCTCAGCAGTATCACCACCACTATCATGACAATTAGGGGCGGATTGTTGCAGTCCCTAGCTCTGCTACAACTCCAACTCTTGGAGTCACCAGCCTGTCCAGTGCAGTGCCCACCAAGAACTGCTGGTCCCGGGCCACACGCATCCCTCTTATAGCTGGGCAGGCCCAGTCCCCCGTTGTGACATCACAATGGCACCCGGACAACATTGTCAGTGAGATCACAATGGCACCGTGGTTACTGTCCCTCATGCTTGAGCTCCGTGGCTGCGGTGCTGCAATCTGACCAATGATAGCCTGAGCCCAGGAAGACGTAATTGGTCGCCGGGCAGATTCCGGGTCCGTGAGATGCGGAAATGGAAAGTGCCCGCCCGGACTCGAGCCCCAAGCGCCGCCATTGGCTGCACCGCCGCCACGCGTCTAATGGCATCCCGAGGAAGCGATGACGTCACCGGTTGCCGGGCAGATCCCGGCTCCGCCTGGGGCGCGGGAAGAGTCAGAGGCGACGGGAAGAGAAACAGGGGCTCCTGCGTCCCCTCATTCCCAGTGTCCCCAGTACCGGTCACCCCGTTCCTGCCCCCCTGCCCGCATTCCCAGTGCCCCTCATTCTGGCTGGGAACGGGAACACAGGGACACGGGGCAGCTCAGAGCCCTTGGCACGGTGATCCCAGCACAAACCCAGTCTGGGTGAGAATGGACTGGGAGCAGCCCTGAGGAGAAGGACTTGGGGTGCCGGGGGGGAGATTCTGCCCCTCTGCTCCGCTCTGGAGAGACCCCACCTGGGGCCCTGTGTCCAGCTCTGGAGTCCTGAGCACAGGAAGGACCTGGAGCTGTCGGAGCGAGGCCAGAGGAGGCCACGGAGATGATGCGAGGGCTGCAGCAGCTCCTGCACCAGGACAGGCTGCGAGAGCTGGGGTTGTTCAGCCTGGAGAAGAGAAGGCTGCGGGGAGACCTTAGAGCAGCCTCCCAGTACCGAAAGGGGCTGCAGGAAAGCTGGGCGGGGGTTCAGGATCGGGGAGTGCAGTGACAGGATGAGGGGAAAGGGTTTGAGCTGAAAGAGGGCAGACTGAGATGAGATCTTAGGGAGAAATGTTTTGCTGTGAGGGTGGGGAGGCCCTGGCACAGGGTGCCCACAAAAGCTGGGGCTGCCCCATCCCTGGAGGTGTTCAAGGCCAGGTTGGATGGGGCTTTGTGCACCCTGATCCTGGTCACTTCATCTCCCAGCCTCATTTCCACGATCCAGACTTTGATTCTAGGCTTGAAAGCGTCCCTTTTAGGTCCCCAAGCCCGATTCGGAGGCTACAAGCACACATTTAAGTTTCAAACCTGCACTTCTGAGGTTCAAAGACTCATTTTAAAGGCCCAGAGCACCGTTTTTAAGACTCAGAGTCTCATTTGGGACGTCCAGAGCTTCAGGTTTAGAGACCAAAGCCGTATTGATAGAGTGTAAAACCTCATTTTTCCTTCCAAACCCTCTTTTTCAGGACCAAAGCCTCATTTTTACCTTTCAGTCCAAAACCCGGAGGGTCCAAAGCCTCCTTTTCAGCTCAAAAGACCTGTTTTTAGGGGGCAAGGCCTTTGTGTTTTGTACCAAAGCATGACCTTAGGGCACAAAACCTGATGTCAGGGTTCAAAGCCCCATTTGTAGAACCCAAACCCCCGAGCTGAGGGTCTGAACTCTCATTTAAAGGAGCCAAACCCCTCTTTTACAGCTCTAAGCCTCCACTGAACTGCCCAAAGCCCTTTTTTAGGGACCGGAGCTCCATTGCTTAGGGCCACAGGTAGCCAAGAGGTTCCCCCCATTCGCAGGGTTGAAGGCATCATTTGTAGCACCTCACACACGCCTTTTAATGCCCAAAGCATCACGTTTAAGGCTGAAATTATCATTTCTAGCGTCCTAACCTGTCTTTCATTACCCATAGCCCTTTCTTAGGGCCCACAGTTTCATTTTGAGGGTCTAAGGCCTCGATTCCCTTGGCAGAAAGCGTCTGTTTAGACCCCAAAGCTACACGTATGGTGTACAAAGCCTCATTCTACTTTCCAAAGTATTAGTTTTGGCTTCCCAAGCCTCATTTGAGGCTCCAGAGCCTCATGTTTATTGTTCAGACTCTAATGGATTTGTGCACGCCGGCCAACGTAAACCAGCCTGACCTGGGACCTGCTGAGAATGCAAGGCCCGACTGACGGCTCCAGTGACTCTTTCCTTCATTCTCAGGTTACAGCTCGTGCCAGGTGCCTCTGGAGAGGGATCCCCACCCCAGATCACACCCCTTAACTGTACCCCTACTAGCCATCGCCCCATCCCCAAGTCCCATCTCTCCATTCTGGTGCAGCCAACAAACAGGAGCAACTCATTGTCGCAGCCATCGCCCCCCGTCCCGCAGGACTGCAGGGAGGAAAAGCTCTGACCAGAAAACAAAGCTGGCAAAGTCACGGTGCCGAGACTGGCCTGGAACGCTGGGATGTGTTTGCCTCTGCCTCTGACGCAGAGGAGAAGCGTTGTGAATACACCTGGCACGGGATCTCTGTGCCAGGGGGAGTGGATGGGGCTGGAGCAAAATGCAATGGAGGCTTCCCCGTGCCGGCAGGGGGCCCAGCCCAGCAGGGTGGGAGACTCCCCCAGGGTTGGCCATTTGCTTCCCTGCTCCTCCCTGCCAATGCCGGCTTTGCCCAGGGAAAGACACTGAGGTGGGGGAGGCATCATCCCACCGTGGGAAGTTTCCCTGCGCAATGTTTCCTTGGTTGTCCTGTTGCCGTGCACCTGCAGGGGTGTGAGCGTTGCCATGGCATCGCCGAGCGGTGGACTGTGACATCAGCGAGCGGTGGACTGTGACATCAGCGAGCCATGGATTGTAGCCTCACGCCCCTGGCTGCTGGTCTCTGGGTGACAGCAGAGCCTGACCCAGTCTGCCTCGTACCTGCAGTCGTGCCACACGTGCCTGCGAGGTCTGGAGTGTCGAGCCAGGTTTCTGGTGCTGGGTGGGGCTTTGGGGCTGCCGCTGGCAGCTCGTGGTCCCATCCCGGAGCCGTCTCGAGTTTCCCCGGCCCTGCCTGGTTCAGGCAGCCGGGCACCGTGAGGCCACTTGCAGCAGCAGCGGTGAGCTCTGTGTGGAAACCTTCTCTGGGGTGGCCATGGGGTGATTATCTCATGGAGTAGGGAGGGTGTCCTTCTTGAGGGGCCTGACATTTCTTACTCCCCTGCCCTCCCCTGGACAGCGAGTGACCGTGGCCTCTCTCCATTTGACAGCGCACAATAGCCTTTGATAGTGCCAGTGCCAGCAAAGCAGAGCAGCTTCTCATCCTCAGCTCCGCCCACAGCAGAGTGAAACATGTCCTTGGAAGCAGAATGGATCTGCAGCATCTGTTGCAATGCTTGGAAGGGTGCTGGCTTTGTGAAGCCCTGCAAACACCAGTTCTGCCTGGGCTGCATCATCCTCTGGGCACAGCTGAACCCACAGTGCCCACTCTGTGCTGCACCCATACAGGGTATCGGGTTCTTTGTGGAAGTGGAGGATGTCTTTGCAAAGTTTGAAACCCCAGGCGCCAAAGACTTGCCAGATGCCAGCGGCCAGGCAGGTTGTTCTCCCAGCCGCTCGGCCAAAAGCAGCCCCCAGGACCTCATGGCGCCCTGTCTGCCCTCTCTGAAGGGGACACTGTCCCCTGCTGAGGAGGGGGCTCTGCAGCCAGGATCTGTGGGAGGCCTCCTGTTTGAGGTCTGGGCAGAACTCTTTCGAAAACACCAGCATCTCCTGGATCTCGTGCTGCCCTGGCTGCGCCAGGAGCTGCAGACAATATGTGGGGCCCGGTGGTGGACAGCAGGGTGTGTAGAAAGCAGCATCCTGCATGTCCTGTGCGTCCATGGTCCAGATGCCAAGGTCCTGGTCCAGACGCTGCAGCCCATCGTCCAGACACACACAGAAGAGCTGGTCCATGGCCTCACCACGATCATCGTGCAGCGGTGCAGAGATGAGGCCCGGAGGCTGGTGCACTCGAGTGCTCCTGGGGAGGAGAACAGCCCTGTGGCCACTCTCCACAGGGATCCTGCCTGTCCCCAATCCATGCCCTGGGAGCAGCCAGGGAAGGCAGCGATGGTGACAGGTCCCTCTGGCCAGGGCTGCTACCCCTCGGCTCCCGGCCAGGACAGGGACCACTTGCCTGGGACACCCCGTCGTGCCCCGAAGAGGAAAGCTCACAGCCACCAGGACCACCTTCAGCCCTGCAAGAGACCCTGGTATGCCCCTGAGTGGAGGGGATTCAGCCTTCAGGACACCCACCAGCTCTATAGGATTTTCCAGAACATCCTGAAAAGGAAAGCCGCCACCCCCCCGGACTGTCCTCAGCCCTGCAAGAGGCCCTGGTATGCCCCTGAGTGGAGGGAACCCAGCCTCCAGGACACCCACCAGCTCTATAGGAAGTTCCAGAACATCCTGAAAAGGAAAGCCCCCACCCCTCCGGACTGTCCTCGGCCCTGCAAGAGGCGCCGCCTTGCCCTGAAGAGGAGAGCTTCTGGACCCCAAGGCATTCACCAGCTCTATGGGATGTTCCAGAACATCCTGAAAAGAAAAGCCCCCACCCCCCCAGACTGTCCTCGGCCCTGCAAGAGGCGCCGCCTTGCCCTGAAGAGGAGAGCTTCTGGACCCCAAAGCATTCACCAGCTCTATAGGATGTTCCAGAACATCCTGAAAAGGAAAGCCCCCACCCCCCCGGACTGTCCTCGGCCCTGCAAGAGGCGCCGCCTTGCCCTGAAGAGGAGAGCTTCTGGACCCCAGGACACTCACAACTTCTGGTTGAAGTCCAAATGTGTCCAGAATATGAGGGTGCTCCGTCACCAGCGCTTAAAAGGGCAGCGAGATACCAAAAATAGGAGACTCCGACGCTTTCAGAAGAAAAAACAGAAATCATAGGGAAGGACAGCATATGGAATACCCTGAAAATTCCTAACTTCAAGACCCATTTGTCATAAAATGCGTTCCAATAATTGACAGGAACCAGCTCAATTAAAGCCAATTAAATTTATTTAGCAAGCAGGCAATAAACAAAACAGCGCTGGGCGGCCGGGGAGTCTTCGCTCCGCCAACTCACGCAACCGACGCGTCTTCATTCGGGGCTTCGTGCACAAAGATTACGGGATTTCCGGATTTCTTTTGCTTACTGCCCAAGTTTTTAGGTTTGTCAGGTTGAGGGCTGGGTGGGTCCATCCGAGCAGGGTCCGCTTCACAGCGGGGCGCCCCCCCTTACCCGGGATCCACTCCAGGTAGCTTTGATCCGAGTCACGGCACCAATTTGTCATAAAATGCGTTCCAAATAATTGACAGGAACCAGCTCAATTAAAGACAATCAAATTTATTTAGCAAGCAGGCAATAAACAAAACAGCGCTGGGCGGCTGGGGAGTCTTTGTTCTGCCAACGACCGCACCCCCTTCTTTTTCTTCTTCCTTTTTATAGCGTTGTCTTGGGTCTGGTAGTCCACTGTCTCAATGCCACGTTGCGTTGTGCGTTGTGGGGTAAATTTCCATTATTCAGCGATTCCGGGTGCTCATCCGGCTGAGTAACTTGAACCCTATAGTTAAACCTTTCCTCATTTTACACATTCTTTAGGCCCCAGGCTCTTCTTTACTTATGCTAAGCAAGTTAGTTGGGCCTCGGCTCCTTCTTTACTTATGCTAAGCAGTTTAAGCTAAAACGGTTTATGCTAAACGGTTTAATCTTTAACCTTTATCTTTCACAATCCCCCCTTTGTCTTTTTCGGGCATTTTGTTCAGTAAACCGTTGCAGTTCCTGGTGACTTAATACAAAAGCATCACCCACTACCTCTTCCTCTCCTGCAATAGGTTCATACTTAGCGCGGATAAGCATTAAATGTGCAGCTTCTGATCGATTCTTTACAATGCTTATTAATTTGCGGAAAATACATGGCCCGAATGTAAGCCCAGCGATTAAAAGTAATATCGGCCCGGCTATACCGTGGGCTAAAATTATACCGCTGCTGGAGTCTGGTTTAGGTGGAGTGCATTCACTTGGGCCCCAGCCTACTTCGAGGAATTTATCAGGCCCTGCCCCTGGCTTCCAGGCGGATGCAATGGTTTTGCAATCCCAATATGAACAATAATACTGATTAGGACTATTACAATAATTTTGCCCTGGGTTGGAGGCTGGGCAAAAAAAATAAAATCCTTTTGCGTTGGCTAGATTCGGTTTTTGCAAAAATTTATGTACACAATCTGACACAAGGTAGGTGTAAAACTGGGAGCTCCAGGAGTGGTAATAGTCTGGATTATGTGTTGATCTTCCCACCTAATCAGGCTCCATTTAATGGTTGGTGGGGGCTTCCTTCAATTTGACTACACCACATTCTCAAGATGTATAGTATCATGGTCAGTCTAGAGCGACGCGTCTTTTGCCTCGGTTGCCAGCTTACAAAATTTATTCCTGGATTAGGGTTAGCGTTGGACAGTGCATAACTCTGTCCCCAGAATTTTTCCCTCCACTGGTTCTTACTCCTCTGTCTCCGCTCGGCGACTGGAGCGCTGCGAGCCCCAGGGATATTCATCTTCTCGGCAGCAAGAGTACTCTTCAGGAGGCTCCAGTTATTTCGTGTTCCCTATCCGGGAAGGTTCACCAAGGCAACTTTAAGTCTCTTTTTCTTCTTGAGGCAAAAAACTCCTGCCACTTTTTGACTGGCTTCTTCCCATGAATCTTTAACACATTTGCTAATAGCTCTTTCCCAGTGAACAGTTCTAAATTCTCGATATATAGGAAGGTACAGTTCCCAACCACAAAACAGTTTTTCTACGTCTGCCTTATATCATTGGCCACGACCTCCCCCAAAACGCCTACAGTCACTACAACAAGGTTGTCTTTTTGTTGCAATACAAACCCAAGTATCTTCACATCTGACACATCTACAAATGATCCAGCACTCGTGAGCTTCCCACGGATGCTTTTTACAGGGTATCCCAGTTTCCCAAAAGGGTCCCTTTAGAGGTAAAAGTCTCTCGTCAGTGATATCTGGTGTTACTTCGCAACAGTGTGCAACGAGTCTTCCATCTGATGACTTGTACAGTCCTGCACCTCCTGTTTGATTCGGTATTCTACTCCGGTGCCAGGGTGCGAATGAAGCCCTTCTCAATGTCTCTCCCAGGGTAACTTGGAACTTTCATATAAAGTTTCATATAAACTTTGTTTAATTTCTCTTGGGGAGTTTGTCATCCAGTCTTGGAGTTGCAGTTCGTTTTATTGTCAGCTTCAATTCTCCTGGGGAACTTGCAACTGCCCAAGGTGGATCTGATACTGGTCCTTTTACTCGAGTTGCATGAGTCCGACTGTGCTCTGCTGTCTGGACGGCTGTTTCTGTGGTAAGTAAGACAAGACATGGTCCCTCCCAACGGGGAGTTAAAGGTGTTTCCTTCCATGATTTTATGAAAACTTTATCCCCAGGTTTTATCATATGTATTCTCATATCTAGAGGGGGGCTCTGAACCAGTAAACCCTTTTTTTTTTCTCAGTTCCTCCCGCCTACTCATCAATTGGGTCAAGTATGGTGTCAAGTGGGAATTTTGTAGTTGAGGATGTTCATTAGGAGCCTCCGTATCATAGGGCATCCCATACAACATCTCAAAAGGGGAAAGCCCTGTGTCCACCCGGGGCTGAGTTCTTATGTTTAACAGGGCTAGGGGAAGACATTTTATCCATGACATTTTTGTTTCATACATCAACTTAGTCAACTGTTCTTTTATCCTCACATTCAAATGCAAAATAATCTCGACAATCTGCCCTAAGGGGGCAAGCCCAAAAGGCATCTTTTAAATCTATGACACTATACCACTGATCATCTGGTCCTAATTGGCTCAATAGGGTGTGTGGATTAGCCACTACAGGGAATCTGGCCACCGTCCTCTTGTTAATTTCTCTCAAATCATGCACTAGACCATACTTCCCATCTGATTCCTTTACGGGTAGGATGGGTGTGCTATATGGGGACATACAGTGTTCTAACAATCCCTGCTTAATCAGCCTGTCGATCTCAGGTTTCAATCCCCGTCTTCCTTCTTCAGATAAGGGATATTGTTTTATCTGAACTGGTATTTCCAGATTTCGTATAGTGAGCGCAAACGGGTCAACGTCCAATTTCCTGACAGTTTCCGGAGTATACCATACTTTGGGGTTTATTTCCCTCTCATCTACGGCCCTCAAGGGGCATAATTTAATATGTATCTGGCCCTTTGTTGTCTCTAAACTAATTCCCAATTCTATCATTAAATCTCTTTCCAAGAGGTTATAATTTGCCTCTGGTACTAACAATAAAGATCCCACCTCCATTTTAGAGTCTGTTTCCAATAATACGTTTTTAATTACGGGAACCTCAAAAGGTTCACCCTTAGCTCCAATCACTTGTACTTTATTTGAGGATGTTTTGCATCCTGGAGGTAACCTCTGGATGGTAGATCTTTCCGCCCCTGAGTCCACTCAACTACTTGTTGCTGGGGACCCACCTTTAATTTTATCGAGGGCTCTGTAAAGTTCCTGGTCCCCAGCAAATAGAGCCCCTGACCCCTCTAATCTTCTTTAAACATCCTCTCATCGTTCATTCGTTGCCAACATTCCTTTCTCATGTGTCCTGGCTTTCCGCAATAAAAACACATCCATTTCTTTCCTTCCACCGATTTTTCTCGTCCCCTGTTCCCCATGTTCCAGTGGGAAGAGATGTTTCCTCTCCGGGGTGGGACTGCCTTCTGTCCTTCTCGCACCGCAGCTACCATCATTCTCACTTGCCTTTTATGTGTTTCTTCCTCCCTCCTAACATACACCTTTTGGGCTTCCCTCAAAAGTTCATCTAGTCCACAATCTTGCCAATCTTCAATTTTTTTTTCTAATTTCCTTCGGATGTCTTGCCATGATTTAGCCACAAACTGCGTTTTCAATAGAGCCTCTCTCCCAGGGGTATTGGGGTCTATTCCTGAATACAACTGCAAGTGTTTTCTCAACCTTTCTAACCATTCTGTAGGTGTTTCATCCTTTTTCTGCTGCTCATTAAGGGCCTTACTGATGTTCTGCCCTCTGGGAACTGATTCCCTAATTCCCTGGATTATAATATTTCTCAGATCTTGCATTTCGATTCAATGTACTGGATTCTGATTATCCCAATTAGGCCTTTGTAACTGCCATTTAACATCTACTGGCGGTCCTTGTTGGTGTTGCTGATCCCATAATCTCATTCCGGCCCGCCTTATCATTCCTCTTTCTTCTACAGTAAACAATATTCCCATAATGGACTGGATCTCATCCCATGTATAAATGTTGGGGTCGAGGAACCGATCCAGTCTTTCAGCGACCCCTAGGGGATCGCCTAGCAGGCTCCCCATTTCCTTTTTAAATTCTCGCACGTCCCCTGAGTTAAGAGGGACGGCGACCTATCCTACCCCTGGCGCGGGACCTCCCATTGCCACCTCTCTTAGCGGATATAGTTGCGGAGGTTCCTGCATTGTTCTTGTTTGGCTCCTAGTAATTCTTTTTACATTCTATGTTTTCTGGGGGCTGATCAGATTCTGGGGGAAGTTCGGGGGCTGTGGCCTCCGGGACTGGATTCGGGGGAGGCCCGGGGGGGGTTATTAGGTGCAGGCGGGACATAAGGGGGGGTGATACAGGTATTTCTTCCTCTTTCTTTTTTCTCCATTTTAATTCTCCTTTTTCCCTTATGGGAAACAATCCGACTCTAGTCTCGGCTATTATCCAAAGAGCCGCATACTCACTTTCCTCCAATTTAAACAGTTCTTTCGAGTTAACATATATATTTAATGCCTGACAAATCCAATCCTCAAATGAGCCAAAAACTGGCCAATACAAATGATCCTCTCTGATTTGTTTACCTCCCCAAACTTCCATACAATAGTGTATCATTTTTACTTTACTCTTTCCTCTCCTTGAGGGGTAATCATCCCAACAGGTTATCATTAACCCTAAGGGGCTGTCTGGAGGTATCTTGGGGAGACTCACTTTCTCCTCCCCACCCATGAGACCAAAGGGCTTGCTTTTCCTTTGTCCCATCTTCCGAGGTGCCTTCAATCACACACACACACGTTTCCTCCCGCTCTTGGCCCAGTCCCTCGCGGGATTTGGGAACCGAACTACTAGGGGGTCTGCACTCGCTTCGCCCGCAATTGGACGTCTCACACAGCACACCTCAGGATACCCAATCCCAACCAAACGGATAACCGGCCTGTACTCACGCATCCGACGCGTCTTCGTTCGGGGCTTCGTGCACAAAGATTACGGGATTTCCGGATTTCTTTTGTTTACTGCCCAAGTTTTTAGGTTTGTCAGGTTGAGGGCTGGGTGGGTCCATCCGAGCAGGGTCCGCTTCACAGCGGGGCGCCCCCCCTTACCCGGGATCCACTCCAGGTAGCTTTGATCCGAGTCACGGCACCAATTTGTCATAAAATGCGTTCCAAATAATTGACAGGAACCAGCTCAATTAAAGACAATCAAATTTATTTAGCAAGCAGGCAATAAACAAAACAGCGCTGGGCGGCTGGGGAGTCTTTGTTCTGCCAACGACCGCACCCCCTTCTTTTTCTTCTTCCTTTTTATAGCGTTGTCTTGGGTCTGGTAGTCCACTGTCTCAATGCCACGTTGCGTTGTGCGTTGTGGGGTAAATTTCCATTATTCAGCGATTCCGGGTGCTCATCCGGCTGAGTAACTTGAACCCTATAGTTAAACCCTTCCTCATTTTACACATTCTTTAGGCCCCAGGCTCTTCTTTACTTATGCTAAGCAAGTTAGTTGGGCCTCGGCTCCTTCTTTACTTATGCTAAGCAGTTTATGCTAAAACGGTTTATGCTAAACGTAAATGAACAAACCTTTATCTTTCACACATTTGCAGCCAGCGAGAGAGAGACAGAGCTCACACTTGTGCTTCAAGTGGCAGTCAGCGCCACCCACCACTGCAGCGCGCACACACCACACCGTCACTCCTACACAAACAGCAGCACATGAAGCAGACGTCTCACACCCCACGCGAGGATGCGCACACACTGCTGTGCGCACACAGCCTTCCCCAGGCTGTGCTTGGGCCCTACAGCTGCCTGCAAACACGCAGCTCCTGGACAAACACTGCTGCTGTTCTCCTGCACGCACACGTGCCCACGCGCGCAATGTCCTGGCATGCTGTTGCCCTGCACAGAAATACTCTGGCAGAGCAAAAGGACCTTTGCCTGCAGGCTGGCCCTGGAAGAAGCCCATGGCACCTCCCAGAGAGCATCCACTCAGGGAGGTGACCCAGGAGACCTGGAGAGTTGCCGTCAGAGCGTGAGGGACATGGTCAGGGACACCCAGGGTGACTTGGAATGGACTCTGCTGAGGCACATGAAAAGCAGCGAGAAAGGCTTCAACAAGAATATCGGTAGAAAAGATGTGGGTCCTCCACTCCTGAATTGCCCACCCATCGCCCTGCGGTCCCTCCACGGACCCGCTTACGTCCTGCCACTCTCCTGTGCCCACATCACTTCTCCCCCCTCATCCTGCAGTGTCCCCGGTGTCTCCACGAGCCCTTGTTCCCAACCCCACATCCTCAGGCAGTGCTGTGGGGGCTCCCAGTGTGGTGAGCATTACCCCCGGGGGCAATGCCTAGCACCATGCTGGGACCAGGGCTGTTGCGGGCTGTTCCCAGCCCCAGCCCAAGGTGGTCATGCCATAGTGGAAGGGGTGTCTGGGACCCCCTAGGAAACAGGAGGGCAGGCAAGGCCCCTTGACGTCCAAGGGAAACCCCTCCGCTGGAGTCAGTCCTGGTACAACTCCGTTCACCCCAGCCTAGTAAACTCCTGCACCGACAGGAAAATGCACTTTCCTATTTTAAGGTATATGTGGGTCTGTTTTCGTATTAAGAAGAATAAAATCTCTTTGCTGCTGTGCTTTGTTCCAGGTAATAAAATGTAATCAGCTGTAGATCAGTTTACCCTGAACTGTAACAAAAATTGGACTTGGATAGTGCTAATTTGCCAGTTTGATCTGACACATCTAACTTACTCACTTCTGGCAAGGTGAACTGGAAAGACTGGCTTCTTTCCTGCTTGTTATTCAAAGGTGTGAGGATGTTAAGTGGTCTGTATTTTGTTTGTGTTTCTTCCTATGCTGTTTTTTCCTTTCACTGTGTCTCTTAGGGAAACGATGTATGATTTTTCCAAATGAGCTCTGTAATTGCTTCTGTCTTTTGCCAGAAACTATTAGCTGTTTTACCATATAATGAAACAACACGGTACAGTTATTGTGGGCATAAATTGGTAAAATCCTTGTTCTACGTCTGTCCAGTGACACAGTCAGCTTAGGAGGGTGAGGTAAAGAACATCCAGTAGTGTCTAGCCAAGCATCTCATCCCTGATTCTGTCACTGTCACAATGTTTCCGTTTTTGGAAGCTTTTTTTCCCTTAGATGTTACTTTTCCCACATAGGAACTTTATCTTAATGTAAAGAACTTAAGGACTTAAGTCAGTGTGATAAACAATTCCTCTTTTCTTGACATACGTGATACACAGGGGTGATTGTCACAAGGATAGGTTTGTTTCAAGGAAGCTTGAATCAGGAAAGCTTTCAGATTTCCATCATGAAATTTTACTGAGGGAAAGAGAAACCCACCTCACTACAGGGATTTCTCTTAAAACATGAGCTCTGCTCTTGGGATGGACTAGTTGCTCACTCAGAGGATTAGTCCTAACTTAGTATCACAGTATCACAGTATCGTAAGATTGGAAAAGACCCTCGAGGTCATCGAGTCCAATCTATGACGCAACACCTACACCTACACCTACTCCTACTAACCCTGTCCATCTCATTGCTCCAACATCCCGTTTGAAGATAGTTTGCACCAGAGTGTCAATAGGCTGGAGTTGGTCTCTCAGTTTGATCTGGGTTTCGTTCAGTGCTCAGCAATGTTGGGAAGCACTTGAAATTTCTGTGGGTCTCCTAACATCTCTTCTGCTTGAAATAGTCAATTTGAAAGTGGGATTTAAAGGGATCTCCCCCAGTCTTGAAACCAGTTGCTCAGAGTTGAATGACAATCTTTCATCCTATCCTTTTAAAACTGCATTAGAAGTCACCTTTTTCCTTGTTACCCTATTTGCAAATTTGTGTCCAACTTCAGCCTCTTCAAAGCTGGAAACAGTCCTCCAATTTCAGAGTTGGAGATACTTTTTACCAGTTTACCTACAATTGTATCTCAGGCAGGTCTGGATGACTGAGGTAATCAGCTGTTTGGCACTGAAATGGTGTTGGATTTCACCATACTTGGTGTGTATGTAATGTTTAAATGATTCCTCAAAACACCTCATGGAAACCATGAGTCCTAGAGCTGGCCAGGAAATCTCCCTGTTTGCTTCATTCCGCTACAAATACTGTATTCAAGTGACCTTTTCTTTGAGTTTTCTTATGAATTTTGTAATAATTTAAAAATAATTCATTATTTTTATTATCAAGTGGATTTTTATTGTTTGGAGTAGCACAGCGCTGTGTCACTGAGTAAAGGAAAACATAACTAGTAGTGCTACTGCAAGTTCTATATTGAATATTTGAATTAAACCCAAGTAATGTACCTCGTGTTTCACTCCATGTGGTAGATTAAAGTGGCCAGGACAGTTCTTCATTGTAAAGTTATGAAGCATTGGTGTGAAGAGGCAAGAAAGTGCTGTCATTAATGGCTGCATTTTGGCTTCTATTTAGAAAGAAACCAGTCTGTTTGGTTGGATCCCTGTGCATTGGAGGACGCTTTGTTTTTTCACTTGCAGCTTGCTTTGTTCACACCCTTCTAGTCTCATCAGTGCAGAGCCAACACACTGCGTTGCATCCCATAACACATGAAGATTCAAATGGACTTGCTAGCGCTTCAGTGTCAGTTCCTGAAGTCGGCATAGATCAAAATGAGATTGATTTTGATTGACATAAAGGTAAACTTGAGCTTGAAACGAGAGCTGCTGGGAAACACAGAGCAGCTGTGGCCATGTGGAGATGCTTTGTCTGGGCTACCAGATGAGCCCTTCTGCACGCAGACACAGTCTTGGTATCGGCCATTTGAACATGTTTAGAGCCTACTAAGAATTACAGGGTTGGACTTTTAAGCCCCTCCACCTCCATTTGGCTTTAAAGTAAAATTTTGAAGTCAGATGTGTTTTCCCGGAACGAACAGATATGTTTCCTAATGAATTCCATAGTTCTGTGTCTGAATAACACCACCTATTTCAGCCTTGAGGGCCATTAGAAATCCAATGACTGTATTTAACTATGGATATTTTGGCATAACCAAAAATAAAATTGTCGTGTTGATTGTTTGATTTTTATTATTTGCAGGGAAACGTAACATTTTCCTGCTCAGAACCAGAAGTTGTTCCTATCGCATTTCTCAGTGCCAATCGAAGCTCCTTGCTACTACCAGGCACTCCTCAAATTGATGGTTTGTCAGTCAGTGTCCAGTTTCGAACATGGAATAAAGAAGGCTTACTTCTGTTCACCAAATTGTCTGAAAACTTGGGACCTCTCTTGGTTTACCTTCTTAGTGGAAGATTGACACCACTAATTCAGAAAGAGACGGAGAACCCAGTGGAAATGAGATGAGTGAAGGTACTTTAGGATTCTTTTATTCTCATCTGTCTTCCTTTAAAATACAAAGGTCCAACCCCAGAGGATGCGAAGTTGATGAAATAACAAAACACCCAATCTTCCTTAGGCCTCTCTGACCTGAATCTGACTTCAGTCTTAGGCCTCTCTTACCCAAAATTCAGGGCAAATTGCTTGTAAAAACCTACCAGGACAACTATGCATTGGCTCCCAGGGACAATTGCCAGGAAAACAACTTCAGACTGTACAGCAGAGGCAGGACCAGACTGGCTCAGCTGCAACGCCAGTTGTGACCTACATAAACCCTGCTGGCACCCCAAACAGAAAATCTTAGCCCAGGGCCTCTACACGGCCCTCGGGGCTGTGCAGCCACACTGGGTGAGAGACTGGGAGATCTGTTTTCTGCATAGGCTGAATCCCCAGCCTATGCAGAAAAGGTGGATGTGTAATAGGCTCATGGAACTCGGGTGGAACTAAATAATAATAATAGTATTTTATAAAAGAACAAGTGTTTAGAAATATGTGCACCACTGTGTGTAAGCCCAGAAGCTTGCCCACTGATTTTCATGGCTGTCAGAACAGAGGATGTGGAGTTGCTTTGTGGCAGCGTGGTGTGATTTCAAGAGCCATGCTGTGTAACACAGATTTTTCCAAATAAGGAAACAGAAAGGCTATTCCCACTTTGCACAAGCATCTAGAAGATAAAGAGGTTGCCTAGATAGATACCTAGATAGATACCTAGATAGACGCCTAGATAAAGAGGCGTATAGCATCATGGGACTGTTGGGTGCATCACGGTATCACAGTATCACAGTATCGTAAGGCTGGAAAAGACCTTTGAGATCATCGAGTCCAACCTATGACCCAACACCTACACCTACTCCTACTTGTCAACTATACCGCGTCACTAAGTGCCTCACCCAATCTCTATTTAATAAACACCTCCAGGGATGCTGACTCTACCACCTCCCCAGGCAGCGCATTCCAATGGCCAATCACCCATTCACTGAAGAAACATTGCTGTCACTGGCCCAAAATACACAGCACCTGGTCCAGAAAGAGCACAACATGGAGTCCGGTCTACCCATTACTTCTGGAAATGCCTCCTGTCGATGTAGGTATGCTAATTCCTGGCATAAGGCTTGTTTGCCCTCACACATCAGCAATACTAATCCACAAATGTCAGTTTATGAATCTCTTCATTACAATTCATATTGACTCCCCTATAATGTAGAGATCTCCATTAAAGAAGAAACTCTATTTTATAAGCTGCCATGGAGCTATGCTTTTTGAACCCCCTAATCTAGTCATGTATAACTCTGTGCAGAAGTTATAAAACTATTACAATAATTGCTTAGATCTTGAATAAGAAGCCTCAGTCACTATGCAGTATTTTCACAGTATCACAGTATCACAAGGCTGGAAAAGACCTTTGAGATCATCGAGTCCAACTTATGACCCAACACCAACACCTACTCGGCATCTAAACCGTGGCACTAAGTGCCTCATCCAATCTCCCTTTAAACCCCTCCAGGGACGGTGACTCCACCACCTCCCCGGGCAGCGCATTCCAATGGCCAATCACCCTCTCAGTGAAGAACTTCTTCCTAATGTCCAGCCTAAACCTCCCCTGGCGAAGCTTGAGACCGTGTCCTCTCGTTCTGTCACCGGTCACCTGAGAGAAGAGACGAACCCCTGCCTGAGACAACCTCCTTCTAGGTATTTGTAGAGAGCAATAAGGTCTCCCCTGAGCCTCCTCTTCTTCAGGCTAAACAACCCCAGCTCCCTCAGTCGCTCCTCATAGGACTTGTGCTCCAGCCCCTTCACCATCCTCGTCGCTGTCCTCTGGATGCACTCCAGCTCTGGACACCAACATCTTTCTTAAACTGAGGGGCCCAGAACTGGACACAGCACTCGAGGTGTGGCCTGACCAGTGCCGAGCATAAGGGGATGATAACTTCTCTAGTCCTGCTGGCCACGCTATTCCTGATGCAGGCCAAGATACTATTGGCCTTCTTGGCCACTTGGGCACACTGCTGACTCACATTGAGTTTCCTGTCCACCAGCACTCCCAAGTCCCTTTCCTCCTGACTGCTCTCCATGCATTCTGACATGTACAAGCATGCAGTTTTCTGCAGTTCTAAACAAGCAAAACGGATGGAGCCATGCACTGTTTGGAGTCAGCTGATGAGTCTCCTAATGGTCTTAAGATTTGGGGCAAGTTTGTAAGCAAGAAGATGTTGTAAACCTGCTTCTTTGTGACATCTGTGTGAATATTCAGTTGGCTGCAAAAGCAGTATTATGCCAGCCCTACAGACAGAAAATACTGTTCTCTGCCGCCTTACAGGACATAATTCACATGTTTAGTAAGCACCTATTTTAGAAATTCTGAGATATTCACTTGGAGGTGATCGATAGGACCTGGAAGACAGCAGTACCTTTCCTCTGTGGCAATTGGAATATTGACAGGATACTGATAGTGCTTATTTTAGCCATTTGCATTACTCCCATAAGTCCTGCTTATATACCTTATAGAGATAAAAAAAACTGTTCAAGAACTGTATCAGCCTTGGCTAGATACAATAAAATGTATTGTATATACAACTTTGCGACAGAAGTGAGAGAGAGAAAATATGGAAACCCTATGTTCAGGCTACAGCAGCCAGAAGTGTTATTGAGGAGACGTGATACAACCTTACACAGAGGACCTTTACTGGGGCTGTTGGTGGGCTGGCTCTGGTTGAACACTGGGGTTTCTTCTGCCATCTCTCAGTGAACGTCAGGACAAAGTCCCTGCAAGGGAGCCTGAATGTAAGGTAATGATTCCTGGTTTTTCTACTCTCAGCCCAGCACCCAGATTTCCTTGTCTAAAACGTTGGTCACTCAAGGCTGAAGCCAAAATGACAGCGAGCATGATGATTGAATAGAGCACCAAAGACCACGAGTTTAGTTACGTTACCTCAGATTTACAGTTTAAATCCTAAGACACTTGATATTCCTCTCAGTTGTGATGTCTAGATGTTTCTTCAATATTGTCCTAACGAGAAGTCTTACAATTTATCTTTTAGGAGATTGAACAGTATGTGTAAGTTTTACCAAGGAGAAAGGGAACCGGTTAGAATACAATTTGTACAAACAATTTCCCATTGTCGAACCGGCCTGTTAATATATCGTACAGTGACTCAAGTGACAAATGATAGCTTTTCATGCTGTTTGGTTGCTTAGGGAACAAGAGAAATGTAAAATCAGCTCCAGTATCTGCAGCGAATAGATTTTTCCCGTTACACGTATGGAATACCAGGATTTTTTCCTCCTACCACTACACATGCAAGAAACTCAGTTATTAACCTTTCCTTTTAAGTTAACTGGAAAAAGAAAACAAGACAAATCAAGGCCATAAAAGTATGGAGCATGAACAAGACTCGCCCCTCTTGCATTGCCGGTAGTTATCCTCACAGTACACTGTTAAGCTAGTGTTATGGTTTCATTGCTTTTCTTTGGGCCCTTATTTCTGATTTTGGAGCTGAAGTTCTCTTTTCCTCATTTACATAAATGTGAGTGCTGCTGAGGAGAACTTGTCAAGAGAAAGAAGTTACCTAGAGCAGAAAATACTGAAGATTCTGGAAAAAACCCCGTAACTTTAAACCAGATAAATCCACAACTTCCGGTTTTCTACGAGTGAAAAACCTGATAAATAAGAGTTTGGGAAGAGTAAAATAATTTTCCTGAGGTAGCGGAAAAAAACCTACTGCCAGGAAGGTGCCCCTGACATGACCTTCACTTCAAATTGGAGTTTTCTGGGAGACACTACTGGGTGCAGTGTCTCGTCTCTCTCTGCCTTCTTGGTGCTCATGCTTTTCTTGCCTAACTATTTGTATTTTCCAGATAACGTCTAACTGCAGTCTAACAAATGCCTTTGGGTACACGTAGTTGCTGCAGTGCTCATGGGCCACTAAATTCCTGTGAGGGGACTCCTTTTCAACTTCTTAACTGATAGTAGGGTGTGGACAGGAAAAATATTTTAGGAATAGAAAATTTGATTTGGAAGATTTACGTAGCCAATAATAAAATGTCATTAGCTTCTACAAACTATAGATGAATTTTAACTTAATAAAATAAAAACTCAAATAGCAAATAATTTTTGATGGAGATTATTTGATCACCACATTGGAAGTTAACGGTTTCTTTGGGAGCGCTGTTGATACATCACATCAAATTTAGGGGGGAAAAGGACAGTATCAACTAGTATTGTATTTACATATACAGTATTTCATAAGGGCTGATTTCTGACAGAGAGTTGGGAGGAATTAAGAGGAAGAAAGTGAATGAAAACAGGAGGCATAACAGAAATCTTCATGGCCAAAAAACTGCGATTCTGCAGTCTGGAAAGAAGACAACTGACTGCAAGCCCATCACTGTCCAATGCTGGAGGCAGAAATTACAAACAAAACACAGAGAGTAAAATAAAAGAGGCAAAGAATCTCTGAATATAATTTTTAACTTAAAAGCCAGAGAATTGGTAAGGGAAGACAGAAGGTGTCAGGGAGACATTAGTATCTAGCAGACTTGAGTACATGCGGAAAAAAATGTACCAGAGATAAAACAAATTGTGGATGTTTAAAACTTGTTAGCAATGCAGGAAAATGAAGTGTGTTTATTATCCTTGCCTGTACAGTGCATGTACGTGTACAAACCAGCATGATATAATATGATGGTGCCTTTGTTTTCTCCAAGTATGAAGTTACAACAGCAGTTGTTAAACATTCCCGATTTAGAATCATCAGTCCCTAATAATTTGAAATCTTGAGTCTTAAAAGAGCACGTTCAGATCTGAAATACATTTTCTCTTATAGGGTGTATGAAAAACTGAATGCTGTATGCCAATATTTTGGCACTTCTTAAACTGACACACATCGGCATTGTAAAACGAATTCTACAAGGATTGCAGTCAAAGAGTGCATTAGTTATCAGACCATCAACCGGATTTTGTGGAAAGCATGTCTCACAAGAATAACTTCCCAAAAAACGATTATGTGCCTCAAAGTTATATAAACTCATATGTCCTGAAGAAAAATCTTAAATAATCTCCTTATACAACCAAATGTGTGTCAGAACAAAATCCTTCTATCATGTGAATGTTAATAGGCCCTTTAGGAAGATTCTCTGACTTAATTTTTCAAGAAGTTCGTTAGCACCAAAATTTCTGTTGCAAGCATATTGAAACCTAGTTGATAGACTTACTCAAGGAATGATCTTCTCTGTAGCCATCATTCTTAAAATAAATCAATAACAATTTCCAAATGCAAGTAAGAAAGAACGAAGGCTTCCTTTCTCATTTGTATCCTCAACTATGATACTGCATAGCAACCACAGCAGGGAAGTCAGTAAAAATTATATAAAGCACATTAATGCAAATTGTCAGAGCATACCTCATCGCAAAAGTTACCGCACAAAGGGAAACAAGTTCCCCTAATGAAATCTAAAACCTCTACAGCTGTGAAACTGTAACATTTATCTATACTAGCAGTGGCTGTAAAATTTCATCTAAATTGAAGTATCCTCCTACATGAAGATTTACATGAAATTAGAACACGCCTTTTAACTTCTTCCACATGAGCATTGCCTCTAAGACACCAGTGTGCTCTTTCCAGTAGAAATTCTTACTAGGTTTATGCTCATTAAACAGTCTCTTTTGTCTGTTGTCTTTTCTTTGCAAATGGTTTGATTTTTAGTGAGAGAAGCTTAGGAACAAAGTTTTTTGCTTTACTCTGTCCGGTGCTTTTGCAACAATAAACAACAGGGTCTGAATGGTGCTCTGCTGACCCGCTGGAATGCTCCAGTCTGACTGAAGCCAATTCTTAGCTAGGATAACCAGTCACAGTTCCTTGTGCCATTTCTATCACCAGAAGATGCCTAACAATTGGCTGCACCTCCGGACTTGTGTTTGAAATCTCATAAGACAGATTTTTCTCAGTTTGGATAAAAGTATTCAGCAAATTCAGTGGGTAGGTATATCGTTCTTAAAATAGAAAAGAATCAAGACAGGCTAAGTGAAAGGAACAATTTTCACAGCCTAAAAATGCTCCTTGTGATAGATACACCTTTCACATTAGCTGCTTTGGATTTACACCACTAAACCATGCGGGGCAGAGAGTCCAATGGGCTGGTGCCAAGCGCAGGACAGGCGGAGCAGAGAGTCCAATGGGCTGGTGCCGAGCGCAGGACAGACTCTCAGACACTGTTGCCTTGGCTTTGGACTTCTGTGTCAAAAGCACGAGGAAAATCTCAGTGCACGGTGGGATAACTTGCCAGCACTACTCCACAATTCTAGCCTAGTTAACATGGCATCAAATTTCCCTTTGGCAGAGTCATAGGGAATTTTTTTTACTGTCTTACTAGCTTGTTTCTTGCAGTTGTATCGCTGTGTAATAGTCTGGTAGGCTTTGCTGTGTTTTGTTATATTTTGTTCTTCTTTTTTTAAATCCTGCTGTCTTAGAGAATCACTTATCTAGGAGTGAGAACTGCGAGAAAGAAAGAATTCACAAAGACTTTCAGCACTCGCATTGAGGCTTCCTTAATCCAAAATCAGAAAAGTTTCATATTTATGGTGATGAGGAGGAGTAATTATTAAACAGAAAGCTTTGTATGCAATTAGCCAGTCAGCATATTCCAGAAGCATTTGGACAAGACCCTCAGACGCACGGTGTGAACGTTGGCGTTGTCCCATGCAGGGACAGCAGTTGGACTCGGTGATCCTCATGGGTCCCTTCCAACTCAGGTCATTCCATGGTCCCAGCCCCACGGAGCCGCAGTCCAGCTCCCACTCAACCCCACTCCCGTTGTAGACGTTCAGGCACTCGTGGGAGAACTTCTGCTTGCCCTTTCCCCTCCAGGTCTGGGTGACACGCGGGTGCTGATCCAGGTTGTCCACATCCGTCCTCTCCATCCCGCTGTCGTAGCAGGAGACGAGGTTCCCATCCACGGATCCCACGGACATGAACTCGGGCACCTCCGGCCGGGGCTTGGTGACCCCAATGCTGCAGTAGGAGAAGGAATGGGGTCCTGTGGGGACACAGGCGATGATGAGAGGTGGGGACAGCAGCGTTGTGGGGGAGGGAAGGGTGGTGTTTGGGGTGCAGGGATGGATGGTGAGGCTGGGTGGAGGTCCCAGGGGAGCAGACGGAGCATGAGGAACAGTTTCAGGGGGAATGTGACCAGCGGGGGATGTTGGGAGAGCGTGTTGGGTCTGGGAGGGGGTCCTGCTTCTTGGGAAGGGGAGCCCAGGACGTCTTGGTATTGTGAAAGATAAAGACCTACTTGTGTGTTCACTAAACCGTCTGAAAAAGGCAGGAAGACCTTAGGTCAAACTGCATCCTAAGGAAATGAGTAAAGATTAGATTGTTTAACCAAACGTGGTAAAGTTTGTTTACAGCGTGGTATGGGAAAGAAGGTAAAGCTCAAGTTGTGCAACCGGATCAATACCCGGAATAGCTGAACAATAGAAAAAGCAACGTGGCATCGAACAAAGGACTGCCCTGGCCTTAGATAAGGCTATAAAAGAAGAGGAGCAAAAGAAGGAGGGTGCGATCATTGGCGGAGCGAATACTCCCCAGCCGCCCAGCGCTGTTTTGTTTATTGCCTGCTTGCTAAATAAATTTGATTGTCTTTAATTGAGCTGGTTCCTGTCAATTATTTGGAACGCATTTTATGACAAAATTGGTGCCGTGACTCGGATCGAGGCTACCTGGAGTGAACCCCGGGTAAGGGAGGGCGCCCCGCTGTGAAGCGGCCCCTGCTCGGACGTACCCACCCAGCCCTCGACCTGACAAACCTAAAACTTGGGCAGTAAACAAAAGAAATCCGGGAATCCCGTAATCTTTGTGCACGAAGCCCGAACGAAGACGCGTGGGACACGTGAGTATGACGGTTATCCGTTTGGTTGGGATTGGGTATCCCAAAGTGTGCTGAGTGAGATGTCCAATTGCGGGCGAAGTTAGTGTGGACCCCCTAGTAGTGCGGTTCCCAGATCCTACGAGGGACTGGGCCACGAGCAGGGGGAAGCGGGGGTGTGTGTGAGTGAAGGCACTTCGGAAGATGGGACAGAGGAAAAGCAAGCCCTCTGATTCCATGGGGTGGGGGAACCCCATTAAGGCTTCCCCGGATCGTTATTTGGAATAAGGTCCTATGGCTGAGGAGGAGACAGTAAATGTCTCTCCCTTTCAGCATTCGCATTGAGGCTTCCTTAATCCAAAATCAGAAAAATTTCATATTTATGGTGATAAGGAGGAGTAATATATTTAGAATTAATACAGTTACGAGGGTTTCAGCTTCTGTATTTGGAGTATGTAAGTTTTGTCTACAGTGTGTTCTGACAGATCATGCTGTATAGATCCATATGTGGCTGATGCAAACCCACGAGGTGCTGGGCTTCCCTGAACATGTTTTATATAGTTCTATGTTGCATGTTGTCTGGGCAGCAGACTTTTAGCTGGGGCACGTAAAACGTCTTTTGTGGACATTACCTGTTTTGTAGCATTCTGCAGGATTAGGAAGCCCAATGCACAGTATTTGGACATTAGTTCAAGTAAAATAACACTGTTGTGCCTAATAGTAAATGTTAAGGTTTTCAGCTAGAACTTTGCTACCAAAAAGGGAGTCAGACTGTAACATCAGAGTCTAATAGAGACCTGCTTTCAGAAGCAAGGGTTTCTGGAGTGTTTTGGATTCCTTTGTTACAGGCAGCAATGCAAATATGTCAGTGTTATTCTCTCTTGAGAATAACATCTCTGTGTGTGATGGCTGCTGCTATGGACATGGATGAGCTGGATGTTTATAAACAAGTCAAAGCAAAAGCAAATATCGCTGAGGTGGGATAAGCCCACAGGGAAGATAAAATATGAGGGCATTAATGTAGAGGTCTGTGACAAAGAATGTCTTTATTCAGTTCTTAGTGAGGGCACAGGTTGCAAAACCTCATTTTGTGTTCATTCCCAAAGTGGAAATCAGGTTTGTTTGTTCTGTAAGACTGTAAAGCAGAGCTGGGGCCGGACTTTTATTATGCTTATGTGCAGTACTTAGAACTCTTAATAACCAAGCCTAAGTGAAGTGTCCAAGTACTATGAATAATAATCAAACCATAACAGCAGGAGGTACCTAATGGACAGAATTAATGTAACTCTTGTTCCAATTTCCTAAGATTAGTTAACTTGTTATACTCCTAGTGCTAAATACCCAGCACTGACATCTTCACTGCTGGAGTATCTTTTGATTGCTTCTTTTCAGAGCTAATTTTTTCCCCAAAATGAGTTGCTAGACATTAATAGCTATGCTCAAAATAAGATTCTTGAGTGCCATTTCTGACTGATCTGTCATGACATTATCCCAGCTGCTTCACAAGTATTTTAATTTCCTGGTCATGAGCCACTAGAGGCTCTTATTCAGGTTGGGTGACCCTGTAGGCAGAGATGAACTGAAGTGATTTATTTTGATGGTAAAGGACAATAAGAATATTTTTTAAAAATACAGCAACACTGTGTTTAAAAGTCACACAATATAAACTGTTCTTTTTCATAGGCCACGTGCAAGGTGTTGTCTTCCACTGTTTCTGAAGAAAAGGAGTGAGTGCAAAGAGGATATTTACCTAACCCAGACATTTAATAGTACGCTAGACTGTAAGATATACGGCTAAAATCCCATTTTTCTCTGTCATGTTATTTTGTTTGTGTGACCTGAATTAAATCACTTAACTTTCCATCTCCAGAGTTTTCCTATTCATTAATTAAAAAATAATACAAATGTTCTTTTAGGTATTTCTTCTGTGTTTTAAATACTGCAGCAAGAACATTCCAAATCACAGTATCATTTTTCAGCTAAAAAGATGACCCTGAGTAAGAGTACTCCAGTTAAGGAACAGTATCAGACAGATGGCATAAATTATAACTTCACAAATTATAGCATTTTCCCTACTTTCAGCTGTGCACTTTGAAAAAACATTTCTTTTGGAGTAATGTGCATCTGAGCACCTCAGAAACATTTCACGTGTCAGGTCTCACGGTCACTAAAAATCATGATTTGGAGTGTAGTGAGATCATAAGGCCACTGATGTGCTGCAAGAGCCTTAATATACACAGGGAGGAAGAACTGGATGTTAACGTGGAGAAGAGGAAGATAAGATCGGGGGGAATCTACTTGCCGTTTATCGCTACCTAAAGGGAGTAACAGAAAACGCAGAGCAAGACACTTGGAGGTATAAAACGAAAGGACAAGAGGCAATGGAAGGGCAATCTTGATAAGTTAACAGGGAAAAAATCATCATTAACATAGTCAAGCATGGAAGAAAGACTTACAAAAGTGTGGAGTTTCCATTCTTGGAGATTTCTGAAACTTCATTGAAAAAGCCTACAAAACCCAATCTTACTTCTTGATTAACTCTGCTTTGACCAGGGCATTGGACCAGAAGGTTCCAGACTTCCTTCCAATTTACATTGTTCTATGACTGCAAACAAGGAGATCTGGAGAGAGTTGATCTGTGTGTGCTTGTTAGAAGATACGGCATATAACATTATGTAAAAAATACAGTATTGCGTAAGAAAGATTGATGACTGTAAGATGAAATTCTGTTTTTCTTGAAGGTCTGACCTTATTTCAGATTTGTTTATATTTCTTTGTTATGTTTTCTTCCTTACCCTGAAGGGCTTCCTGGCATAGAGATGTCACGGTGCAGTGTGCGCAGGCAGGAATTTATGGTGTGCTGGTGTTTTGCCCTGTCTTCCTCCATATACGTACCTCAGGCTCTGATTCATGAAGGGCGATTTATACTGACAGATCTGATGAGTTTGTTGTGCTGACCTGTTTGACCCTCTGCTTCTGCAGTCAGGTAAGATGCTCAGGAAGACATTTCTGCTCTCCAGCAGCGTTGAGTCTAGTGTTTTAAGGCTAAGCTGCATGCTTAGACCATCAAACTGGGCAGTTAGGCAACTCATGAACTGGTTCACATGCTGCTCAGGTGTCATTGAGATGGGGCTGGGGTAGGATTGCTTTACCTTAAATTAGTAAATTCCATAGAACTGCAGAAGCATTTTGTGCGTTGCAAGACTCATTTACTACATTAAAACATGACTATGGGGATATAGGAATAAAAGACTTCAGTACAAGTAGTTTTATGCATTTTCCTTTCGTTCCACTGACTGGATCCTATATTTGGATTAATTCAGGACCTGAGGTTTTTTCATGGTTTCCCAGACACTTATGTGGTTTGTTTGTCAGTTACATTTCCACCTTGCCCCAGTTGGAAGATTTGTGATCAAAAGAGGGGCTTAAAACACGTATCATTGATTCAGTAGGACATGGGGAAATGTGAAAAAGCATTTCTTAAGTTTTTTTCATTGGGTGGACAGGAAGTTGGCCAATGTGGCACCCATCCACAAGAAGGACCGTAGGGACAATCCAGGTAATTAGAGACCTGTCAGTCTGACCTCACTTCCAGGTAAAATTACGGAGCGGATAATCCTGGGTGCAATCACGCGGAACAACTGAGAGATCAGGCCCAGTCAGCATGGATTTAGGAGAGGCAGGTCCTGACTGACCAACCTGATCACCCTTTACGACCGTGTGACTCGCCTGCTGGATGAGAGGAAGGTTGGGGATGTACCTGGACCTCAGCAAGGCCTTTGACATTGTCTCCCACAGCAGACTCCTGTAGAAGCTGGCAGCCTGTGGCTTGGAGGGCAGCACTCTGTGGGCATTAGGAATTGGTTGGATGGCCGAGCCCAAAGTGAATGGTGTCACATCCAGTTAGCGGCCGGTCACTGTCCCCCAGGGGACAGTTCAATATCTTCATTGATGATCTGGATGAGGGGATCGAGTCCATCATCAGCAAGTTCGCAGATGACACCAAGCTGGGAGGAAATGTCGATCTGCTGGAGGGTAGGAGGGCCCTACAGAGGGACCTTGACAGGCTGGAGAGATGGGCTGATTCCAACAGCGTGAGGTTTAACAAGTCCAAATGCCGGGTCCTACACTTTGGACACAAGAACCCCATGCAGAGCTCTGGGCTGGGGACAGAGTGGCTGGAGAGCAGTCAGGAGGAAAGGGACTTGGGAGTGCTGGTGGACAGGAAACTCAACGTGAGTCAGCAGTGTGCCCAAGTGGCAAAGAAGGCCAATGGTATCTTGGCCTGCATCAGGAATAGCGTGGCCAGCAGGACTAGAGAGGTCACCATCCCCTTATGCTCGGCACTGGTCAGGCCACACCTCGAGTGCTGTGTCCGGTTCTGGGCCCCTCAGTTTAAGAAAGATGTTGGTGTCCAGAGCTGGAGTGCATCCAGAGGACAGCGACGAGGATGGTGAAGGGGCTGGAGCACAAGTCCTATGAGGAGCGACTGAGGGAGCTGGGGTTGTTTAGCCTGAAGAAGAGGAGGCTCAGGGGAGACCTTATTGCTCTCTACAAATACCTAGAAGGAGGTTGTCTCAGGCAGGGGTTCGTCTCTTCTCTCAGGTGACCGGTGACAGAACGAGAGGACACGGTCTCAAGCTTCGCCAGGGGAGGTTTAGGCTTGACATTAGGAAGAAGTTCTTCACTGAGAGGGTGATTGGCCATTGGAATGCGCTGCCCGGGGAGGTGGTGGAGTCACCGTCCCTGGAGGGGTTTAAAGGGAGATTGGATGAGGCACTTAGTGCCACGGTTTAGATGCCGAGTAGGTGTTGGTGTTGGGTCATAAGTTGGACTCGATGATCTCAAAGGTCTTTTCCAGCCTTGTGATACTGTGATACTGTGAAAATACTGCATAGTGACTGAGGCTTCTTATTCAAGATCTAAGCAATTATTGTAATAGTTTTATAACTTCTGCACAGAGTTATACATGACTAGATTAGGGGGTTCAAAAAGCATAGCTCCATGGCAGCTTATAAAATAGAGTTTCTTCTTTAATGGAGATCTCTACATTATAGGGGAGTCAATATGAATTGTAATGAAGAGATTCATAAACTGACATTTGTGGATTAGTATTGCTGATGTGTGAGGGCAAACAAGCCTTATGCCAGGAATTAGCATACCTACATCGACAGGAGGCATTTCCAGAAGTAATGGGTAGACCGGACTCCATGTTGTGCTCTTTCTGGACCAGGTGCTGTGTATTTTGGGCCAGTGACAGCAATGACTACAATAAAAATAAAATATCAGCACAGTTAAGTCTTTGACAGCTCTGTGCCTCTTTTAGCAACTTTGTTGTTTGTGCCAGGATATCAGATCAGATCCACCATGGAAGGTGGGTCTCACACCTGAAGAAATTCTAGAAGCCTAGCCCACAGAAGGGTGAGTCTTGGTTCACTGGCAGAGAGAGGAGACGTGGCAGTTCTGACAGAGGCTGCAGAACTACAGGACAAAACACAGAGTGACGGGTCTTACATCATGCTGAATCACATCCAGCTTTTAGAAATAAAGTAGAAAATTTAATGTGGCTTTAAGGGATCGGCTTGTTCTATACACACATACGTACATAGTTGGACTGGAGTTACTTAGTTAATTTTAAAACCCGTGTGGGAGAATATTAGTAATTCCACTGGAGCCGGCATGATTATTATGCAGAAGACTCTTCCCTCACATCAGCAAAGATTTGTTTCACAAACCTGGATGCAGTGAAATATCTGTGCCTATTGATGAAATATTTGCTGTGGAGTCTGTGGGTTTACTTGTTCTGATTCTTCTGATTTAAAAAAAAAAAAATTATGAAAGACGCTAGAGAACAAATTAATGCTTTATTACACTTGATCAACTGCTTAATATTCCTAATGTGCTCAAGGTACTGCAAACACTTGGAGGGTAAACAACTCAGGGCCTGAGAATAAAAGGCAGTGAGGCCAGATTTTAGTTACATTTAAATTAAAAAGAGAGAGCAAATGAAAGTATCTATCGCATTAAAAAAAATCAAAGCAAGTCCAACTCATAAAGAGAAATAAAACCTCCACCGAAAACTGAAAATCTAGCTTTAAGGCATCTGTAGAGAATTGATTGTTAGAGTGAAGGAGTTGACACGATCATTTGGGGCCAAAAATATTTGGTTCTTGTGCTGTTAAAATAATCAGTAATCATATAAAGATATAGTCTAAATTTTGAAGGAATTAAAAAAGTTAAATTCTTATGCCATTCTGTAACTTTACCCAATAAAACTATCAATATAATCAGGCCAGAAACATGAGGTAAAAGCACTTTTACTAAGTTTGAAATCCAACAACTTTTAGCGATACTATATTGCATGTTGCGTGGGTAGAGAGGCACTATAATGAATATTTTTGTGATCAATGGATCTGCTAGCTACAGTTGTGGATGCTGGAAACTACTTTAGAAGGTGGCTGGCAAAGAGGAAAGAAAAACAGCTGCATAAAGACAACCAGATTTTTCCTTCAGTCCAGCACAGAGAATCAATACAAGTGTGATGTGCCATTTCAATTAAAAATATCATCTTTAACCCAGAGTGTTTTCAATATTTTCCATTAACTGAAGTACTTCAGAAAGTTGCCCATGAACTCTAGGTTAAACTGAAATTGAGATAATTTGTTTAAAGAAAAAATTAGTGTTAAAGAGTTCGAATAATAATCACAATAAAAAATGCTTCCCATTTAGCTTATTTCCTTGATAGGATATTTTTAGCAAGTTTCCTATATGCCCATTCTACCACTAATAAACTTTAAAAGTTTATTAGTGTGGGCATTGGATTAGACTGTATTGCCTATATATGACAACTGAAGAAATCTGGGGTCATTTCCTGCGTGTAGTACAAAAGCTTCCTGATCGGAGAACCAGCTCTGCTGAAGAATTTTTAACTGATATCCACACATCTGGATTTCCTGTGCTGAGTCAAGCTGATCCCTTTGCATCAATTTGCCATTGCTTGAAGGGAAAGAACACCACCTATTCTAGATTTATATGGTGGATGTTGGTGTGGATAAATTCATGAATTTGCCTGAAATGCTCAGGTTATTAATGGAATATAGTAAAATCAACTTGACCAACTAAATTTGAAAGCTACCCTCAAGTAACTTTATATGGCAATTGCTTTATTTACCTTGAACTGAAGAAGGCCTATCAGAATTTTCTTGTTCCGTTGTTCACTTGGGTTCATATCTTCTTGAAATTTACCACGGGATGGTTAATCGGCCGTACCAAAAATGATGTGCTTAAATGGCAATTAATGAGACACTAAAACAACCAAAATAGCTTTCTACACATTAGAGGAAAGGCAAGAAGATCAGAAGAATGGCAAGTCATCTGTATTGCACATTAGAAATTTCCCCCTGGTTTTGTCCCTTTTTTTTAAATTGATCCTGCTTAAAAAAAAAAAAAAAAAAAAAAAAAAAAAGATCCAGTTCTTTCCTGAGCCAATTAAATTGGTTTTCATACTTAGATATCCAGGAATCAGTCTCCACCTCCATGATAAAAGGCATCTTCATTACAAATAGACATTGTTTTCCTCCTCTGGTAGGCATTGCAACAATAACACTATTGTTATGGTTGATAAAACCAGCCCCTGTTTTCAGGCACTCAAACCCGTAAAATAATTGTCCTCTGGGATGAGGTTTCTCACATTTGTTTTTTACCCAGAGGTGACGTCCTTTTTTTGAAAGCGTCATAAAATCCCAATTAAGCATTTTATTAACCAAACATTTGAACTATTCAATAAAACAGAAAAGTACAGTTGCAAAGCCCTCACTTTGCAGTTTACTGGAAATGAGGACCAGAATGTATCTTAAGACTGAATGTTGGGCAAGGAACAATTTACCCAGAATGTCTAATGTGAAACAAAACATCTAAATGTCAGTTGCCACAAGGCACAAAAGAAATATTTCTTGCAATAACAGTTAGTTTTGAGGGGAAAAAATAGTTTTATTGAAATTATCAGGAGGAATATGCTCCTTTCCTGCCACGAGCTAATTAAAATTACTTTACAAAACATACTCTGATATTTCTGCCTTGGGTACCAAACAAACAAATGAAAAATCACATTGATATATGCCCTGACATTGGTTTATATCCTGGTGGGGACGAGGACCCGGCCCTGGGGATGGGGAATGCCCTGTGGCTGCTGCTCAAACACCATTTTCAGACATCATCCTGTCACAAATACAGACCTGACACCGAACTGAGCTTCTGAAGAGAAGGAGTTTTGCTGCTTTACCACAATTCTGACTAACCCAGGTAATGAGGACGGGGAATGGGTGGCACTCTTGTCCAGAGCGACACAGGGCTGAAGCATGTCCAGAGCGGCTGGGGCCGGAGCGCGTGGTCCCAGGGTGGGTGTGAGCTCTCTCCACAGGAACGAGGCCGGCTGCGGGGCCAGCGAGGGAAGGGGCTGCCTGAGCCCGGGAAGAAGACAAGCGTGTGGTCCCAGCCCCTGATGCTGGCCCTCAGCAGATATCGCTGCTCTGAACATTCCAGATTTGGTGGAGAAATTAATTTAATGTCAGTAAGACAATTTGAGTCTAATGGAGCCCAGGATGCCCAAAGTAGGACAACCAGGGAAGCAGACAAATGGAAGTGTGATGAAAACACACTCCTTGCTGTGATTTTAATGAGGGAGAAGGCACACTTTTCTACTCAGGCAGCAGTACTGCTTTCTTTCTTGAATGGTGGACGGGTCGCTGTCATAGTTAATGACCCAGTACTATAACAAGCCTTGCATTAGCTGTTTGTTTCCTATTGCCATTATTTATTTATTTTTAACAATATGCTGAGTATTGCAAACTAAAAAAAGAATGTCAGTGCTTGTGATTAAGGGAATACTGGCTGGGATAGCCTGAATTATTCCCTTCTTCAAATAATTGTGTGTGTAAATAGCTTACAAGACCGGGTGTCTCTAGTCAGAGGTATCATTAGGACATGTTTGGTTCTGGCACACACGTGGGTCTCAAAACTGTCTGTTTCCAAACTCTTATTTGGACTGCAGAATTCTCTGAACTCAAAATTTCATCATTACTGAGTCACAAGCACTTACACCATCCCATAGATTTAACACTTTGAGCAAAAGAAATCATCAACTTTACGCCAAAGCAGAGGCTCTTAGGAACAACAGTCCCAACCTAACAGATTACAAGATGTTATACAAACATGTACCGGCATCAATCACAGCACTGACTTCCTTACAGAACAACCAAGAACACCTCATGCAATGACGTCCAGATTCCAGGGTCGAAATCTGTTGTCTAGGTTTACATTTACCTGTCCTGTGTGTCTTCATTAACAACCCCTGCTTCCTGTATATTAGTAGAGGTACTTTACATGCCAGTAAAAGACAGTAGATCTATTCAGTTTGGACCGACAAATTTTGTTTTCTACATACATTGTAAAAGGTATCTCAAAAAAGATAAATAAAAGTGTAATTCCAGAGCTGCCTCCTTAGAGTTAATAAAAAAAAAAAAGAAACACACCAAAATATTCAAGAGAGGAAAAAGAAAACCAATGATAAAAACCAACAGAAATACCCAACGATAGCAACAGGATGAAGGACATATTCTACAGAAGCAAACAGGGGTTACTTACAGAAGCTCCTTCCTCACTACTCTCAGTCCCCACCTCGAGAAGTGGTTTTAAATTCACCTGACACACTGTGTCTAAAGCAAACACAGATAACGGTGCTTCAGTGCTCGCCGAAGTAGTCCCAAGAGACTCACGCTCTTCTGCTGTCACTCCAGAAGTGCCTGAGGCAGCATGAAGCCTGTCCTCTCCTGCAATAGGGTTCAAGGTGGGAGCATGCTTTCCTCCCAGTTGGTCAGAAACCAAAGAATGTATGACTGAGCAAGGATTTCTTCCCATGTCTTACCCACTGCAATCTCAAAGCAGCACAACAAGACGATAGGAGAAGCAACGCAAGCAGCTGCCATTCCTTCCTTGGTAACTATAGCACACTTTACCTCACTGTCACTCAGGAGGGATTGTATATGGGGAAGGAAGTAAAGGCTCAGAAACTGGCATGATGGTATTTCCACTACTCTCAGCTGCGTGCATGCCAGGTGCCAGGTTACCTTCCCCACAAAGCAGGGGGGGGGCTATTCTGCTTAGATGACCTGCCTTTTAATCAGCTGCACACTACTAACACTCTAGCATCTTTAAAAAGGGCCTCTAAATCTGTCCCTACAAATAAGGGGGCATGTTGCATTACTATGGAGAACTCTGTCCAAAAGTCTCTAAATATAGCACAAGTTATTTAAAATTGTGCTTGTGAGAAGCTGTCAGCACTGCCACTTTGGAGGGGTGTCACGGTCCACTCGGGGACTCGTGATGATTCGTTTACCTTGATCTCGAAGCGCAAAATTAAGGCAGCCGAAATGCCAAGGGGTTATAATTCAATCAAAGAGAAACTTTATTATTTTTGCCCGTAAAGCGGCACGCGATAGACAAAGTGGAGAAAAGGGGAGGAAAAGGAGGAAAGAGGATTATAGCTACCACCACGGATCCAGAGGCGTCCCTATGGTCCCAGACTCTGAGCAGCGTCTTGCCGGTCCTCAGTTGAGACTTGTTGTCACGACGGGCGATTTGTGATCCAGAGGTGGGGAGATTTCTCTCCGCTGGGGTTCAGTTAGGAACCATCTTTTATGCTCAGCAACAACACCTCGCACCTCCTCTCTCCCATGGATTGAGGCCAATCTCCACCTTCATTTCGCAATCCAGGTTGAACTGCGCAGGCCCCAAAAGTTCTCGCTTCGCTTGCCAGAACTCGTCTGCGCCTGCGCCACCTCATGTTCAGGGGTCTTCTACTTCCTCACCTCATCTTCCTCTCGTGACCGCTAGGTGACCGGAAGACCCTCTGCGAGCTTCTGCGCATGCTCAAGGAGGAGGTGGGGTAACTTTGGCTGAGGTAGCAGGTGAAATCCATCTTCTGGACAGCATCTATTCAATTTTTCTTCATTGCTCCTTGGTCTTTCTCCGAGTTCCTGATGGCGATGTTGAGACAAGTACTGTTCGTCGGACCGAGACACATACTGTTCTTCGGACCGACTCTTACACCACCCCGTGGCTCAACATTATTATCAGGACTTTGTGGCGGCAGCACAAGCCTCAGAGAGAGAGAGGTTAAAGGGAGGAAAATAGGGAAATGGAGGGAGTCTATCACGCAACCCGCTTTGTGTTGATGAAACTGAGAGGGATGTCTACATGGGAGGGAACATTGAACTGGTCGTGTGCATTAAGTACAGCTGTTAAACGTGTCAATCGCTTTACCATTCTCCAATTCAAAACATACAATACCATAGATAAAACAAAGCAGATCACGACCAATATCAAGAGAACAACAATGGGGTGACACAGTTTGTTCAGGATGCCTGTAGCAGTAGGTGACCACCCGAAAAGTTTGTCCCACCATTTATGTTCTGCGTCCTTTTCTACTCTTTTCAACACACGGTGAACCTCTTCTACATCGTGGTGAACCGTTATCAAAGTTTTCTGTCCATTTATTTGGATCTCTTCCAAGATCTTCATCAAGTCTTGATGCTGCAACAATTGCCTTACTAAGGAGAGGTTCATTCCAATCGGAGTAGGCAATAGCTCATGGAACAGCGTGTAATTAGATTGTAGGAACTGGTGAGATATCACCGGTGTTAAGTAAGAAAAATCACATCCAATAATTTTGACAAAATTACAAATACAAAAATTTGAATGATTTCCATTATTTACTGTCACTGTATCTACTAATATTGAGCTACAAGCAGTTCTCAAGCACACACAGCCTTTGCCAGCATATACCAGTACTGTCTTCTGATCATCAGGGCGAACTTCAAAATGACAAACATTTTGTTCAGTGTCCAGACAAATGTCTTGAGCACTGATTGCATTATCTTCACAAATGAATCCTTGTTGTTCTCGCACAATGCAAGATTCTAGATTTACGGTTTGCCATTTTTCATTCATTTTTCGGGCCCATACTCCATGCTCGAAAGGATAGAGTACAGCTCCATTGTGATTCAACCCTAATGCAATGATGGGATGGATTATAGATACAGAAGCATTACAGATTGTTAACACAAACGTTGTGGCCGTATTGGTAACAGGATTATATGTAAAATTTACCAAAGTCCACCAGGATTGGAGTTCTCTTTCAAATTCAGTGGCATTGTCCCAGACAATTTTCCGAATTTCAGTGGGGAAAGTACCTTCTTCACCCTCTCTTATGATCGAGGCAGCAACTGATTGCATCCACAGTTGTGCCTGAATACAACTGAGAGCCAAAGAGAGATTGTTTTGGACCACACCAAGTGCATCTATAATCAATTCGTGGTCCTTTACATTCACCTTTTCCCATTTTGGCAGCACTTTTGATAGCAGCCACTGGTTAGTTCCCAAAGCTAGTAGGGAAGATTGCAAAGGCAGTTGCAATTTTGTTAAATCACTGGTTGTGGTGGCCAATTTGTTCATCAGAATTTCTGAATCAATACTGTTTAACACTCCCAATCCTGTTCCCAATGCGCCAGTTAGGTCTCTCTGTGTTCGTGTCTTGGAAGATAACCGTCTCCGCAGCCATGTTGTCCACCCCTCAAAAGAAGTTAAAACAGTCATAGAAGGTTGAAGAAACATTTCCTTGAAAGACTGTAAGTTGCACTTGTGAGTGGAAAGGATCTTTATAGCCTTCCTCAACTTAAATTTGCTCTCTTAGTTGCAATTTAAGTTGAGGAATTAATGTCATAACTCATTCGTGTTGTCTTCAGAGTCCCTCGGAATTCTCCTGAAAAAGAAAACAAACAGGGCTTGCCTCCTTGAGGCAAAGATATTTAAAACGATGGCAGTATAAATGTGAACAGGAGAAGCGGTTTGTGCTTCATGTTGGAAGACACTCCATACTGCAATTAATTCACCTACTTGTGCACTGCCCTCTCCCTCTGTTACAATTTGCTTATCAGATGAGGTGTGGAGGGCTGCTGCCCTGTATCTCCACACCTTTCCTTCTCTTTTAGCAGAAGCGTCAGTGAACCAAGCACTGACTGACTGATCATGGGAAAAAGGTGGGGCAACTTGGATGACTGAGGCCGGTTTATCTCGGCCATCTTCCAAGCCTTCTGTTTCTTGTATAGCCAGGTTTTTTGGTGCCCCTTCAGATACTGAGAAAATGTTGCAATAGTGTTCAATCTGAGCATACCACTTTCGTACTGAAGCTTCCTGGGCCACCCCGTCAGGGGGAGGGGTCCCAGTAGTGACTGTTTTTATAACCTTGAAGGGACCTCTCAATACAATTGGCTGCTGTCGTGCGACCTTTTCCACTTCTATCAGAGCCAGGCTAACAACAAATAAACCCTTCTCCCAGGCAGTGTATCTCCTCTCAGCATCCTTGAAACCACGGGAGAAAAATCCCACTGGTCGGATTGGACCCTCAGGACCTCGCTGCCATATATGTACCGATAGGCCTGATAAAGCAAATCCCCATTCAACTTGAAAAGGGTCGGTAGGGTGAAATGGACCAAGGGCTTGATGGGCTGTTGCTTCAAAAATCAGTAATTGCATGGCTTCTTCCTGAGAAGCTGTCCATTCCCATTTGACCCCTTTTCTTAGTAAATCATAAAGAGGTCTAGCGATGATAGAAAAGTCTGGGATGTGTTTCCTCCAAAACACCAACAATCCCAAAACATGCTGCAAGTCCTTTTTTGACTCAGGCATTTTGATCTGATCTAAGGAGGCAAGGGTGTCTGGTGGGATGCAAGTCATCCCTCCTTTCCACCAGATTCCCAGGAATTTTACTTCTTGTGAGGGCTTTTGGACCTTTTCTGGAGGAATTTGTAAACCTAATTTCTCCAAATGTGAAATTATATTCTGTTGGGTTGCCCCCACTTCATCTATTTCCTTCCCTCCCACGAGAATATCATCGATGCACTGACAGACCTCCACACCTTCGGGTTTGGGTATTTTTTCTAGCTCCTGGGCTAAAGCGTGACGGGCTAATGTGGAAGAACGTTTGTATTGTTGTAGTTTGGCTAGCTCCGTGGAAGTGTAAGGTATTCGCTTAGTTGTAATTTGACTCTTCTCCTCCAGCTCACGCTCCCTCTCCCTCAGCACTTCTGTGTTTTTTAAACATTTCTCCTTTAAAGCAGCCTTTAACGAGAGGTTTTCTTCCCTTTCTTTCTCTAATTGTTGCTGCAAAATTTTCACCAAATTTTCAAGGGATTCTATAATTTTGGTTTCATTACTACGATGCCTGAGGCCATCTTCAATCGCTGCCACCAGGCTGGCTCCTAAAACAGCACAAACTGTCGCTCTGCCCTTATCTAATCTAAACTTAGACTGAGCCTGCAGAGAAGTCACTCGGTCTACTACATTCTGTAAATTAGACCAATTATCACGTGCCCAGTCTTCTCCGGGTACGGAGGGTCGAGCCCCATATTTTGCCAAAAATGAGTAAAACAGGTCTCGACCTTTCACTGACTGAGAGTCTTGGTTCTCAGAGTTTTTAGTCATTCTTGCTACGAAGGGACCAAATCCACGTCGGGAAGGCTCAACTTAGTTACACAAAACACACAGTCACTGCTGTGTTGCCCTTCTCTTTCCCGAGTGGTTGAAGGGGCCAAAAATCTGCTATGGGAAGGCTCCACTTAGTTACACACAAGATTGCCCCTTCACTTTCCCTAGCAGACAATTCTCATTATCATTCTTGCTACGAAGGGACCAAATCCACGTCGGGAAGGCTCAACTTAGTTACACAAAACACACAGTCACTGCTGTGTCGCCCTTCTCTTTCCCGAGTGGTTGAAGGGGCCAAAAATCTGCTATGGGAAGGCTCCACTTAGTTACACGAACACACAAGATTGCCCCTTCACTTTCCCTAGCAGACAATTCTCATCAACATTCTTGCTATGAAGGGACCAAATCCACGTCGGGAAGGCTCAACTTAGTTACACAAAACACACAGTCACTGCTGTGTCGCCCTTCTCTTTCCCGAGTGGTTGAAGGGGCCAAAAATCTGCTATGGGAAGGCTCCACTTAGTTACACAAACACACACGATTGCCCCTTCACTTTCCCTAGCAGACAATTCTCATTAACATGAGAGCAACACCCCTTTTGCACTTTGAGATCTTTTTGGTTTGATTCCGAGAGACAGAGCCCTCAACTTGAGTTTGGAGTGCTCTACACCAAGGCGTGTGCGGTGTGTGGGAAATCTGAGTTGCCCCCCTTGCTTTCTGGACACCTCTCACCTGTCAGGTGTAGGGCCAGGTGCGGCTGGAGCAAAACGTCCTTCCCCTGTTACAGACCACACACTACCTGCACTCCTCTGTTTCTCAGAATCCTGTCCGTGACACCAATTTAATGTCACGGTCCACTCGGGGACTCGTGATGATTCGTTTACCTTGATCTCGAAGCGCAAAATTAAGGCAGCCGAAATGCCAAGGGGTTATAATTCAATCAAAGAGAAACTTTATTATTTTTGCCCGTAAAGCGGCACGCGATAGACAAAGTGGAGAAAAGGGGAGGAAAAGGAGGAAAGAGGATTATAGCTACCACCACGGATCCAAAGGCGTCCCTATGGTCCCAGACTCTGAGCAGCGTCTTGCCGGTCCTCAGTTGAGACTTGTTGTCACGACGGGCGATCTGTGATCCAGAAGTGGGGAGATTTCTCTCCGCTGGGGTTCAGTTAGGAACCATCTTTTATGCTCAGCAACAACACCTCGCACCTCCTCTCTCCCATGGATTGAGGCCAATCTCCACCTTCATTTCGCAATCCAGGTTGAACTGCGCAGGCCCCAAAAGTTCTCGCTTCGCTTGCCAGAACTCGTCTGCGCCTGCGCCACCTCGTGTTCAGGGGTCTTCTACTTCCTCACCTCATCTTCCTCTCGTGACCGCTAGGTGACCGGAAGACCCTCTGCGAGCTTCTGCGCATGCTCAAGGAGGAGGTGGGGTAACTTTGGCTGAGGTAGCAGGTGAAATCCATCTTCTGGACAGCATCTATTCAATTTTTCTTCATTGCTCCTTGGTCTTTCTCCGAGTTCCTGATGGCGATGTTGAGACAAGTACTGTTCGTCGGACCGAGACAAATACTGTTCTTCGGACCGACTCTTACAAGGGGACAGACAAAGTATGGTGGGAGAAATGCACATCGCGAGTCAATCATTCTCAGAAAGGGGATCCTAACTACTCAAGAATAATTACAACATACAATTTTCACCAGCCTCCTATCCACCACTCCCTTCAGTACAAATCACTTTTTGAGGGCAGATTGCCCTGTTCTGTCTTACTTGTGCAAAGAAAAATAGTGTCCTGGTAATGCAGTAACAATTTAAAGTACCCGGAATGATGAAACGGTTGTATTTGAAAGGCATAAAATAATAGTGAGTGAAACCCCAGTGCTAAATGGCTACTTGTCATGGCTCACTTTATATCACCTCATAGTACATCTATGTAAAAAACTTTATTAGAACCCAGGCTTCACACTCCTTTCTCCATAAAGATTCAAACTGCTCTAAAAAGTGGTGTCCCCATTATGAGAAACCTTGGAGCAAAACATGCCTCAAAATACTGTGGGTCACTTGAAAAATACAGGAGCCAGTGAAGGTACGCTAAGCAGAACTAAAAGGACTATGAAAGCACCGACTGAGTGCAGCACTGTGATTCACCATATCCTTCAATACCAGAACTCGGTGCACAGACTAAAACATTATTTTAAAACATTATAAAAAAAGAAAACAGTTCTGAACACAAGAGAGTAGGAAACTCCTGGAACTTATTTTCCTAGGAGACTGCAGAGGCAGACAATATAACAAAGTTCAAAAAATGATTAGACAACTCTACAAACACCAGACCCACAGTGGATACTAAAAGGGATTGCAAATGGCATAAACTCTAATGCCCTTAACAGAGCAACTGTAGGCAATGGGAACATACTGAGGAATGTGTTGAAAACATTCAGACTTGTGTACTCACCCTAAGCTGCATCTCTCCAGCAGCCACTACTGGAGGCAGGAACCTGTAGCACACTTTTTACCATCTTATGCTCTCACATCACTGGAGATCTTATCCGGTACCAAAGAGGGCGCCTGCACAGATGAAAAGCTCTTTCAGGGCACAGATAAACCACCGCTGAATTGCCTCAGCAGCAGAATCAAGTCCAAGCTAAAATCTAAAGTCAGAAATTAGGACACACTCCATGCTATGAGGTAGCATGACATCTTTCCTTCCAGTAAGGGTGGTATAAAATGCAAATGCAGTGGTTCACAGGTGAAGGCAAACAGTGGTTTGCTATAAGGGGTCACAGAACTGGAGCCGGCACAGTGTGCAGCTCAGCACTAAGATACAGGTCTAGCTGGGAGGAAGAAGATAGAAGAGGAGGCGGAAACCTGGATGCAAGACCTATAATACTGGGACTTAATAGATCTTAAGAGGGACACTCAGAAAGTTCAGGGAAGAGGGGCATGATTTAGAATGGATGAAATCAAACCTTGATTGATTGGTGACATGGTGTGGGAATGCTACTTGAAAGAAAAATAAGGAAGAAGGTAGGAACAGAACGCCACCTTAAGACAGTCCTGTTTCTTTGATTTTGCTCTAGAACTGATCTTTTTGCAGTCCTTGCCTACACAAATGTGCTATGAACTTGACAGACTGTCAAACAAGTATTGTAAAGCAACTATCCTGTCACTGAATCAGCCGTCACTGTGTTAAGTCCTTGATATGCTTCCCAAATGTTAAGCCTTTAAGTACACCCACTGCTTCTCGACAACTGCGCAAATGCAGTCAGAGCTAGGGGTGTGTTCAGTTAACAAAGTGTTTTCCTACCTTTGAATATCCTGTTTGTTAGCAGTTTAATCAAACATGCATGTGTACGCACGCACTTACTCTTGTACACATACCCTTCTTCTAGGTATTACCTGAGATGCTCCTCAAAGAAAAGAAATCCAGAGCCCCAGGGGCCTAAATTTCTTTTCAGATTCCCAGAATACACACGGCACATTTAGAAGCAGCCCAGGCTTTCTGCTCCCCCTTCTCCTCTTCCGCTAGCTTGCTTTGGTCTGTGCTTCTAAGGATGAGGTGGTGGTAAAGTCTGCAATCTTTTGCAAAGAGTGCGGATGACTTTCCTAATTAATGCCAACCGTCAGATTTGCTCCAGTTATGCGGGTGTCTCTCCAACAGGCATGGAGAAGTCACAAGAGACTTGCAATACTGGTCATAAATTATAAGTTTCATTTGCCAGCATCACGAGAAAGCCAGCTATTCCTTTGATGAACAGACATCTATTCTGATGTTCACAAAACTCCTGAAAATCCATCTGATGGCAGAGAGGTAAAAAAGTGCAGTTCAGGGCAATTCAGTTTCAGTTTCCAAGACATGCTTGTAGCTACGCTGTAGTTAGACAGTGAGAACTGATAAGGCTGTTCCAGACAGCAGGAGGTGGAGATGAGTAAACTCCTTTGCCAGCTGCCAGACTGCATGTCTGACACACTGCCGATGGAAATCCAAGTAACTCAGTGAGAAGACTAAGCTGAATCACACCCGCTGGGGATGTACCCATGTCTTCAGTGCAAGAGGTAGTAGGAAGAGAGGAAAGAAAAATTTCTTGATGTAAACTCGAACAATTTTATGAAAGCCAGGAGCCTTCCTTGATTTCTTTCTGAGTCTGCCCAGAGCACCATGCTTGTTCTTTTGCTCAGGCACATGACTTTTTTCTTTATCCCCCCCATGTCAATTGCTAGGTAACAACACACATCTTCGCATCTTGGCTAGAGTAATTTCATGAATGAAAAAGTAAAAATAATTTTTTTTTTATTGCTTCTCTGTGAAACCTGACAGTGTTCACAACTTGAAGACAAGGATTTGGGGGTTCGGTGCTATCAGCTAAGACATCCTAATCATGCATTCCATCTCCTCAGACAAAAAACTCAAAACCAACCAGAAAAAAAAAAAACAAAAAAAACCAAAATTGAAAATATAACAAAGCCCAAAATGAGAGAAAGCTCTGAAATGTATTAGATTCCTTGCAGGAAAAGAATTTGTCAAGATCAGATACACCTCTGGGAGGTGCCTTTCCGACCACCGCTGGGCTCACTCTAGAGATCTTACTGAGTGGTGATATTCAGCTGGCTAGATTACGTCATGTAACATTTCCTGCTGGCCTGCAAATGCATCGGTGGTATCAATAAAAGTCATTGTACACCAGCTTCTGAAGGAGGATCTGTGGTTCTTTACCCGTAAGTACACATTATGATACTCTGGCAAAACAGAGAGAATACAGTGCATCGGTCATCTAAAAGCTAGGCTGAATCAAGACACAAAAGCCAAGAATTTTGATTTCTGTTCTGTTGCTGTGGTCACTCCTCTGATACCACTCCTGTGATACTACAGACACTGCGGTCATACCACAAACGGAGGATTGATACCCCAGATATTGTTGTGATAGTACTGCTGTGATACCCCAGACACTCCTGTGATACCACTGATGTGATACCACAGGCACTGCTGTCATACTACAGACACTGTTGTGATACTACAGACACTGGTTTCATACCCCAGAGATAGCGGTGATACCACTGCTGTTATACCATAGATTCTGCTGTGATACCACTGCTGTGATACCACAAACACTGCTGCGATACCACTGCTGTGATACTACAGACACTGCTGTGATACAAATGCTGCGATACTACTGCTGTGACAGCACTGTTTTGATACAACAGACACTACTGTGATACAACGGCTGCAATACAAAAGACACTGAAGTAATACTGCAGACACTGCTGAGATACCACCATTCTGATACCACTGCTGTCATACCACAAACACTGCTGTGATACCACAGACACTGCTGTGATACCAATGTTGTGATACCACAGACACTGCTGTCCTACCACAGACACTGTTGTGATGCCACAGACCTTGCTGTGCACCTGAGACTCTGCTGTGATAGTCCAGACACTGCCGTGTTATCACCACTACGATACCACAGACACTGCCGTGATACGAGAGACACTGCTGTGATGGCACAGCTATGATAACACAGACACCGCTATGACACCACTGCTGTGGTACTACTGCTGTAATACCACTGCTGTCATACAACAGACACTGTTGTGATACCAATGACCTTGCTGTGTACCTGAGACGCTGCTGTGGTAGTCCAGACACTGCCGTGTTATCACCACTATGATACCACAGACACTGCTGTGATACCACTGCAGTGATACGAGAGACACTGCTGTGATGGCACAGCTGTGATAACACAGACACCGCTATGACACCACTGCTGTGGTACTACTGCTGTAATACCACTACTGTGATACCACAGACGGTGCTGTGATACCAATGTTCTGATACCACAGACACTGCTGTAATACCACAGACACTGTTGTGATACTACAGACCTTGCTGTGTACCTGAGACTCTCCTGTGATAGTCCAGACACTGCCGTGTTATCACCACTATGATACCACAGACACTGCTGTGATACCACTGCAGTGATACGAGAGACACTGCTGTGATACGAGAGACACTGCTGTGATGGCACAGCTCTGATAACACAGACACCGCTATGACACCACTGCTGTGATAGTCCAGACACTGCCGTGTTATCACTGCTGAGATGGCACAGCTGTAATAACACAGACTCCGCTATGACACCACAGCTGTGGTACTACTGCTGTAATACCACTGCTGTGATACCACAGACACTGCTGTGATACCAATGTTGTGATACCACAGAGACTACTGTCATACCACAGACACTGTTGTGATACTACAGACCTTGCTGTGTACCTGAGACACTGCTGTGATAGTCCACACACTGCCGTGTTATCACCACTATGATACCACAGACACTGCTGCGATACCACTGCTGTGATAAGAGAGACACTGCTGTGATGGCACAGCTGTGATAACACAGACACCGCTATGACACCACTGCTGTGGTACTACTGCTGTAATACCACTGCTGTGATACCAATGTTGTGATACCACAGACACTGCTGTGATACCACAGACACTGTTGTGATACTACAGACCTTGCTGTGTACCTGAGACACTGCTGTGATAGTCCAGACACTACCGTGTTATCACCACTATGATACGACAGACACTGCTGAGATACCACTGCAGTGATACGAGAGACACTGCTGTGATACGAGAGACACTGCTGTGATGGCACAGCTGTGATAACACAGACACCGCTATGACACCACTGCTGTGATAGTCCAGACACTCCCGTGTTATCACTGCTGAGATGGCACAGCTGTGATAACACAGACACCGCTATGACACCACTGCTATGGTACTGCTGCTGTAATACCACTGCTGTGATACCACAGACACTGCTGTCATACCGCAGACACTGTTGTGATACTACAGACCTTGCTGTGTACCTGAGTCACTGCTGTGATAGTCCAGACACTGCCGTGTTATCACCACTATGACACCACAGACACTGCTTTGATACGAGAGACACTGCTGTGATGGCACAGCTGTGATAACACAGACACCGCTATGACACCACTGCTGTGGTACTGCTGCTGTAATACCACTGCTGTGATACCACAGACACTGCTCTCACACCACAGACACTGTTGTGATACTACAGACCTTACTGTGTACCTGAGACATTGCTATGATAGTACAGACACTGCCGTGTTATCACCACTATGATACCACAGACACTGCTGTGATACCACTGCTGTGATACGAGAGACACTGCTGTGATACGAGAGACACTGCTGTGATGGCACAGCTGTGATTACACAGACACAGCTATGACACCACTGCTGTGATAGTCCAGACACTGCCGTGTTATCACTGCTGTGATGGCCCAGCTGTGATAACACAGATTCCGCTATGACACCACTGCTGCAGTCCTACTGCTGTAATACCACTGCTGTGATACCACAGACACTGCTGTCATACCACAGACACCGTTGTGATACAACAGACCTTGCTGTGTACCTGAGACACTACTGTGATAGTACAGACACTGCCGTGTTATCACCACTATGATACCACAGACACTGTTGTGATACGAGAGACACTGCTGTGATGGCACAGCTGTGATAACACAGACACCGCTATGACACCACTGCTGTGGTACTACTGCTGTAATACCACTGCTGTGATACCACAGACACAGCTGTGATACCAATGTTGTGATACCACACACACTGCTGTCATACCACTGCAGTGGTACGAGAGACACTGCTGTGATACGAGAGACACTGCTGTGATACGAGAGACACTGCTGTGATGGCACAGCTATGATAACACAGACACCGCTATGACACCACTGCTGTTGTACTGCTACTGTAATACCACTGCTGTGATACCACAGACACTGCTATGATACCAGTGTTGCGATAGCACAGACATTGCTGTCATACCACGGACACTGTTTTGATACTACAGAACTTGCTGTGTACCTGAGACACTGCTGTGATAGTCCAGACACTGCCTTGTTATCACCACTATGATACCACAGACACTGCTGCGATACCAATGCTGTGATACAAGACACACTGGTGTGATGGCACAGCTGTGATAACACAGACTCCGCTATGACACCACTGCTGTTATAGTCCAGACACTGCCGTGTTATCACTGCTGTGATGGCACAGCTGTGATAACACAGACACCGCTATGACACCACTGCTGTGGTACTACTGCTGTAATACCACTGCTGTGATACCACAGACACTGCTGTGATACAAATGTTGTGATACCACAGACAACGCTGTCATACCACTGCAGTGGTACGAGAGGCACTGCTGTGATACGAGAGACACTGCTGAGATGGCAAAGCTCTGATAACACAGACACCGCTATGACACCATAGCTGTGTTACTGCTGCTGTAACACCACTGCTGTGATACCACAGACACTGCTGTGATACCAATGTTGTGCTACCACAAACACTGCCGTCATACCACAGACACTGTTGTGATACAACAGACCTTGCTGTGTACCTGAGACACTGCTGTGATAGTCCATACACTGCCGTGTTATCACCAGTATGATACCACAGACACTGCTGTGATACCACTGCAGTGATACGAGAGACACTGCTGTGATGGCACAGCTGTGATAACACAGACACCGCTAAGACACCACTGCTGTGGTACTACTGCTGTAATACCACTACTGTGATACCACAGACGGTGCTGTGATACCAATGTTCTGATACCACAGACACTGCTGTAATACCACCGACACTGTTGTGATACAACAGACCTTGCTGTGTACCTGAGACACTGCTGTGATAGTCCAGACACTGCCATGTTATCACCACTATGATACCACAGACACTACTGAGATACCAATGTTGTGATACCACAGACACTGCTGTGATACCAATATTGTAATACCACAGACACTGCTGTCATACCGCAGACACTGTTGTGATACTACAGACCTTGCTGTGTACCTGAGACACTGCTGTGATAGTCCAGACACTGCCGTGTTATCACCACTATGATACCACAGACACTGCTGTGATACCACTGCAGTGATACGAGAGACACTGCTGTGATGGCACAGCTGTGATAACACAGACACCGCTATGACACCACTGCTGTGATAGTCCAGACACTGCCGTGTTATCACTGCTGTGATGGCACAGCTGTGATACCATAGACACCGCTGTGACACCACTGGTGTGGTACTACTGCTGTAATACCACTGCTGTGATACCACAGACACTGCTGTGATACCAGTGTTGTGATACCACAGACACTGCTGTCATACGACAGATACTGTTGTGATACGAGAGACCTTGCTGTGTAGCTGAGACACTGCTGTGATAGTCGAGACACTACCGTGTTATCACAACTGTGATACCACAGACAGTGCTGTGATTCCACTGCAGTGATACGAGAGACACTGCTGTGATGGCACACCTGTGATAACCCAGACACCGCTATGACACCACTGCTGTGATAGTCCAGACACTGCCGTGTTATCACTGCTGTGATGGCACAGTTGTGATAACACAGACACCGCTATGACACCACTGCTGTTGTACTACTGCTGTAATACCACTGCTGTGATACCACAGACACTGCTGTGATACCAATGTTGTGATACCAGAGACACTGCTGTCATACCGCAGACACTGTTGTGATATGACAGACCTTGCTGTGTACCTGAGACACTGCTGTGATAGTCCAGACACTGCCGTGTTATCACCATTATGATACCACAGACACTGCTGTGATACGAGAAACACTGCTGTGATGGCAGAGCTGTGATAACACAGACACCGCTATGACACCACTGCCGTGGTACTGCTGCTGTAATACCACTGCTGTGATACCACAGACACTGCTGTGATACCACAGACACTGTTGTGAGACTACCGACCTTGCTGTGTACCTGAGACACTGCTGTGTAGAGTCCAGACACTGCCGTGTTATCACCACTATGACACCGCAGACACTGCTGTAATACCAATGTTGTGATACCACAGACACTGCTGTCATACCACAGACACTGTTGTGATACTGCAGACCTTGCTGTGTACCTGAGACACAGCTGTGATAGTCCACACTCGTCATAGTGGTGATAACACGGCAGTGTCTGGACTATCACAGCAAGGACTGTTGTGATGTTATAATTTTTATAATTTTGAAGGAAGGAAGGAAGGAAGGAAGGAAGGAAGGAAGGAAGGAAGGAAGGAAGGAAGGAAGAAAGGAAGTAAGGAAGGAAGGAAGGGAGGGAGGGAGGAAGGGAGGAAGGGAAAAAGGGAGGGAGGGAGGGAGGAAGGAAGGAATGAAGGAATTTCGAAAGAAACATCGAAATTCAGAAATTGTAAGTTTAGAAATTTTATAAATTCAGAAGTTTAAAAAATTAAATATTTAGAAATCTGGAAATTGAGAAATTAGAAATTTGATATTTTAGAAATTGAGAAATTTGGAGAGTTATAGTTTTTATAATTTTGAGGGAAGGAAGGATGGAAGGAAGGAAGAGAGGGAGGAAGGAGGGGAGGAAGGGAGGGAGGGAGGAAGGAAGGGAGGGAGGGAGAGATGGAGGGAGGAAGGGAGGAAGGGAGGGAGGAAGGTTCTGTTCACATTTTTAAGGTTTAAAAGGGAATTTTGAGAATTTCTGTACCTATTGTTGGGGTCTCAGAGCCATTTTGGGGGTCTCTGTTCCCATTTTTGGGGTCTGTACCCATTTTGGGGGTTTCTGTTCCCATTTTTGGGTCTCAAAACCAATTTTGGAGTCTCTGTTCCTATTTTGGGGGTCTGTTCCAATTTTCGTGTCTGTTTTCCCATTTTGGGAGTCTCTGTTTCCAATTTTGGGGATTTCTGTTCCCGTTTTGGGGGTCTCGGAGCTGTTTTGGAGGCTCTGTTCCCTCTTTGGGGCTCTCAGAAGCTGTTTTGTGGGTTTCTGTACCAATTTTTGTGGGTTTCGAGAAAGTTTTGGAGTCTCTCTTCCCAATTTTTGGGTCTCTGTTCCCATTTTAGGGTCTCGGAGTCTATTTTCAGGGTTTCTGTTCCCAATTTTGGGGTCACGGAGACTATTTTGAGGTCTCTGTACTGATTTTTAAGGTCTCAGTTCCAATTTTGGGGGGTTCTGTTCCCATTTTTGGCATCTCAGAGCCTATTTTCAGTGTCTTTGGGCCTATTTTTTTTGTCTCTGGGCCCGTTTTTTGGTCTCTCTGCCCTTTTTTATGGTGTTTTGCCTGCTTTTCGGTGTATCTGTGCCCATTTTTCTGGACTGAAAATTTTGGGGGTCTTTGAGCCCTTTTGGGGGGTTTCTTTGCCCATTTTTTGTGTCTCTGGGCCCTTTTGGGGGTCTCTGTGCCCATTTTTTTGTGGTTTCCTTCCGTTTTGGAGGTGTCTGTGCCTGTTTTAGGGTTTCTTTGCACATTTTCAATGTCTATGTCCATTTTTTGATCTCTCTGCCTGTTATTTGTGCCTCTGCCCATTTTTTGCGGTCTTTTGGCCCATTTTCAGCTCTCTTTGCCCATTTAGGGGCTCTCTGGGCCCTTTTTGTGGGTCTCTGGGCTCATTTTTGGTATTTTGGCCTATTTTGGGGGTCTCTGAGCCCATTTTTTTGTCTCTCTGCCCATTTTTTAGTCTCTCTGCCCTTTTTTTGTGATCTTTTGGCTTATTTTCAGTGTCTCTGTGCCCATTTTCATCTCTCTTTGCCCATTTCAGGGGGCTCTGAGCCCTTTTTGGGGTCCCTGAGCCTATTTTAGGGGTCTCTGGGCCCATGTTTTGATATCTCTGCCCGTTTCTGGGGTCTTGGCCCATTTTTTTGTGATCTTTCCCCTTATTTTGGGGTCCCCAAACCTGTTTTGGCGGTTTCTGCGCCCTTTGTGGGCCAATGGGTGGAGACTGGGGCTACTGGGAGACCCAACTGGGGCCACTGGGAGGGCACTGGGGCAACTGGGAGACCCCACTGGGGCCACTGGCAAGGGACTGGAGCAACTGCCCCCATGCCCCCCTGTGTCCCCCCATGTCTCATTGTCCCCATGTCATCCCCATGTCCCCCCATGTCCCCCTCATGTCTCCCATGTCCCCACGACCCCTCCATGTCCCGCCATGTCCCTCCCAGCACCCCCCGATATCCCCATGTCCCTTCATGTCCCCATGTCCCCCCATGTGTCCCTGATGCCCCCCCATATCCCCAGTCCCCTCCATGTCCCTATGTCCCCCCAGTCCCCCCCATGTCCCTATGCCCCCCCATGTCCCTCCATGTTCCATTGTCCCCACATCCCCTGCTGTCCCCATGGTCCCTGCTGTCCCCTCACTGATCGGCACCTCCTGGGCTAAGCACTTGACATCCACATCTTGGTCCTGCGTGAGCTTCTCCAGCACCAGCGTCACCTCGGTCGGTGGCATCCTGGGGGGGCAGGGGACATGAGGACACGGGAGGACACTGGGGGGACAGGGGACATGGGGGGGACATGGGAGGGACATTGGGGGGGACAGGGGATATGGGGACACGGGGGGACACTGGCGGACATGGGGGTATGGGACATAGCGGGGGCAGGGGACACTGACATGGGACTATGGGGGAGGGCATGGGGAGGGGACACGGGAGGGATGAGAATGACGACAGGAATGGGACAATGAATGAGGGTGAACTGGTGCCCTGCATGCACTGCTCTAATGGTGAACTGGTTATACTGGAAGCACTGGAGGCGCTCCATGCACTGTAGGTACTGGGTGTACTGATGCCCTGCATTTACTGCTACAGTGCTGTGTGCACTAGCTGGACTGGCTATACTGGTCATACTGGCTATACTGGTTATACGGCTCATACTGGTCATACTGGGAGGTGCTCCTGCTTTCAAGGACAGGCCTGATGCGCTGCAGCACCATGTACTGGGTGAACTGGACGAAATAGTGCCCTGTATGTACTGCTATTGTGCTGTGTGCCCTGGCTGGACTGGCTATACTGGTGATACTGGGAGGGCCGTACCTGCAGAAGAGGATGAGCCCAATGTGGTGCAGGGATTTGGCAACGCTGAAGTGGACGTTGGTGACAGTGTTGGCCGCCATGCACAGCACCGTAGGCAGCATCTGCTTCGTTGTGATCTCCTGCCCGCACACCTCTGACAGCACCTGGGCAGAGGTGGCAGGTTTGGGGGGGTCAGGTTGGGGGGTGTCCTAGGCTTAGGGGGGGGCAGGGGTTTGGGGGGGGCGGGGCAGGAGGATTGGGGGTTCCCAGGTGGGGGGGGGGGGGGGTTCCAGGTGGTTTGGGGGGGTCCTGGTTGGGGGGGGGGTTCCCAGGTGTGGGGGGATGTCCCAGGTGTTTTGGGGGTCCTGCATTGCAGGGGGCCCAGAGGGTCTTGGGGTTTCCAGGTTGGGGGGGGAGGGCAGGGGTTTGGGGGGGGACCCAGGTTTGGGGGGGGGCAGGGCAGGAGTTTTGGGGGTTCCCAGGTGTGTATGGGGATCCCAGTTGGTTTGGGGGTCCTGGTTTGGGGGGGGGTCCCACAGGTGTGTGTGGGTTCCAGGTGGTCTGGGGGTCCTGATTTGGGGGGGGGGGGGGTCTCAGGCGTGGAGGGGCCACCTTAAGAAATTACAGAGGAAATGCTACATTTAAACATTATAGTTTATTGTAACCTAAGAGAAGAGAAACACAGAGAGTACAGCTACCACCATGAATCCAGTGGCGTCCTGCACGTCCTGTTTTGGTGTTTAGTGGGGGAGCACTTCCCACTCAATGTCAATCGCTTCTGCTGTTTGTGCCTTCTATGCTGGTTTGCTTGGCTGTGCCTTCTGCCCGGTGGTGCACAGTCGCGGTGCCGTTGTGTGGGAGGGCTTTTGGGGTCTCCGGGCCCCTCTGTCTGCATTCCTGGCACCTCGGCGCTTGGCAGAGGGATTGGATCATCTCTTGCACGAGTGTTAGTGGCCTCTTTGGTCTCTTTGGGGGCTCCATGCCGGGTGTTAGCAGGACCATGGACCTCTGGCCTGGTTTGTAGTTTTGTGATTCGGTGGAGTCCATTGCTGTCTCTTGCACCACCCCGTGGCTCGGCACTGCTGCCCCGGGAGCGGGTTTCATGGTGGCATGAAAGGTAGAGAGAAAGAAAGCAAAGAAATGGAAGAGCGAGTGGAGGACCTAAATTTTACAATCTAATGCTAACAGCATTAACAACATTAACAACTGTAACAATTACAACATCATTTTAAACTGATGAAACTGCGGCTTCAGGGGAATCAGAAGTAGGGAGAGGGAGAGAAGATGAAGACAAAAGTTTACAGGAACATTTACAGGGCCAACAATTCAAATCAGGACAAAGAATAACCTTGCCAAGGTAAATTACTGCAATGACCAGGGCAAACGCAAGAACATAATAAAACGGTATAATTACATTCAAACCTGTACCCGTTGTTTTGGGTCGGGATGGTGGTGCGTGCAAGTTTGCTGCCCTGCTCTGCCGAAGCCGAGGGCCAGCACACGCAGCCAGGACATCAATTCCCACACCCCTCTTAAGCTAAAGCGCAGGCGGCACGCGGCTCTGGAAACTTCCGGCCCAGCTTCAAGACAGAGGCTTTAGCGGGACTTCGGGGAGGTACCGCGGCCGCGGGCCCGGACCCCCGTCTGTGTCACTGCTCGCCCCCTTGCCCTGCTCTGCCCCCCCAAGGGACCCGGGAACCAAATAACGGGAACACGGGGGGAGGGGGGAAAACAACAACAAACAAGAAAGCCCTAAAATACAAACCCAGGCAAAGCGAGCGGCGAAACGCGAGCAGAGCCGCGATCTGCCCCGCACACACCGTGCCGCCGGTTCCGGCCCCGCCATGGAGTGCCAGGCGGGGGCTTTGGCCCTTTCCCCGCGGGGGGGGGCGCACGCACCTCCTCAGGGAAACAAGCGGAGGCGCGAGGTGGGAGGAGGCGGGGGGCGCGGCACCTGCACAGGCTGCCGCGGGGAGGGGGCAGGGGTCGAGCCCGGTCGGAACGGGCGCTGCAGGCGGGACGCCCCCCCCACGCCCCAGAGTCCCCCCGTCCCTGCCCCCGGCGGCAAAGGGGGGCGAACCAGGTGACCTGGGGGGGGGCACGGGGACTGAGCGGGGAGAGAAGGAGGAGGGGGGGGCTGGAATTGCAATGAGGGACGGGGCTGTTAATGAGGGCTCGAATAATTCGTAGGGAAATGGGGAGAAATGATCATTAATGATAAAAATCGATTACTGCTCAGGAATCAGTTAATGAGGGCTCGGGTCACAGACATGAGTTGTGTGGCATCCGGTCTTGTTCAACATCGTTTTTGATGATCTCGATGAAGGCATCGAGTGCCCCCTCAGCAAGGTTGCGGATGACACCAAGCTGGGTGCAAGTGTGGATCTGCTTGAAGGAAGGGAGGCTCTGCAGAGGGATCTGGACAGGCTGGGTCGATGGGCTGAGACCAACGGGATGAGGTTCATCGAGGCCAAGGGCAGAGTCCTCCATTTGGGCCACAACAACCCCGTGCAGCGTTACAGGCTTGGGGAAGAGTGGCTGGAGAGCTGCCTGGCAGAGAAGGACGTGGGGGTGTTGGCTGACAATGGCTGAACATGAGCCAGCAGTGGCCCAGGTGGCCAAGAGGGCCAGTGGCATCTGGGCCTGTGTCAGACCCAGCGTGGCCAGCAGGAGCAGGGGGGTGATTGTGCCCCTGTGCTCAGCGCTGGTGAGGCCACACCTCAAGTGCTGGGTTCAGGTTTGGGCCCCTCACTCCAAGAAGGACATTGAGGGGCTGGAGCGCGTCCAGAGAAGGCAACGAGGCTGATGAGGGGGCTGGAGAAAGAGCCCTACGAGGAGAGACTGAGGGAGCTGGGGTGGTTTAGCCTGGAGGAGGCTGAGGGGAGACCTCATCAGTGCCTGCAGCTGCCTGAAAGGAGGCTGTGATGGGGTGGGTGCTGGTCTCTTCTCACAGGTGACAGCGGTGGGACGAGAGGAAATTGGCCGCAAATCGCGCCAGGGCACGTTTAGACTGGACATGGGGAAGAATTTCATCCCTGAAAGGGTGGGCATAGGCTGCCCAGGGAGGTGGTGGAGTCACCATCCCTGGAGGCGTTTAAAAGACAGGTAGATGAGTTCCTTAGGGACAGGGTTTAGCAGGGAGAGATGCATGGCTGGACTCGATGATCTCAGAGGTCTCTTCCCACCTTAGGATTCTATGATTTTATGATATTCCTATTAAATTGAATCCTTGGCTAACTGATTGAAGAAGTGTAGCACACAAGCAACAGTCTGCTAAATTTAAGCTCTCTGAAAAAGGTCTCATTAAAGAATCATGAGAATTATTCGTCCAGTTTTCTAAGGAAGTAATTGTACTTACATCTTTAATTTTCCTACTTTTTGGCCAAGTCCATAACCCATATTAGACAATTCAATAAAGAGTACAGATCTCAGGGTGAGCTATTTCTGATCTCCAACACCACCAATCAGAATTCCAGTTAACAACATAAGGTGATTTAGTTTTAGTCCATTTATCTTTTCCCTTCATAAGGTAATGGCCTGTACATCATGATTCAAACACCGCGTTCCATGTCCATTTGCTGGTTGTGTGATATGGATATGATAAGCATAAGGGTTCCAGTTCTTGTATTTTTAAAATATACCATCCGATTCCCAAGAAGAATGGCAACAAAACCTAACTGTAACACAGAAGTCAACAACATTTCCAGAACCAAAGGGATAATCCCATTCAGTCTTAGTATTCTGTGCCAATAATTGGCTTTTTCTGATTTCCTCTTGTGTCCCTTGGATATTATGTACTAATTGTCCCCCCACAGTTTGCTCACTACACTCAGTTACAGCAAGAGAAAGGCTAACAAACTTTACATAAAGCTTTGTCCACTGGGTGTCAGCAGGTGATAAAACAAACCAGGACAAAACACTGAATCTCGAGACATATCATTCCGAGGTTTCTTTAGGCACATGTGAATGATGGATCCAGGTCTCTTTTCCTTGAACCTTTATGGCATAAAAGGAAGTCAATAATACAACATAAGGCTCTTCCCATTTTGCTTCAAAGAGATTTTGCCTTTTGAACTTTCTAACAAGAACCTTATCCCCCGGGTTCATATCATGCACTTGAATTTCTGGGGATATACCTTGGTATCAAAATTATGCATTTTTTCAAATGAGTTTTGCAAATAAACCAAATACTTAGTCACTTATTCATCCCCATCTAAAAGACTTGTTCTTGCAGGCAAATAAGTGCCTGGCACAGCCAAAACTCTTCCGAATATCTCGGGGGGGGCGGGGGCAGGGTGTAGATCTGTAGGTTACTTTGGGGTATTTGGAATATCCCACAAAACCAAATTGATTGCCTCTGGCCACTTAAACCCTGTCTGTTCAAAAACCTTCACCAATCTTTGCTTTATTGTTCTATTCATTTTCTCCACCCCTCCTGATGATTCAGGATGGTTTTGCATTTTAATCCCCCAAAAGTGATAAACCTGGAATAGCACAGCTGTGCTGAAATGAGCTCCTCTATCCAAAACAATTACTTCAGGTATCCCATATCTTTCTTTTAGTAAAGCAGCTTTGGAGTCGTGTTTTTCGTATCAGGAAAGCTTCAACCCATCCCAATAACTGATCCACTACCAGTAACAAACACGCGGACCCCATTGTTCTGGGCATCTCTGCACAGTCTCCCTGCAATTTTTGAAAAGGATAAGTTGCAGGTGATCTCTTCCCTGACAGTGGTTTAATTCAAACCGTGGCATGTTCCTTACAAAGCCTACAGTCTTCACACAATTGTTTTGCTGCTCAATATATTCCAGGCACTGCCCACAGTCCCTGTATTTTGAGAGTAGTTGCCTCAGGACCTCACGGGTTCTTTCATGGTGCCACTGCATGAGCAAAATCAAACACCTTGTTGATAATAAAGATTTATTACCAAGCACGCACTGATCTCCTTGTTGCTCTGCTCCACGTTTTTCCCAAAATTGGTTTTCTTCTTCCAGAAGATCCACATACACTGAATCCGTATCATATCGGACAGCTCACATACTGACAGTGCCATAGTGAACAAAGTTTGCCTGGCAGCTTCTTTCGCAGCCTTATCAGTCAGAGCATTTCCTTGTGAAATAGCATCTTGCTGGTTAGCATCAGCCTTCATACAGATCACTGGAATTTCTGTAGGCAGTTGTATTGCTTCCAAAAGCTCTTCTGTCTCTTTTCCACAAGCAGTGGTTTTCGCCGACAACGTTGAAAATCCTCTTTCTTTCTAGAGCATGCCTGTAGCGTGGCACACCTCGACAGCAAATTTTGAGTCTAAGTAGAAGTTAACATGAAATCCGTCTGCATATTCAGCGGGTCTCACTAGAGCAAATATTTCCGGTCCCTGTGCACCTAAAGGAGAAGGTAGAGGTCCTGCTAAAAGGAATTCAATTTCTGTGGTCAAAGCACAGCTGGTGCACCTTTACCCGCCTCTGTAATAAGAGGAACCATCTGCAAAAAGGTTAATATCTGTTTTACTTAAAGGCTGATCTGACAAGCTCAGCTTGTTGGTAGTGTCTATCACCTTGATACAGTTGTGCTTATCTTTTTCCCCATCTGTGGGTAGCAGCATTAAAGTCCTGGGATTCAAGGTGTCGCATCCTTCAATGCTGTTAATATCAGCAAGTAACCAAGTTAATTCATATTTATGTGCTCTTTACAGAGACAAAGACTTCTCTACGTATTGCTTCAATAATAATTTAACTTCATGAGGAACTGAGACTATGAGCGGATGGTGAAGAACAATGTTTCCTGACTTCTCAACGAGCTCTGCCACAGCTGCAATGGCTCTTACACAAAAAGGTGTACCTTGAATTACAGGATCCAGGGTACCAGACTAATGTGCTACTGGTCTCTTAGGTGGCCCTAAAGTTTGTACCAAACCCCCATTAGCAATTCCTTTGTTCTCAGTTCAACATGATTTAAATGGCTTAGAATAATCTGGTAGTCATAGTGCCAGAGCATTCAACAAAGCCTCCTGAAGCATCTTGAAGGCTTCTTCTCTATCAGTTCCCCATGCGATAGGTTCTACTTCCTTATTCTTTGTAGCTTCACTTAGAGGTTTAGCAATTTCACTAAATCCTGGCACCCAGGGTCAACATAAGCCTATCTGTCCTAAAAATCCCCTTAAGTGCTTCTCAGTAACCAGCCCAGGTATATTTTGAACTGCCTCAATTAATTCAGGATCTGATTTTCATCATCAGGAAGGCCTGGAGCATAGATGGATTCGGTCAGAAAAGAAGTGGATTATATTAGAGTGTGGTCATAGAGGACTCACAGAGCAATCAGGGCATAGAAGTACTGGCTCATAGAAGGGCTGGACTGTAGAAGAGAAAAGTCATAGAAAAGTCACATCATGGAAGGATGGTGAGACACAATCTGCTCAAGGGAAATCCAGAACCCTTCTTTCAGACATCTTTCTGGGATCTGTGCTGGGATCAGCTCCTTGTCCCCTGTTGTTCCCTGTGGGACCTCTATTGGGATCAAGTTCTTGTCCACTGCTGTTCTCAATGGGACCTGTGCCCAGATTGGCTCCTTCACACCTACCATTCCCTGGAGGAACGCCAGCCTGGATGCTGGCAATTCTTGCTTGTCTTTAAGGATGCTGGGATGTCCCGTTGAGGCCTTGGCACTCAATCCTGGTCATGAGCAGCATCCCGAGCCCTGCTGTGTTGCCAGTTCTGGATTCTGGAGGACTCATGTCCCCGGACTTGCTGAGCGTGCTGTGGCCTTCATGGTGGCACCCTGGGGACAGGCTTCCCACCCTCTCCCAGGCCACAGCGTGGCCACCATCCTCCCCTCCTCTGGAAGAGTTGCGGGTTGTGTAAGGCTGCCCTCTCCTCCTTGGAGAAGAGCTGGGTCACCTGGTCTCATGGCACCTGATGTCATAGACTTTGTAGCTGCGGGGTCCCAGCTGGCGGAAGATGTGGTGGAAAGCCCACCAGCAGAGGGGACACTGTGCTCTTCTGCAGCCCCAGTTCTGGGCCCAGTCCTGTCCAACGCATTCATCACTGACCTGGACAATGGGATGGAGTGTATCCTCAGTACGGTTGCTGGAGACACCAACTGGGAGGAGCGGCTGCAGTGAAAGTGCTGTTGGTTTGGGAGAGGCCCAGGACATCACCAGACTGGTCTCCTTGTCCTCCCTGGATGCCAGCACCTAGCAGACCGTGGCCTGGGGGAGCAGGGCTGCTTGTCTCACCCTGGCTGTGGCTGCTCCAGCTTCTCCATGAGCCTCCACCCACTACCAAGAAGGAGTCCCTGGCCCTACTGGGGCCGTGACTCCTGCTGCTCACTCCTCTGGACACAGAGTTCCACTAGGAGCTCACTATGTCGGTCTCCGGCACCTGGGCCAGGGGGCACCACGGGGAGGGCCAGCAGGACCTCCACCATGGGCAGTGCTCTGCGGGTTCCATGCTCACTCTGTGGCCCCTGTGTCTCAGGTCACTGGCCCAGATGTGTCCCCAGAGCTCTGTATGCAGGCATGGTCGTGGCTCTGAAGGGGATGTGTTCAGGAAGATGAAAGGGAAGAAGAGGGGCCAGAGTTCCCTCCTAGACACCCCTTAAATCCTGTTTCTACCCCTACTGCAGGAGTCACTCCCTGCCTGTGAAGCACTGGCAGACTTGGAGCAGGACGGGCACCCAGGCTGGAGCAGATGGCTTGGTTTGGATCTCTGGAGGCAATGAGCAAGCACAGAGCTCTGTGAATGCATTAATGGTGACATCTTTGGTTCTCCAACAATCTGCACACAGATGTGCAGCCTATCCTTGGACTCCAGGCAGCTTACGAGGACAGGGCAGGCCCCATTCCAAGCCAAGAAGCCAATTCATAGGTCAGGGATGGGTGACAAGGCAGGACCAAGGCCAAGATCTGGATGAAGAGGCTCCATGGCCAGGCAGGGACCAGAGCTCCTCTGACGCAGCTCCAGAAGAAAATGAAAGCCCAGGGCTGAGCTCCAATAGAGCTCTTGGCCCATGGGTGTGGGTGGAGGCCCCAGGTGACATTGATCAGGGCCATTAAAGCTTATTAATGCTCTCAGGGGCCTGGTGGGGACTTTTCTGGCCAGCACAGGTTTTGATAACTTCTGCAGCTCCTCTTTGATCTGAGAGGTAAGTTGAGAAATTGCTATGTTGTCTGCAGGATCTTTATGCCATGCAGGCAGCGGGAATAAAGACTGAGGAACCCAAGAGCGAGCGGCTAGGAGCAGATACCCCAGGCTTTGGGGACCACACTAAAGCCAGGCAGAAACAGCTGGAACCCATGTTTATGCCACACGGAATGGACTTTCCATGAACTGATGTATTCCTTTATTGTGTGGGGTGGGAGGAGGGAGACCAATTCCTGTGGCTCGTTTGAGACATTGATGGATAAACCAGCCTGGATTCTAATGGGGGAAGGGGAGAAATCAGCTCTTGGAGATCGTTCTGACTTTTCTGAGGACAAGACCCTGCAGTGTCAAGCCCTGTACCCATAAAAGTGGTCTGCCTATGAGACAGGGGCTTGTGAAGAATGCTCCTTCTGTTCTGTTCCTGTCTGGAGCTTCGCGGGGCTCTTGAGATTGAGACGAGACCTTAGGGAGAAATGTTTTGCTGTGAGGGTGGGGAGGCCCTGGCCCAGGTTGCCCAGAGCAGCGGTGGCTGCCCCATCCCTGGAGGTGTTCAAGGCCAGGTTTTGATGGGGCTTGGAGCCCCCTGATCCAGTGGGAGGTGCCCCTGCTCATGGCAGGGGGTGGAGATGGACAGGCTTTGAGGTCCCTTTCCACCCAAACTGCTCCATGATTGAGCCCACAGATTGGCAGAATGTTTCATTACACAGAAGGCTGATTATTTTCCTTGATGCTGTTCTTTTCGGTGTTCGCTGGTTGCTTTCGTGAATATAATGGCCTGAAACTGGAGCGGAAGTAAACTTCAAGGGGTAACTCACACATCTGTGTGATAAATATGTCTGCACAGATAGGAAACTATGAAATAACCGCAATTGAAGAGTTGGCTGAAGGCAGAATCAGACACAGCAGTGACAGCCAGGCCAGCTTTGAACTCCCTGAAGCTCAAAGCAGCAACCAGATTGTTGGGAGGTGCCTGAGTGACCAAAGAGAGAGAGGGGAAGGGACACTGAGAGAGCAACTGCCAGAGCTTCTGTGCAGATGAACTGCTGGAAAGGGGACTTCAGACATGGCCAGGTGAGTCAGGAGAGGTGAGAGATGGGGAAGATGAAATGCATGACCCGACAGAGAGCACACAGTACAAATGAGGTGAACAGGCAATAGCTCTCCTCTTGCTGTTAATGTCCATCCTGACAGCTCCTCATTGTGATCTCATGGGAAACACTGACATGCTATGAACAATATTCCATAGTTGCAGCTGATGAGACCATGCTCACACTTTTAAACCCGTATGCAAAGGGCTGAGGGTTCAAGGCTGAGCTCCACTGCCTGACCATAAGCACCAGGTGCTGCCTCCAGAGGAGCTGGTGTCTCTGCAGCCCATGCCTGAGATGGGCAGCAGGCACAGAGGACCTGCTGGAGACCAGAGCTCCTCGGGAGCTGCAGATGGAGCCTGGGCAGAGGGACACGGTTTAGCCCTGACCCAGTCACTTTCAGCAGCTAAAACTGTGCAGTTGAGCTCCCAAATTCCCTTCTCCCCGTCCCCAGGAAAAGGGGAAAGGAAAATGAGAGGAAGAAGACTTGCAGGTTGGAAACTAAAACTACAGTTTGAATGAAATGATGATGATTTTAATAGTACTACTACTAATAAGGATGATGATGAAGAAAATTCTAGAAAGCAATAAAATATATGCAAATAATGACTGCGAGTCACCACAAACACTGCAGAGCAGCAGACACAAGGTCTGTGGCCAGGAGGGAGCTGGACTCAGGGGCTGGATTCAGGAATGTATGGATCTGGCATCAGGGGCAACCAGACAGATGAGATCCTCACTGGACATTGGCCATTGCAGAAGACAGCGAGACCCTTGTGATTCCTCAGTTTTATACTGAGAAATACATGGGATGGAATCCTCTGTTGGTCATGTTGGGGTGACCTGTTCTGTTTTCATATTAAACAGGTGAGATTCTGACAGGTGACTGAGGAGACCCTCCCACTGAGCCGTGAGATTCAAGAAAAGATCCCCTTGCTTTCTAAATGTCCCTCAGAGAGGAGTCTGGGTGCAGCTGGATCCAAGCTCTACTCCCACATTTGGTCAACATTTTATGACTAAAGGATTACATGTGTGTATGTACATGTGTGTTTCCTATAAATCAGAATCCGGTCACCTGCGAGAGTCTCCTTGGAGACTGGTACACACAGGGTTAATACCTACAGCTCACAGCCCAAAGGGGGAAATGCCTGTCAGAGAAACAATTTCCCAGTGCTGGAGGTGATCAATCATTTAATTCAAGCGACTGATTCAAACGAATTCAATGTGCTAGTCGTTTTCCTGGCAAAAACATCTGACAGAGTCAAAGGCACACAGTTCTTACCAAAGACACTCCTTCTTTGTGGAAGAAAAGAGGTCCAGGCCCATCAACCTGTCCGTTTGACAAGGAGGTCATTTTCTCTCCCCAAAGAAAGAGTTTTCAGGTATCAGTTTTATACCTTTTGAAAACCTTTCGGCGCCTCTTGGCGAGGTGGGACTGAGTCAATCATTTTGTGTTGACTGGTCTTTGGCAAGGCCGCTCGTGTCATCAGAAGCAGGGACTTGGTGGTTCCCCACTCCTGCAAGGTGGGGAGCTCAGAGCGTGTTGTGGGGGTGCTCCTGCCCTTAACTGAAGCAACACCAGGCTGTGAGGCCTCTGTCTCACCCCAGGTGTCCCTCAGCCGACAGGAGTGCGAGACCACCCCCCAGTCTATTTGTGTTACCAGATGCTGGCTACTCTCTTCTGCAAAAAACAAGCTCTTTGCCATCCACAGGGACAAACAAGTCTGTTCTCCCACAGTCCACGTCGTGATCTCAGTCACATCTCGCCAAGAGGAATATCAGAAAATTTGGATTCAGATGGGTTGAGGGGCGCATCTTCCTCCCTGAGAAGTTACAAACAGCAACAACGACTACAATGAACATTAACACATGTTGGAGAATGCACTAATCACCTGTTAAGAACATTGCAAACCTTAATAATATTTGGCCAAAACCTCCTTTTAAGTGAAATTATGTTCCCTCATAAGGCCTTCATTAGTCCAACTAACATTTAAAACATTTTAGGAGAAAATTTCCTTCCTGCTCTTAAGAAGCAAAATCTTTGACTGAATTGTTTGGTAAAATTTTCTTATTTGATACAAACAACCACTTCCATAATTCTACAGCAAAATGTAGAATTTTCCCAACTGGTCACCACAAGGGACTCTTTTTTTTTTTTTTTTTTTTTTTTTTTTTTTTTTTTTTTCTGCCTGCTTTGATAGCAGAGGAGCATTTTAAGGCACTAAATTAAGCAGCTTCTACGCATGCACACGACTGTTCTTTACCTAAGAAGAGTATGCCTGTAAGTCAGGGCCTCTGCTATCAAACACGCACAGGCAGCCAGCGCTGGCCAAAATGACACCATAGTGCAGATTTTACACACGACATCAGTACAGTGAACATCAGCACCTATTGGATCAGACTTTGAATGCATTCATTGATTGACAATCCAAGCCAACTAAAAATCATGGAAATCCACCCTGTCCTTTCCTAGGGCTTCTGTTCACAAAGCTTGTCGGGATAGATTGTGTTCAATCCTCTTCAGACACCATTCTTCTTCCACAGCAGCTGTTCCAGTGCCATTCTTTGTTGTAAAGTCCTGTTCACAGATGCTCACCAGTAGTGATAAAGCTAAAACAAGGGGTCAATCCAGTTCAGGTCAAACAATTTCCCTTGAAACTAGAAGATCAGAAGGGGATAAAAGAAACAATCAGCAGTTTTTTACAATTTACCTCACTGGTAGAATGTGAGGTTGAATATAAGACTCCCTTCTTACCAGTTAAGGAACCAGATGGCAAAAGTTGTCGCTTAGGACAGGACCTAAGAGCAATAAATAGAATTACAGAGGATTTACATCCCATAGTGGCACATCTTGTGTTCAATGTGTAGGCTTCCCCTGAAGTGCATGCAGAAAGTGGAACCTAGAGAAGTTTGAGGTAATTTCAGAAATGGGACTCTCTCATTCCCGTCAAGACAAGACTGTGAGATGCCTTTCAAATAAAACACTTCTCATCACTCAGTACCATACCTATTTTCATCAGTAATTTGTGTACAAGTGCCAAGTTCTAATGGGTAATACTTGTTTTCCACTATATTTATAATTTGTATTGATTTAATAAAAATAGTCCAATTTTAAATTGGAAATTTTGGTACCAAATTGCACTCATAACGATTACTAACATGATCCATTCATGCTGGACTTGGCACAGGTGGATGGATCACCTTTACTTAACTCAGAAGAGGACAACATACCTCATATGTGTTCCATAAATAGCCAAATGCATCCCCATCTAATTAGTGATGTGTGCAAATAGATGAACAAGGCTCCCTTGTCCCTACTTGCTCTGCAGTGAAACGACAGCCAAGGGAATGGGCTTGGCAGAATCAGTGGGGAAAGAAGATCCTGTTGAGCTTGACTCTAGTCTGGCGCTGTGAAGAGACATCAGAGATGTAGAATAAGTGGGAAGCCAGCGTCAACGCACATTCCCACAGGGGAGGATTCCCAGGGAGATCCCCAGGCCAGCACCCCGCCTCAGCCAGCATTGCGAAGGCCCGTGGCAGGTGTTGACGTGACATAGTTTCTGCCCAGTGCTCTGAATGCCAAAGTGAAGAAATTCAATCAAGCACTGGTAAATGGCAGGAGTCACTATGACTCTCTTAAGTCGGGACCATAGTTACTAGCTGGGCTTAGCTGCAGAGGTCACAACTCCTCACAGTCCCGCTGGATGCCCATTAGGGTAACCAAGCTGACCTCTGCCCCAGCGTGACAGAATCATAGCTGCTTCCTCCCTATCGAACAGCCTCACCAGCTGTTCCATAGTATCCCAAGTCGTGACTCAAATTACTGCTCAAAGTTATATTCGTAGCTCTGTCCCTCTGCCCACAGGGAATAAAAGTTGGGCATCGCCCGGCTTTCTTGAGGCCGAAACCAGGTGTAATCAGTCCCTCACCAAATACGACAAAATGGGCCTTACAACTAAACATATCTTTCTCTCTGTGGCCACCCAAATGTGCATATTTGATTGGCGGGATGTTATAATCGCAAAAACCAACAGTGAATGAATGAAAGATCTGCGCCAGGACCAGATGGGCTGGGGATCAGAGACATTGAGAGGTGGGATCCTTAGCTCGCTCAGTTAACTGAGCTTTACAATCTATGGCTTATAACTGGCACTATTCCAGAGATGGTCAAGGAGTGTCAAACAATTTTAATAGCCAAGTCTTCGGCCAGTGATCAATTGCATGACATCAGTAACTGGAGGCCAATTACCATTGGGTTGACACTCTTGCAACTGTTTTCATGGATTCTGGCCGAAAGATCGAGCAAAGCTTGCCCTATTAACACCAGACAAAAGGGCTTTAGAAAAACTCCAGGTTGCTCAGAAAACCTGATGATATTACAAATTCTGATGAAATATGCAAAATGGCCTTGGAGCTGTTTTCATCGACCTTGAGAAAGCGTTTGATACTGTAAGTCATGAACACATCCTAATGACTCAAACAAAGAGAGGTCAACCAGCCTATAATTACCCTCATTAATAATTTATACCAACATACCAAAACTTGTATCTATACCAAGAACGGTCAGTCTGACCCAACATGGATTAAAAAAGAGGTTAAGTAAGGTGATCCAATGTCACCATTTTTGTTTAACTTATTTGTGGATCCCCTCTTGCGCAAGTTGGAAGAAGAGGGTCATGGATACCAACATTGCTCAGTTAATATAACATCTCTGGCTTTTGCAGGTGATTTGGTTCTCCTAAGTGAATCATGGGAGGGAATGCAAAAGAATATTAAAATCATTGAGGCATTTTTGTGAAATGACTGGGCCCAGTACTCAGGGGAGAAAGTGCTATGGTTTCTTTATCAAACCTACCGAAGACTCATATACCATTAATGATTGTCCACCCTGGACCGTCAAGGGTGCTCCCCTGAACTTGATAAACCTCGGAGATTCTGAAAAATATCTGGGTTTGCAGCTCATACCTTGAATTGGACCTAAGAAAACAGAATTGAAAGGGACGTTAAAAGATTGGATTCACCGGATTGATAAGGCTGGTTTAAAACCTATGCAGGTTGACATCTTGAAGGGGTATGCAGTCCCTCGATTGATCTACGTAGCTGACCAATCAAATGTGAAGGTTACATACCTCAAAACTCTTGATATGGAGATAAGATCAGCTGTCAAGAGTTGGTTACATCTTTCTGCCTGTACCTGTGATGTCATCCTATATTCAACCACAAGTGATGGCTGTCTGGACATTGTACGATTGTTGAAACAGATTCCCAGTATTCAAGCCCAAAGATTACACCGGATTGCTCAATCTTCGGATGCGGTAATTAAAGACCTTGTGAAAAATGAAAATATCAAGGATGAGTTCAAAAAATTGTGGATAACAGCCGGTGGTGAAAAAAAGAATATACCATCTATTTGGGACCTGAGATCGACAATGACTATATTGGAGATATTGGGTGGTGAGAAGTCAGACTTGGAATGGGAGACATCCGCTCCAAGAACCATCTATCCGAGACCTTGTAACTGGAGAAAGAAAGAATTTGCTAATTGGATCAACTTAACAGCACAAGGGAAGGTAATTAACAACTTGGAAAATGATAAGATCAGTAATAATTGGATTATGAATTACAGGGGCTTTCCTCACAGAAAAATAATGACAGCCCTGCAATTAAGGGTGAATGTCCATCCCCCTAGAGAATTCCTGCCTAGAGGGAGACAGGAGCCCTGGATAAAATCTTGCAAGTACTGCTCAGCCAAAAGCGAGACTTGTGCCCACATAATCGGATATTGTCCGGTGGTACAAAACATGCGAATCAAGAGACACAATCCAATTTGTGATATACTATTGAAGGAAGCCAAGAACAAAGGCTGGATGGTGTTCCCCAAATTGGCTATTAGAGATGACAACAACAAATTCTATAAACCTGACTTGGTAACTGTCTGGGACAAGGCCGCTCTGGTAATTGACGTTACTATTCGTTACGAGAGCGAAATAACAACCTCAAAGAAGCATGGAGGAAAAAGTAACATCAATTGAATTTTTTGGCTTCCCCCTTGGAGCAAGAGGGAAATAGTATGCTGGTGATTTTGACATTTTAAGAAGGCTGTGGCTCTCGGGATCCCTTTGTTGCCTCCCACCCCCCCACCCCTCCCACCCCCCAGGTCCGTTTGTTGCCTCCCCTCAGTGCTGCCAGGAGGATTTTGATCAAACACTGCTTTCTGAGTCTGTGCGAAAATGAGAACCGGTAAACAAGTGGATACAACAGTGTCTCTGTCAGGTGGTTCCTCACTTTCACTGTCATCCTTTGCCATATTATCTGCTGTCCGCTCCGTGGGCACCAGTGCCGACTCCTCCTGATCAGGGGGCGGTGGTGCCGATGGTCCAACAGGTCAGGCTCGCAAAGCTGCCGCTGCCCCCGTCACTACCTTGTGTTCAGTTCCGAAGTCCCGTAAGGAACCAGTAACCAGTCCCCAAATAGTTAACAAACTGGTCGCGGTAATCGTCCCATTTTGTTGCCGTCCCAGAGCCGAGTTCTGGGGCCGGACTGTGTGTATTCCAGAGAGTCTTCTGCCACAGCATCACTTTCCTCAGAGTCACTATCTGGTAAAGGAGTACTTGGAGATGGATTTGTTTGCATCTCAGCTCTTATCGATTTTAGGGTATTAATCACAGTTCTCCAAATTGGACCAAAAGCTGCCACATCCTTGCCTTTTCCTGATATAGTACAGTCCCACAGATGGTCTCCCACCTCTCTCCGTTCTTCTGCTAAGAATATCCTGGAGGGATCCTTTAAATGTCCATGTTGTCGTGCCCATAGAACGAGCTTTCGTAAGTCTTTAACTCCCTCCCCTTGCCTAGCGAGGATACCTAGGAGCAGGTTTTGAGCAGCAGCAAATTCCACTGCTGTGCTCCAGTGAGGGGGGAAGGTTGCGCAATTCCTTCATACCTCAACGTTCCTTTTCTGATGTCAGTGGACTCTTGGCTGTGTTGAGCTCTCCTGCTACGGCTTCCTCTGACTCCAGTTTCTCCCGGTCTCTTGGGTTCCCCAAAGAGAATGTTGAGCCTCTGCTGCTTTTTGATACCTGGATCGGGCGCCACTTAAAGGAAGCTGCTTCTAGAATCAATACACGATCTTCATAGAAGTACGGTATTGTTCCCTTTATTGCCAAGATAGCTCAGATTATATACCTTTTACAAGGGTTCACGCGGCCACAAATAACAAGTGGATTGGCTCTAAACATTTGTCCACTCCTTCTTACGCTTGCGGTTTGGCATTCTGTTTAACATTCTTTTACTGATTGCAAACTGCTTACTTCTCTATTCTTAGTCCTTAGTCAGTTTATTATAGTTGAATTAAGACAAATAAAGTCTCAAATGGTTCATTAAAAGTTTATTTCAGATAGGAAAGCAAAAGCAGCGCTGAGCGACCAGGAAGTCACAGCTTCACCGAGGCTTGCAAAATTTGGGTAATTTAGGCAGTCTTTTATCCCTTTCTTGAAGTCCGACTTGTTAATTTCGGCAGTGACACAAACAAGATAACAATATCTGTTAATCTTAAGCAAGATAAAGCAAAGGCAAAGGTCGTTATGGTAACAGTATTTCACTCGACAGTGAAACCTATACTTGACACTACAACCTTGAGATAAGTCCGCACCACGTTCTTTCTTAAACAGGATGATTTGTGCCTGGAACAGTGAGGCCGTTTTCTCCTTGTATCCTTTTGTTCAATGAGCAAATTGTTCTTTATTTCTCACAAATTCCCCCCTTCTTATATTTACCAGTAATTTGCTGATTAAACCTGTTCAAAACCTCATGAGCCGCTTCTAACTCAAGGCTATCATTTGGCAAAATTTTCATCTCTAATTCCGATTGTTTAAACACCATCAACTGTACTTTATCTAGTCGGTTCTTCACAAAGGTAACAAACTTGTTAATGATACAGGGACCAAAAGTTAAGGCTAATAATAGCATTATGACAGGTCCTGCTAAAGTAGAAATCAAAGTGGTCAGCCAGGGAGATCGGTTAAACCAAGATTCATACCAGGAGGCCTGAGTCTCCCATTCCCATTTTCTCTTTTCTGGTCCCCCTCTCAGTTTAGCAAACAAGTCCCTTACAACTCCAGTGTGGTCAACAGCATTCTTCGCCTAGGGCCACGCACAGCCCTCCCTGCTGCAGGAATAATAGATCTAATCCCCGTCAGTTTTGCAAAACAACCTCAGACAAGGAGGTCAGTGATTTTTCTAAATAAGAAATAGACTGTTCTACTCTCGCTAGATCCTCATCTACTGCAGCCCTTAAAGATGTTAGAACTCTTTGTTGTTGAACTAAGGATGCCACGCCAGTAGAGGTCCCAGCAACTCCTAAACCGAGTAGGGCGGCTATAGGGATGGCTGTTATTGGTTCCCTTTTGCTGACCCTATGTCCTGTATTACCCCAATGCAAATACATGGCTTCTTCTCCATGTAGGAGAATTCGGGGCACCACCGTGACTTGAACGCAAAATTCTGATTCATTCCTCTTAAGGAGAGCAGTAGACACGCAAGGAGTTAATCCAGTCAGAGAGCAAATCCACCAGGCTCCATCATTAGATATCACCCATTTAACATCTGATGCAAAATTTTGGGTAGAGTTTGTACACAGAGCCTTTTTCCAGATTAAGACTAGGACAAAAATAAAACCCTTTTAAGTTCAGGCATGGTTCTATAGGTACAAGTTCACATAAGGCTGGGGTAAAACTTGGCCTCCCAGGTACAGTAATTTTTTGAATTGTCTGCTGATCTTCCCATCGGATCAAGCTCCATTTACATGGTTGATGGGGGCTTTCATTCCCATGAATTAGAGCGGCGGTAGATAACACTACCACTAAAATAGCAACCTTCATTTTCCCCACTGTTAATACCTCTCCGCCTCTCCTCGTCTACTCTTTTGCAGAGAGCAACGGGATATTAATATCTTAGCAGCAGCAGGGAGCCTTCAGGGGAATTTTCTGGCTGCTATAAGGATAGGAGTTTGTTGTATGACCGGGCCCCCTTCCAGGAGAATTTCTTAGCGCACTTCTCTAAAACCTTATGCCAGTCTGTTTCATACATGTCCCACATCTCAGGCATCCACAGCTCCTCTCCACACAACAGTTTACAAAAATTTTTTTCCCACTTTCTTTGTCCAAAATGGTGGCGACGCTTGATACAATAAGATTGTTTTCTAGGAAAAATACAAGCCCACCTTTCTTTACAATTGAAACATTCACACACAACCCAACATAAATGTCCAGAGAGAGGGTGTTTTATACAGGGTATTCTCCAAATTTCTTCTACCCCCGGGATCTCGGATACCTCAGTTTCTATATCACAACAAAAGGGAAGCACTTTCGGAGTTCCCACCACTTTATATAATCCCTCCTCCCAAGTCTTGTCGAGTATCCTGTCTTCCCTCCAAGGTGCAAAGAATGTCTTTCTTAATGGGTTTCCGGTCGGTACCTAGAACCACCAATATAGGCTAGCTTTTACTTCCCTCCTGGAGTGATTCATTCACAGGTTTTATCCCTCCTTATCTTTAGCCAGAGATCTCCCAGTTCAGACATCCCAGTCCATCCCTCTGGTGGGAGAGGTTCCTTAACTCGACTGGCATGTGTCCATCCTTTTTCCGCAGTCCGTATTGCTGCATCTGTAGTAAGTAAGGCAACAAAAGGGCCTTCCCACCGAGGTGTCAAAGACGCTTCTTTCCAGGTTTTTATCAGTACTTGATCCCCAGGCTGCATTCAGTGTAGGGATAAGTCTAAAGGCGGCCTCTGTACCACTAAGCCCTTCATTCTCAATTCTTGCCTTCTTTTAGTGAGTTCTAAAATAGACTCAGTCAAAACTGTATCTGAAACTTTCGGATGTTCTATTAATATCCCCAAATCATAAGGCATTCCATACAGCATTTCAACGGGGGATATACCAGTATCTGTTCTTGGTTGAGTCCTAATATAAAGCAAAGCTAACAGCAAACATTTGACCCAATTCATTTTTGTTTCTACCATAAGTTTGGTTAAATGTTTTTTTTTTTTTTTTTATTTCCCCATTCATTCTTTCTACTTTTCCCCAACTTTGTGGATGCCAGGGGGTATGATACTCCCATTTTGTGCCAAACAATTCGGCTGTTTAATTATTCAGGAGGTCAAATACGGTCCCTGATCTGAGTCAATTACAGTAATGATTCCATATCTAGAGATAATTTCTTCAAGGAGAATTTTAACAACTGTTTTTGCATTCTACAAAATGCATAAGATGGTCTACCAAGACCAGTAGATACTGATATCTCCCCACCTTCGGTAATTCTGTAAAGTCTACCTGTATTTTCTCAAAAGGTCTTTTTGCTAATTCCCATCCACCTTGTACTTTTTCCCTGAGTTGTCGTTTATTGACTTTCTGGCAGGTCAAACAACCCTCTAAAATCTTCTTAGCTAAACCATATACTCCCGCGCAAGTATAATTTATTTCAAACTGATCTACTAGGGCTTGAATCTCTCAATGAGTTTTGTGGTGCAATTTGCTCATTATCCCTCGAGCTAACCCTTTTGGAAGGATTTCTCGACCATCGGGCAAGAGCCGTTTCTCTCCCTCTCTTTTTGCCCTGATTTGTTTTAATTTGTCCAGTTCTTGGAGGGTAAAGCTTTTGTCTAGCTTTAACCTCTCAGGTTCTTTTCTGAAAGTTAATAACGCAGCTTGTTTAGCCGTCACATCGGCTAAATTGTTTCCTCTTATCATATGGGTAATTCCCTTTTGATGTCCCTTTAAATGAACAACTGCTATTTTTAACAGACCCCTTAAATGCTTTCAAAACTTCCAGGATTAGTTTCTCATGGACTAATCCTTTCCCTTGGGTATTAATTAGACCTCTCTCTTCCCAAATTTTCCCAAAGGTATGCACTACCCCGAAGGCATATTTTGAATCTGTATATATAGTTCCAATTCTGTTTTCTAAGAGCTTTAATGCTCTCCACAGGGCATATAATTCACATGCTTGTGTAGACCAGGTTTTGTTTAGTGGTCCTGCTTCTTTTGTCTGTAACGTATGTCCGTCTATAACAGCATATCCCGATTTCCATTGTCCTTCAATTACTTATGAGGACCCATCGATAAATACCTTCACCCAATTCGTCTTCCTCTAAATCCTCTCTTATTTCAGTTTGTAAGTTTATTAGTTGAAGGCAGTCGTGTGACAATTTTTCTTTGGGTTCCCCATATAGGAACTGGGCCGCATTCTGGAGGGAAGTAACTTCAATCTCTAATTTGGGAGAATTAATCAAAATTCCTTCATACTTCAATAGTCGGCTATCGGTAAGCCATTTATCAGCTCGCTGCTGCAATACTCCGCGAATATTATGAGTATATATATCTTCAACTCTCCCCCTAAGGTGACCCATGTAACCTCTTCCACTAACAATGCGGTGGCTACAATTACCTGTAAACAAGTGGGCCGTCCTCGGCTCACAGGGTCCAACAATTTAGAATAATACCCTACGGGTTTTCTCTGGCCTGCCCACCCTTGGCTCAGTACCCCGTAAGCAGTCCCATTGTCTACATTGATAAAAAGTTGGAAGGGTTTGCGTATATCGGGTAAACTGAGGATGGGTGCCTCTACCAGGTCTCTTTTTATCTTTTCCAAGCGATCCTCATCATCAGGGCTCCATTACATCAACCCAACATTTTTGGTTAATTTTTCATACAAAAACTTTACCTTGCTGCTATAATTTTCGAACCACTGTCTACCCTAATAGTCCCAGCAGCTGTCTTATCTGTCTCTTATTACTAGGCACAGTTAACGATAAAACTCCCCTTACTCTTCCAGGATCTAATTTCTTCTGCCCCTTCGTGAGCCAATGTCCCAAATACCTCACTTCCTCCTCGGTGAACTGAAACTTGGACTTAGAGACTTTCAGTCCCTTTAAGTCTAAAAAGTTCAATAACTTGATACTCTCGTTCCTAACTTCTTCCTGAGTCCTCCCAGCCGCTAATAAATCCTTTACATACTGGATTAAGACTAGTTCCTGCCCCAATTCATAGGATTCTAATAGTTGTTCCAAAGCTTGTCCGGACAGGTTCGGGGATTCTGTAAACCCCTGAGGCAACACAGTCCATCGTAGTTGCTGTTTTCTATGCGTTTTGGGGTCTTCCCATTCGAAAGCAAAATAGTCCCTACATTTCTCCTCTAAGGGCAAGCCCAAAAGGCATCCTTCAGATCGATGACACTGTACCATTTATAGTCGGGGCTTAGTTGATTAAGTATAGTGTGTGGGTTGGCTACCACGAGGAATTGAGTGATGGTTCTCTCATTCACGGCCCTCAAATCTTGTACCAAGCAATATATCCCATCCGATTTCTTTACAGGCAATATGGGTGTATTGTGGGGAGACATGCAGGGTTCCAGGAGCCCTTGGGCCAAAAGCCTCTTAATGACCGGCTGCAACCCTTCTCTCCCCTCCGTGGAGATGGGATACTGTTTTATCCTAATCGGGTGATCTGGATCTTTCATGGAGACCGTGGTTGGTTTGATATTTAACCTCCCCACCGACCCAGGAGTGTACCAAGCGTCTGGGTTAATTTTAGCTTCATCGTCCGCAGTTAATAAACATAATAAACATCTAAATTGATTCCTAACTCTACCATCAGATCTCATCCCAGAAGATTATATTCAGCTTCTGGGACCAATAAAAATGTTCCCACCCCGTATTTATTTGGGGCTTCTATACTTACATCCTTTATTAATGGTACTTTAAAGGGTTCTCCTTTCTCTTCTACTTCCTGGAGCGTATCTTTTGACTCAAGACATCCAGAAGGTAATCTTTGGACAGTAGATCTCTCAGCGTCGGAGTCCACGAGGAACTAGAACACCTCATGATGGGGACCTAGTTTTAATTTTATCAAGGGCTCAGTAGTCTTAGGGGTCCCCAGCAAATAGAGCCCCTGACCCCTCTAGTCTTCCTTAAAAAAATCTTCTCATCCTGCAACTTTTTCTGGAAATTTTTTTGTAAATGTCCCTTTTTGTGACAATAAAAACATTCTATTTCTGGCAGGTAGGGCCTCCTTCTCGTGTCTGCCGGGCCCCTCTGGGGTCCATCCCTTTCGTTATTTATGCATGGTCCCTTCTTTGGCATAAGTCTCAGGTTCTGGTCAAACCGCCTGCTCTGGTTCTGTCCTTCCTTTACAGCTGCCATCAATATCTTAGCTTGCCTCTTCTGACTTTCCTCTTCCCTTCTTACGTACACCTTCTGGGCTTCCCGTAACAACTCATCTAAACCCCTTTCCTGCCAATCCTCTATTTTTTTCTCCTTTTCTCCATATATCAGGCCAGGATTTGGCAACAAACTGGGTTTTCAGCAAGGCCTGACCGACCTGACTATCAGGGTCTAACCCGGAATACAATTGTAAGCTTTTTCTCAACCTTTCTAACCACTCAGTAGGGGTCTTGTCTTTTTTCTGTTGTTTGCTAAAGGCCTTATTAATGTTTTGACCCTTAGGTACCGAATCTCTTATTCCTTGAATTACCATATCCCGGAGATCAACCATGTTATTTCTATGATCTGGGTTCTGGTTGTCCCAATTGGGCCGCTGTAAGGGCCATTTAACATCTCCAGCGGGGCCACATTGGTGTCTCTGGTCCCAGTTCCTCCTGCCGGCTGTTCTTATCATCCCTCATTCCTCATTTGTAAACAGGATTTTTAAGATGGACTCCATTTCATCCCAAGTATAAATATTAGGCCCGAGGAACTAATCAAAACGTTCTGCAACCCCTGATGGGTCTTCTAATAGCCGTCCCATTTCTTTCTTGAAATCTCTGGCATCCCCAGAATTAAGGGGCACAGAGACAAATCCCACCCCGGGTTGCGGTCCTCCCATGGCAGTCTCTCTTAATGGGTACAACAAATTTTCCTCCTCTCTTTTTCTGGTTTGTCTTCTAGTTACTCTTGGGCTAGGAGGAGAAGTGCCCCCTTCAGATTGTGGAGGGGCGGTAGGAGGAAGATCCTGATCTGAATCTTGAAATGGCGGAGGAAGTGGAACATAGGGCGGGGGAGGCGTCGGTAGCTCGTCTTCACCCCCCTTCCTCCTTCTGTTATTCTTCTTTTCTTTCAATGGGAATAAATTAACAGGCTGGGCCGTGCCCAGGATCCACAAAAAGGCATATTCACTCTCCTCCTTATTAAATGGTTGCCCGTTGTTCACATATATATTTAATTGTTGACATATCCAATCTTCAAAAGATCCATAAACTGGCCAATATAAGTCCTTTCTTATCTGTTTTTCCTCCCCAAATCTCCATACAATAATGGATCATTTTTTCCTCAGATTTCCCTTTCCGGGAAGGGGAATCATCCCAATGTTGAATCATTAATCCTAATGGGCTATCTGGGGGTATATCGGGGAGCCCACCCCTACCCCGCTTCTCCTGTATGGGACCAGAAGCCTTACTCTCCTCCTTCTGGCCCATCTTCAGAGAGTGCCTTCTTTCATTCTCAAATCACTCACTTCCCTCTGTTCGTGGCCCACGTCCTCGCAGACAATGGGAACCGCACTACTAAGAGGTCCACATTCGCTTCGTCCGGTGGACTACTAAGTCCAGCGGACGTCTCAATCACTCGCGCTCCGGGTACCCAATCCCCGAACAGACGGAACCGTCATATACTTACTCTCTCTGGAGTCTTCGCCTGGCTCTTCGTGCACAAAAATTACAGGGAACTGCAGTATCTTTCTTTTCCTTTTGCTTTCCGATCTCCATTTGGAAAATCCTGGTAAACCGAAGTCGAACTCTCCTCCAGAACCATCCGAGGATGGGGTGCCCTCCCAGAGTCGAAATCCGAGTTAGCTCTCTGGATCCAAGTCACAGCACCAAAATTGTTATAGTTGAATTAAGACAAATAAAGTCTCAAAAGGTTCGTTAAAAGTTTATTTAAGATAGGAAAGCAAAAGCAGCGCTGAGCGGCCAGGAAGTCACAGCTTCACCAAGGCTCACAAAAGTTTGGGTAACTTAGGCAGTCTTTTATACCCTACTTGAAGTCCGACTTGTTGATTTCGGCAGTTACACAAACAAGATAACATCTGTTAATCTTAAGCAAGATAAAGCAAAGGCAAAGGTCGTTATGTAACATAGTATTTCACTCTACAGACGACACTACTACAACCTTGGGATAAGGCCGCACCACATTCTTTCTTAAACAGGATGATTTGTGCCTGGAACAGTGAGGTCGTTTTCTCCTTGTATCCTTTTGTTTAAGCAGCAAATTGTTCTTTATTTATCACAATATTAGGCACAATAGAGGCTGTATAGGTTCTATAGGAGCTCTGTAGGCACCACATGCGCCAGGACGCCGGGGGACAGGGGGTGGGATGTCACGTCGTAGGGTCGGCGGGAAACGTCACGCAGCAGCCCCGTCCCTTACCTTGGTCTCTCTGCTGTCACCCTCAGGTCGGAACGCGGTACTGCAGCCCGCATCGCTCCTCTGCCGCCGCCCCGTGGTCACTGGCCGGTACTGCAGCTGCCGTGTGAGACCGTGCAGTGGAACGCATGGGGAGGGGTGTCACAGCCCCCAGGCTGCCTGGACATTCATCGGAGGAGGATTAAATAAAAGGAAAAACTGTAAATATAGGTGTGAAGCGGTGAAAGACAGAAACATCCTTCATTTTATATGTACATATACACACAAAAAGTTAATCTATTTTTAAAAAAGGATTTCAAAATAAACACCTAATATCTACTATATTATATAATGGATTTTAGAGCACAAAACCCCCTAAAAAATACATAGATGGTTTTAAGATTCAACAGTAAATCATGCATATATAATTTAAGAAATAAAGGAATTTGGAATGCCAAAAAAAAAGCAGAGAAGATGATAGGAAAGAATCTAAAATAGAAACACAAGAGCTTGACACGGTCTGAGCAGAGAAATGTAATCGAAATAGAGATCATCGACCAGGGTGAACAGAGAACTGAATCTCAATAGTTAAAAGTGAAAATAGATCTCCAAGTCTAGAGAGGAGAACTGTTTTGGCTTCAGTTGGCTTGTTTTGGCTCATTTTGGCCAATTTTAGTGCCCTGTGTCCCCACTATAGAGCCCCTACTGCGCCCCTTAAGTCTCTGCTATGGAGCCTCCTATAGAGCCCCTATCATGCCTTATGTCCCCCTATAGATTCCCCTAATTACTACACCATCACACCCAAGTAGCTCCTTAAAAACCCATCTCTAGATCCAACACCACTCTTGTTTTCCTTTCCGTTTCCCCTGGGCTTGGGGAGAAGTGAATTTGGGTCCCTTTTGCGCAAATTTAGCTGCCAAAACTGGCCAAGTCCAGGCTAAAACCGTGAAAATCGACAGGGCTGCGGTAGAACAGCAGGTACCATCCATAGTGGGAACGCACCACTTTATAGGGGCTCTATAGGGGGCTACACTGGGGGGGGCCAAAGGGGGCTGCATAGAGGTGTACGGCTCTTCTTTGCCATGCCTCGGGAAGTGAGGGCAAATAAGTCGCTCTCTGAAAAAACTTTGTGCTTTATGTCTTCTATGAAAATATAATATTCTAGCACCTACAGGTACAAAGAAAACCTTCCAAACGTCATCTTTTTAGTGTCTTTGAGCCTGTAAACATCAACAGCGGTAAAACATCCTTAGCTCCGCCAGTCAGCGGTAGAATAAAAGACGGCCTCGCTCGTGAGGCGTTCTGTCCAAAGGCTGGGCTTGCCAAGGCAGCAAAATGTGCCAAATGCCGTCCCCATGTCTGTCTCTAGAAACCGTGCAGAGAAAGAGAGCGGGAAAATGGTTTAGCTGACACCGGCGCCGGGGTTTTGGCTAATGGGCGGCCGACATTTGTTGTCCAAAGGAGCACAGCGGTGCCACTGGAGGACCCCGGGTAAGAGTGTGCAGATGTCTCAGTCAGCGTCTCACTATGCCTTTGATGTCCTGTGCCCTTATGACCCCTGTGCAACTCAGGCTGATGACGATATATGTGATGCCAGCTCCTGGTTTGGGAAGTTGCTCGGTCTCGTTTGGTCCACCGCAAGCGCCTCCTGTAACCAATCCTATCTCCGACTGCATCCAGATATAGAGTTTACCCATCTGGGCTCGCCGGGTCCTTAACCTGTCTTTAACAGAGGCTACGAATGTCTTTAGACTATCTTGTAATCCTCAAATGGGTGAGGTGAATCGGTCAAGGTGCACAGGAGCCATTTTAGGATATTCAGCTACTCTCCCTGCATTCTCTCTGTCCCGCCTGCACGCAGCCTTTTGTACAGAGGCTGTTACATCCAAAAGCCTGGCGGTTTTAATTGCCAAATGTTCCCCTCTTTCTTACGAGTTTAATCCTGAAGCCCAACATGCTACTTGTGCGGTTATAGAGTGATTCCAGCCACCTGGCACTAGGGCTGAAACAGCTCCAGGGCCATAGTACCCCTTTGCCTCAGGAATTTAGCAGAACTCTGTCCCCTCTCAAAGATACTCACCCTAAATATTCTACTTTCAATTCCGAGGACCGCCACAGATATTTCTCTCAGATCTTGGCTGGTTCCATAGCAGTGCAGAGCAGGGTGCAGGTGGTTACAGCACAGGTATTTTCAGGGCCCTTATGTCTTTTCCATTTTAATCAAAGGTCAGCGGGTGAGCTTTTCCCTGATTCTCAAAGAGGGAGTGTGGGTCTAAAGGACCTTCGTCCCCACCAGAGCCCCAAATATTCACCATCCTGTGTCTCGGGATCACAACACCGGCATAATTTCTGAATCCTTGTACCATTCTTTATGAGAGGGACTTAGGTTTACAGCAAATCTAGTTTTTTCTGGCATCGTGCCTCTCGAGCCTCAGCATTCACTAACCTAAATTTGTGCTACTCAGTCTCGTTTCACCTCCTCCAGTTCTCACAGATCCGTTCTCCCGTGTCTGCTCGACAGTGTTTATGGTGATGTACGGTCATTGGGGTCAGTGGAAGGAGCGTGATCTCAGATACATGTATGTATTTTATTACCATATACTTATTTCAATTGTTAGTACTATTATTACCATAATTTCATTACACTTGCAGCTTTAGTTTCCACTTTGCCAGCCTTTTTCCTCTTGTTTTCATTTCCCCTTCAACTGAGAGTAGGGCACGGTGAATTTGGGATCATAGTTGCATGGCTTTAGTTGCCAAAATTAGCCAAGTCAGAGACAAACTTTCTCAACAGACAACACTATAATAAAAGAGCACATACCTTCGTTTCTGGTAAGGGTCCACTCCTCCCCTCAATGCCACCCTTGCTGTAAACACAAGGCAGGTGAGATAACTCGCAGCTGCTCCTATTTATCCCTTTGGGGGGGTTCCCCGCCCCACTCCCAGGTGGTGGGCGGGGAGGCCTAGGGGTTTATAAGCCCCAGGCTTTTCATAGGGTGCTCATTCAGCTTTTGGTCTTCTTTGAGGTTAGTGTTCTGCTCTTCTTTCAGTTCATTGCAGCTTTTTGATTGGGTTAAGCTGTTTTGGTGTGGTTTTTTTTTTTTTTTTAAGTTTAGAGGTGTCTGTTAGAGGTAAGAGCTTTGTGATGAGTCAAGGCTAAGCAGCGTGTGTAATAGAAAGTGCATTTATTGTCTATAGGGGGTGTATGTTTGTTTTTCAGATCAGTAACTTTGTGTTGGGTGTCCAGGTGTGGCAAGATGTTTTAATGGTTTGCATTTTTTTTTTTAGTTTTTACACTAGTTGCTTTTTCTTTGCTCAGTCTTTCCAGTTACAGGGTAGCCTGCTGCATTTTTCAATACCTGTGGAACAACAACATGTTGTTCCCTGAGGCTTTGCAGCTTCTAACAGGCACCCTGTGGGTTACAGGAACTGAAAGTCAGCTTCCTTTACCAGCCTGTAGCAGGCTCTGGAGTCTGTGGAATGATAAAAGGTAAGAAAGGCTTTTAAAAATGTAGGGAAGGGCTCAGAGGAGTAGCTCAGAGGGGTCATGAAAAGATTGGGAAGCACAGGACAGGAGCTGTTAGAAGGGAGTGGAGATCTTTACCTCACAGCTGGTGAGTAGAGAAGGATTTTCTAACACTTTGGGACTGGGATGCAGTTGAGGAAAGGGAGGAGGGTTCATCGGTCTGCTGAGGATGGCTTTGGCCTCCGAAAGCTGAGTCAAGGGGCAGGGCTGGGGTGGGGCTTGGCAAAGGAGAGAAGTCTGGGAACGGCAGAGGGGGGTTTTTAAAAGTAGCATAGGGAAAAGAGGGGCATAGGAAGAGTACCCTTTAGGCAGATATAGGGAGGGGAGTTCCCTTCAGCACTGTGCAATCATTTGCTGGGCAGAGCAGTTCCAGCCTGAGTCTGTCGTCAGGCTGTTTGTCTGCTTGCTGTGTCTTAAGGCTTTCTTGTGTCTTTATTGTCTTAGCAATCAAGGGGTGCTGCATGTTCCTTAAGTAATGTCCCCAGGGTCTCAAATGCCTGCAGTCACTGGCACAGCGCCACTCGAGTCTCTTGCCTTGCATCACATACTTAAAGCACAGATTAGTCTCATGTTGTATGAATTTACAGTTGGTCATCTCTTGCGGCACTATTGTCTGTGCCGGTATCCCTACTCTCCGGTCATTCATCTTTGGACTGGGATTTCTTCCCTGCGTTATCTCAGTTTTCAATCTCAAAGATGGGCTTCTCGTGCCCACCTCATCTCAGTTTTGAGGGTTTCTTGTTTACAAGCCACGATGCTTATCTTGGTCTGGCCTTGCCACACAGCCAGCTTACCTCACCCGTGTGGCTCTGGAGATCCTCTTGCCTGACTGTGTCTGCGGTCTGGGAGTTGTTCTTATTACCGAGAGCTTTGCTCATCATTTGAGTTGCAGTGTTTGTAGCGTTTTGTCTGGCATCGGTCTGTGTGTGTGTGGCTTGGAGCTGCTCTGCCTGACAACGTAGAGTCAGGGCTAGGTGCAAGAGCAGTAAGAGTATGTAGTTAGTAAGTTGATATGCCTAGGCTGTTTAGGTGAAGTTGCCCAGTCTTCTCTGATCCAGTACCATCTGCAGGTTGCTTGGGGAGTCATTTCAACAGAGTTTTATGGGGCTGTCTGGAGCTACGTGGGAGGGGCCACTGAGCAGCGGGAAGCAGATGGAGTCTCCAAGATGTGAAGACCCATATGGACAAGCCTTGAAGCGTGGCTTTTTTTTATGGCTGGCTGTAGTTGGGATCTAGATGGTGTTCCTAAATGGGAACAAGATCACAGGAATTGTTCAGTTACTGATCAGCATCTGCTAGACGTATTTGGTTTTCTTTCCAGATGCAAAGAGATGAGCCAGGCACTGAAGGGCGACAGAGGGGAGCGGAGCAATAAGAAGGTCACTTGGCCAACGGTATCAGAGGAAAGATGTGACCGGTGGCCACGTGGCGAGCTTATGGTTTGAGGGTTCTATTTTTGAAGAAGGGAAGTAATGTGCAAAGAATAATATCGACACCGGAGCCGATTTAAGCGAGAACAGTGATGGCGAGTGGCCCGAAGTAGCAGTTTGCTCGGGAGTTGTGTTGCCTGTGAAGCCATAAGCATTTCTTGCTTTTTCTGTATTACAGGTGATGTGCAAACCTCACCACTGTGGCACCAGGTGATGGAGTCCCAGCAGATGAGCGGTCAAAGCTACAGAGCAGGAGCTGGGGAACCGCTGTGGGCAGCGGGTGCTTTTGGGTACTGTCCAAACATGTGTCTTTTGCTTTACTTGCAGTTGCCGCATGAAGTCTCAGAGGGATGAAGCTTTGTGCCTCCAAGTGGTATGAGAAGGTGAGGAGGTTGTCAGCGAGATTGATGTCTAAGAGCAAGGTCTTATCTAGCAACTCAGGTCAGCATTTATCTTTGGTTTTGCAGGTACCGTTTGGGCTGCATGTGGAACAGGAAGAGTGATGGGGTGAACGGAGCAGTATCGAGGAGGAGCGTGGCATTGACTTCTCAAAAGTGCAGGAGTTATTTAATTCCTCTTGTTTATCTTACAGTGCCCCAGGCAATGACGGCTGCAACATCAAATATTGGAATGGCTTTGGAGAAGGTGAGCACAATGCCATGGCAGATTTGCAGAGCAAAGTGTCGTACGAGGCACGGGCATTGGTCAGTGGAATGCAGAAGGTTGGTGTTTCAGTTCTGTCTGGTTTTCTTGCAGATGGCGAAGAGGTCCCCGGGGAGGGCAGGATCCTCCCAGACAACTGACGGTGTTGGGCTTTTTCTGTCAGGGATGGCTCCAGACCTCTGGCTCTCTGAAAGCTAAGTTGAGGGAGCAGGGCTGGGATGGGAAGATGGAAGGTGGTTGTGACTAGAAGGGAGGTGTTTTAAAGGTAACGTAGGGGAGAGGGCTGTGCAGGAAGGGTCCCCTTGGGGCAGGTAGAGGATTGACTTTCAGCCCAACGCCAGTGAGTGCCAGGCAGGGCAGTTCCAATCTGTGTGTTGTTGTGTGGTTTATGTAGTCTGTCTCCTGTATCTTGGACTTCCTTGGGTCTCGATCTCTTCTTTACTTGAAAGGTATGCAGGATGTGCCTCGGGCATCATCTGTAGGGTCTCCAATGCCTGTACTCATCAGTACAGCACCAATCGGGCACCGCTTCTCTTGCGTGTCGATCTTAAAGCGTGCATCGGTCTCATCTCTTTGAAGTTTCTGGTCGGTCATCTTTTGGGGTAGCATCGCAGTCCATGTCAGCATCCCCGATGATCAGTATCTCATTGTCTTGGATCCCTGTTCTGGGACTCGCTTCTGCGCATCCTGAATGTCTTTAGGTCTTTAAGTGAGGCTTTTTACATGTGCATCTTCCTGTTTGCGGCCGCATCTCTTTGTAATGGCCCATGGTCCTGTGCTTCTCCAGGGCTGCCATAGCTGCTTCTTCACAGCCCCCTAGGTCTTGTTGCCCGATGGCATCTTTGGTGAGGGAGCCGTTCTTCTTGCAAAGTTTCCTTTTCTGTCTCGTTGTTGTGATGTTGGTCCGTGTGCAGTGTCGGTCTATGTGTGTCTGTGTGGTTGGAGCTGCTCTGCCTGTAGCACAGGAGCAATAGTCAATGGTGATGTCCTACAGTTTGTGCCTATAGACTTAGAGTTTGAAGGCCCGGGCTATTTGGCCCATTACAGAACACAGAGCCATACATGGAGTAGACGAGGAGGTGTTATGTTCTTGGGGTCATACAGCTGCAGAGGGAGTGACCACAGCTGCCTGGGAGAAGCCACTTGAGGGATAGTAGAGCAGTTGATATTTCCCAGGTGTTCTCTCTGGTGTGTGTGGGTGTTAGGGTTTGATTTCAGTGGGGTTTGTCTCTTGTTCTGTCTGGCTGTAGTGTGAAACAGACGATGTTCCTCAATGGAACCAAGATGTCTGGAATTGTTCAGCCATCACATGGCCTTGTGGTGACTTGTCTGTTGTTGTTTCTTCAGGTGGAGAGGGAGGAGCCTCATGCCAAAGGCTGACGATGGGACAGGTGAGAAGACCTTCCTAGCAAGGTATGCTGGCTGTGGTGCAGGTGGAAACCTGTGACTGGTGTGTGTCTCTGTGTGTGTGTATCTGTAGGACCACCTAATGCGTTCTTATTTCTCCATTTTGAAGGTGCAGAGCCCTGAGCAAAGCAGAATGTGGACACCGCAGCTGAGTCGGGCCAGAAGAGCGATGGTGAATTACCTGAAGTAGCAGTTGTTGTTTAGGTGTCTCATAGTCCACAAGTTACAAGTGTCCCTTGCTGTTTGTGTATTACAGGTGCTGCGCAAGCTTCCACCCGGCAGCGTGAGCTGACAGAGGCCAAGAGACTGAGCGGTACAGGTAAGGGAGGAGGAGTTGGGGGATCCCTGTGGACAGCTGTGCTTTCGGGTGCTACCTGAGCATTTACCTGTGGCTTTAATCGCAGGTGCTGCCTAGCTCCGAGGGGTGCAGCTTGGTGCCGACGAATGTTCTGAGAAGGTGAGGAGGTTGTTGGGTTGGTGTTGAAGAGCAAAATATTGTCTGGCAACTTTGCCTTGGATTGTGCAGGTGCCAACAGTGCCACCTTTGGAAGGGGAAGGGTGTTTGAGGTGAGCTGGGTAGTGGGGAGAGTGAGCGTGGGGTTCACTTCTCACCTGCACAATATTGAATTTTGTGTCTCCTGTCACCTCAGGTTCCCTGGGTGATGACAGCTGCAGTATCTGCTGTTGGACTCAGCTTGGAGCAAGTGAGCGGAAGGCCGTGGCATTTTCGCACAGGGGTGCGTGTTGTGCCAGGCAGCGGCATTGACCAGCGCCATGCAGACCGTTGGCAGCATCTTAGCTTCCCGTTTGGTTTTTTTGCAGATGGCAAAGAGGTCCCCAGTGACGGTGGGATCCTTCCGGACAGCCGACGGTGTTGGGCTTTTTCCATCAGGGATGGCTTCAGACCTCTGATTCTCTGAAAGCTAAGTTGAGGGAGCAGGGCTGGGACAGTGATGGGAAGAGGGAAGAAGGTTGTGACTAGAAGGGAGGTGTTTTATAGGTAGCGTAGGGGAGAGGGCTGTGCAGGAAGGGGACAGGTAGAGAAAGGATTGATTCTCAGCCCAACGCTAGCAAGTGCCAGGTAGGGCAGTTCCAGCCTGTGTCTATGTTGTTGCGTGGTTTATGTAGTCTGTCTGCTGTGTCTCGGACCTTCCTCAGGTCTCGATCTCTTCTTTACTTGAAAGGCACGTAGGATGTGCCTCTGGCATCATCTGTAGGGTCTCCTGTACTCATGCCTGTACTCATCAGTACAGCACCAATCGGGCACCGCTTCTCTTGCGTGTCGATCTTAAAGCGTGCATCGGTCTCATCCCGTGGAAGTTTCTGGTCGGTCATCTTTTGGGGTAGCATCACAGCCCATGTCAGCATCCCCGATAATCAATATTTCGTTATCTTGGATCCCTGTTCTGGGACTCGCTTCCACGCATCCTGGATGTCTTTAGGTCTTTAAGCGAGGCTTCTTGCACGTGCATCTTCCCGTTGTGGCCACATCTCTTTGTAATGGCCCACGATCTTGTGCTTCTCCAGGGCTGCCGTAGCTGCTTCTTCACAGCCCCCTAGGTCTTGTTACTCGACGGCATCTTTGGCGAGGGAGTCGTTCTTCTTAGTTTCCTTTTCTCTCTTGTGTTGTCGGTCCATGTGCAGTGTCAGTCTGCGCGTGTCTGTGTGGTTGGAGCTGCTCTGCCTGTAGCACAGGAGCGATGGTGTTGTCCTACAGTTTATATGTCAGTAGATGTAGATTTTGAAGGGCCGGGCTCTTGGGTCCATCACAGAACACAGAGCTGTATACGGAGTGGACGGAGAGGTGTTGTCTTGGGGGTCACGCAGATGCAGAGGGGGTGCCCACGGCTGCCTGGGAGATGCTACTTGAGGGATAGTAGAGCAGTTGATATTCCCTGGGTGTTCTATCTGGTGTATGTGGGTGTCGGGGTTTGATTTCAGTGGGGTTTGCCTCTTGTTTTGTCTGGCTGTAGTGTGAAACAGATGATGTTCCTCAATGGAAACAAGGTGTCTGGAATTGTTAAGCTCTGAGGGGGTTAGGGTTAGGGAGTGGGAGCCGGTACGGGTTAGGGGGAGCGAAA
>JAUMJM010000251.1:0-5000 GCA_033558235.1 Neomorphus geoffroyi | reverse complement strand
GTTAGGGTTAGTTAGGGTTAGGGTTAGGGTTAGGGTTAGGGTTAGGGTTAGGGTTAGGGTTAGGGTTAGGGTTAGGGTTAGGGTTAGGGTTAGGGTTAGGGTTAGGGTTAGGGTTAGGGTTAGGGTTAGGGTTAGGGTTAGGGTTAGGGTTAGGGTTAGGGTTAGGGTTAGGGTTAGGGTTAGGGTTAGGGTTAGGGTTAGGGTTAGGGTTAGGGTTAGGGTTAGGGTTAGGGTTAGGGTTAGGGTTAGGGTTAGGGTTAGGGTTAGGGTTAGGGTTAGGGTTAGGGTTAGGGTTAGGGTTAGGGTTAGGGTTAGGGTTAGGGTTAGGGTTAGGGTTAGGGTTAGGGTTAGGGTTAGGGTTAGGGTTAGGGTTAGGGTTAGGGTTAGGGTTAGGGTTAGGGTTAGGGTTAGGGTTAGGGTTAGGGTTAGGGTTAGGGTTAGGGTTAGGGTTAGGGTTAGGGTTAGGGTTAGGGTTAGGGTTAGGGTTAGGGTTAGGGTTAGGGTTAGGGTTAGGGTTAGGGTTAGGGTTAGGGTTAGGGTTAGGGTTAGGGTTAGGGTTAGGGTTAGGGTTAGGGTTAGGGTTAGGGTTAGGGTTAGGGTTAGGGTTAGGGTTAGGGTTAGGGTTAGGGTTAGGGTTAGGGTTAGGGTTAGGGTTAGGGTTAGGGTTAGGGTTAGGGTTAGGGTTAGGGTTAGGGTTAGGGTTAGGGTTAGGGTTAGGGTTAGGGTTAGGGTTAGGGTTAGGGTTAGGGTTAGGGTTAGGGTTAGGGTTAGGGTTAGGGTTAGGGTTAGGGTTAGGGTTAGGGTTAGGGTTAGGGTTAGGGTTAGGGTTAGGGTTAGGGTTAGGGTTAGGGTTAGGGTTAGGGTTAGGGTTAGGGTTAGGGTTAGGGTTAGGGTTAGGGTTAGGGTTAGGGTTAGGGTTAGGGTTAGGGTTAGGGTTAGGGTTAGGGTTAGGGTTAGGGTTAGGGTTAGGGTTAGGGTTAGGGTTAGGGTTAGGGTTAGGGTTAGGGTTAGGGTTAGGGTTAGGGTTAGGGTTAGGGTTAGGGTTAGGGTTAGGGTTAGGGTTAGGGTTAGGGTTAGGGTTAGGGTTAGGGTTAGGGTTAGGGTTAGGGTTAGGGTTAGGGTTAGGGTTAGGGTTAGGGTTAGGGTTAGGGTTAGGGTTAGGGTTAGGGTTAGGGTTAGGGTTAGGGTTAGGGTTAGGGTTAGGGTTAGGGTTAGGGTTAGGGTTAGGGTTAGGGTTAGGGTTAGGGTTAGGGTTAGGGTTAGGGTTAGGGTTAGGGTTAGGGTTAGGGTTAGGGTTAGGGTTAGGGTTAGGGTTAGGGTTAGGGTTAGGGTTAGGGTTAGGGTTAGGGTTAGGGTTAGGGTTAGGGTTAGGGTTAGGGTTAGGGTTAGGGTTAGGGTTAGGGTTAGGGTTAGGGTTAGGGTTAGGGTTAGGGTTAGGGTTAGGGTTAGGGTTAGGGTTAGGGTTAGGGTTAGGGTTAGGGTTAGGGTTAGGGTTAGGGTTAGGGTTAGGGTTAGGGTTAGGGTTAGGGTTAGGGTTAGGGTTAGGGTTAGGGTTAGGGTTAGGGTTAGGGTTAGGGTTAGGGTTAGGGTTAGGGTTAGGGTTAGGGTTAGGGTTAGGGTTAGGGTTAGGGTTAGGGTTAGGGTTAGGGTTAGGGTTAGGGTTAGGGTTAGGGTTAGGGTTAGGGTTAGGGTTAGGGTTAGGGTTAGGGTTAGGGTTAGGGTTAGGGTTAGGGTTAGGGTTAGGGTTAGGGTTAGGGTTAGGGTTAGGGTTAGGGTTAGGGTTAGGGTTAGGGTTAGGGTTAGGGTTAGGGTTAGGGTTAGGGTTAGGGTTAGGGTTAGGGTTAGGGTTAGGGTTAGGGTTAGGGTTAGGGTTAGGGTTAGGGTTAGGGTTAGGGTTAGGGTTAGGGTTAGGGTTAGGGTTAGGGTTAGGGTTAGGGTTAGGGTTAGGGTTAGGGTTAGGGTTAGGGTTAGGGTTAGGGTTAGGGTTAGGGTTAGGGTTAGGGTTAGGGTTAGGGTTAGGGTTAGGGTTAGGGTTAGGGTTAGGGTTAGGGTTAGGGTTAGGGTTAGGGTTAGGGTTAGGGTTAGGGTTAGGGTTAGGGTTAGGGTTAGGGTTAGGGTTAGGGTTAGGGTTAGGGTTAGGGTTAGGGTTAGGGTTAGGGTTAGGGTTAGGGTTAGGGTTAGGGTTAGGGTTAGGGTTAGGGTTAGGGTTAGGGTTAGGGTTAGGGTTAGGGTTAGGGTTAGGGTTAGGGTTAGGGTTAGGGTTAGGGTTAGGGTTCGGGTTAGGGTTAGGGTTAGGGTTAGGGTTAGGGTTAGGGTTAGGGTTAGGGTTAGGGTTAGGGTTAGGGTTAGGGTTAGGGTTAGGGTTAGGGTTAGGGTTAGGGTTAGGGTTAGGGTTAGGGTTAGGGTTAGGGTTAGGGTTAGGGTTAGGGTTAGGGTTAGGGTTAGGGTTAGGGTTAGGGTTAGGGTTAGGGTTAGGGTTAGGGTTAGGGTTAGGGTTAGGGTTAGGGTTAGGGTTAGGGTTAGGGTTAGGGTTAGGGTTAGGGTTAGGGTTAGGGTTAGGGTTAGGGTTAGGGTTAGGGTTAGGGTTAGGGTTAGGGTTAGGGTTAGGGTTAGGGTTAGGGTTAGGGTTAGGGTTAGGGTTAGGGTTAGGGTTAGGGTTAGGGTTAGGGTTAGGGTTAGGGTTAGGGTTAGGGTTAGGGTTAGGGTTAGGGTTAGGGTTAGGGTTAGGGTTAGGGTTAGGGTTAGGGTTAGGGTTAGGGTTAGGGTTAGGGTTAGGGTTAGGGTTAGGGTTAGGGTTAGGGTTAGGGTTAGGGTTAGGGTTAGGGTTAGGGTTAGGGTTAGGGTTAGGGTTAGGGTTAGGGTTAGGGTTAGGGTTAGGGTTAGGGTTAGGGTTAGGGTTAGGGTTAGGGTTAGGGTTAGGGTTAGGGTTAGGGTTAGGGTTAGGGTTAGGGTTAGGGTTAGGGTTAGGGTTAGGGTTAGGGTTAGGGTTAGGGTTAGGGTTAGGGTTAGGGTTAGGGTTAGGGTTAGGGTTAGGGTTAGGGTTAGGGTTAGGGTTAGGGTTAGGGTTAGGGTTAGGGTTAGGGTTAGGGTTAGGGTTAGGGTTAGGGTTAGGGTTAGGGTTAGGGTTAGGGTTAGGGTTAGGGTTAGGGTTAGGGTTAGGGTTAGGGTTAGGGTTAGGGTTAGGGTTAGGGTTAGGGTTAGGGTTAGGGTTAGGGTTAGGGTTAGGGTTAGGGTTAGGGTTAGGGTTAGGGTTAGGGTTAGGGTTAGGGTTAGGGTTAGGGTTAGGGTTAGGGTTAGGGTTAGGGTTAGGGTTAGGGTTAGGGTTAGGGTTAGGGTTAGGGTTAGGGTTAGGGTTAGGGTTAGGGTTAGGGTTAGGGTTAGGGTTAGGGTTAGGGTTAGGGTTAGGGTTAGGGTTAGGGTTAGGGTTAGGGTTAGGGTTAGGGTTAGGGTTAGGGTTAGGGTTAGGGTTAGGGTTAGGGTTAGGGTTAGGGTTAGGGTTAGGGTTAGGGTTAGGGTTAGGGTTAGGGTTAGGGTTAGGGTTAGGGTTAGGGTTAGGGTTAGGGTTAGGGTTAGGGTTAGGGTTAGGGTTAGGGTTAGGGTTAGGGTTAGGGTTAGGGTTAGGGTTAGGGTTAGGGTTAGGGTTAGGGTTAGGGTTAGGGTTAGGGTTAGGGTTAGGGTTAGGGTTAGGGTTAGGGTTAGGGTTAGGGTTAGGGTTAGGGTTAGGGTTAGGGTTAGGGTTAGGGTTAGGGTTAGGGTTAGGGTTAGGGTTAGGGTTAGGGTTAGGGTTAGGGTTAGGGTTAGGGTTAGGGTTAGGGTTAGGGTTAGGGTTAGGGTTAGGGTTAGGGTTAGGGTTAGGGTTAGGGTTAGGGTTAGGGTTAGGGTTAGGGTTAGGGTTAGGGTTAGGGTTAGGGTTAGGGTTAGGGTTAGGGTTAGGGTTAGGGTTAGGGTTAGGGTTAGGGTTAGGGTTAGGGTTAGGGTTAGGGTTAGGGTTAGGGTTAGGGTTAGGGTTAGGGTTAGGGTTAGGGTTAGGGTTAGGGTTAGGGTTAGGGTTAGGGTTAGGGTTAGGGTTAGGGTTAGGGTTAGGGTTAGGGTTAGGGTTAGGGTTAGGGTTAGGGTTAGGGTTAGGGTTAGGGTTAGGGTTAGGGTTAGGGTTAGGGTTAGGGTTAGGGTTAGGGTTAGGGTTAGGGTTAGGGTTAGGGTTAGGGTTAGGGTTAGGGTTAGGGTTAGGGTTAGGGTTAGGGTTAGGGTTAGGGTTAGGGTTAGGGTTAGGGTTAGGGTTAGGGTTAGGGTTAGGGTTAGGGTTAGGGTTAGGGTTAGGGTTAGGGTTAGGGTTAGGGTTAGGGTTAGGGTTAGGGTTAGGGTTAGGGTTAGGGTTAGGGTTAGGGTTAGGGTTAGGGTTAGGGTTAGGGTTAGGGTTAGGGTTAGGGTTAGGGTTAGGGTTAGGGTTAGGGTTAGGGTTAGGGTTAGGGTTAGGGTTAGGGTTAGGGTTAGGGTTAGGGTTAGGGTTAGGGTTAGGGTTAGGGTTAGGGTTAGGGTTAGGGTTAGGGTTAGGGTTAGGGTTAGGGTTAGGGTTAGGGTTAGGGTTAGGGTTAGGGTTAGGGTTAGGGTTAGGGTTAGGGTTAGGGTTAGGGTTAGGGTTAGGGTTAGGGTTAGGGTTAGGGTTAGGGTTAGGGTTAGGGTTAGGGTTAGGGTTAGGGTTAGGGTTAGGGTTAGGGTTAGGGTTAGGGTTAGGGTTAGGGTTAGGGTTAGGGTTAGGGTTAGGGTTAGGGTTAGGGTTAGGGTTAGGGTTAGGGTTAGGGTTAGGGTTAGGGTTAGGGTTAGGGTTAGGGTTAGGGTTAGGGTTAGGGTTAGGGTTAGGGTTAGGGTTAGGGTTAGGGTTAGGGTTAGGGTTAGGGTTAGGGTTAGGGTTAGGGTTAGGGTTAGGGTTAGGGTTAGGGTTAGGGTTAGGGTTAGGGTTAGGGTTAGGGTTAGGGTTAGGGTTAGGGTTAGGGTTAGGGTTA